>VWZO01008617.1:182159-216546 GCA_013396975.1 Bucco capensis
CCTCCCTCAGCCCGGTTGGGCACAGCTGGAAGCTGCTACCTTTCCTCGGGAAGATATAGGGCAGTGGGTTGGAGGGCAAAGAGCCACACCTGGGGAGGGAGGGGTGGGGGGGAGGGGTCTGCAATTGATCCCAGGTGCTCTGTGATTTGGGGGAAAAGAGGAGGTGGGGGCAGAGGAGGGAGTTAAGTTGGGAGAGGGGTCAGTGAGGCCCCTCTCTGGAGATATTCCAAACCTGACTGGACACCATCCTGTGCAACCTGCTCTAGGTTCAACTGCTCTAGCAGAGGAGTTGGACTAGATGATCTCCAAAGGTCCCTTCCAACCCCTAACATTCTGTGATTCTGTGAACCAATTACTATTTCTCTCATATCAGCTGGTAAATCTCATCACAAAAAGCATGAAGGCTGGTGGCATGCTTTCCTGCAGAAAAGAAGGCATTAATTCCTCTCTTGTAGGTATTAAGTTATGAAATGAAGAGGAAATCTTCTCAGTCTAAAAAAAAAGTGCCCATAGAAACAGATTAACATCTAGTCAAATTTGCAAGAACTTCTGTTGGATGCCCAAAGGAACACATTCCCCAAACTGTTCACCAAAATCCCCTTCTTCATGTTGTGGACATGGGCCACATGGCCAGACAAGGGCCATTCCAGACCCATTTAATGTATTAGTTCAGACTTAGCCTATGATATCAATAAGAAAAAAAAATTCCTTTTAAAATTCCTTTTAAGGTCTAGACTTCAAAGCTTTTCTACTCAGCTGAACAGGGAACTCTGTGGTTGGTACGGTACACATGCCCACCACATCGAGGCATCAAATACAACAATCCCGCATAGCATCAGTTCTGCAGGAGGTGTGGCATAACCACATCAATATGAATTTTTCCCTCTTCCACTGGTTACATCTGGTGATAACATTTGGCAATAGGTAGGCTGTGGGTTTAGCAAAGGTGCATCAAACTTCCATTCTGTCATTTTGTAGTTCTTTCTGTTCTGTTCTAGTGAAAATTCCCTATGTTAATATATTTTTGGGTGGATAGATAAATAGATAGAAGGGCAGTTTCTTGTTTTTTCTCTCATCTTCTTCAGTATGATTTAAAAAAAATTCCAAATTTTATACATCCATTAAAAATGACACTGCCTCTCCCTAGAACAGAAAGGAGAAAGTAAACTGCAGCACTAAATAAGAGAAAATTAGGAACATAGCTTATCAAGAATTTACCTTAAGAGGACACAAAACGAGTCAATATTATGCTGTATAAAATAAGATATTTCAGCAAAAAAAAAAGCAGCCTCATCATTTCAAGCTTCGTAACTTTGCGCTGCCTCAGAGCTGAGAGAGGTCCAGAGCCAGAGTTTCTATCTGAAATGTTGAGAAATACAAGTAAATAAATACATGGTGGTCAGCATTCATTTTGCAAAACTGTTAGTGGACTGTTTGCTGTAAAGTCTGAGACAGCAATACGTTATGAAGCTTGAAATGTCTCAGAATGCATTTCTGACTAGACTGCACTTCCTGATAGCAAATCTGCTTTGCCTTCTCTTTGCTTTGCTGTCTGTGGCACTGTGATTTTTTATCAAGCAGTTTGACTACAGATGGAAACAGAGTTCCTAAGCGCTTAACTGCTGCATTTTCTAGGGTTAAATTGTCCCTTTGAGGCACAGTCATACTCTTTCACTGCTATTCAAAAACTGGGATAAGCTATTATCTAGATCTCACATTTCTGAGCGCAAGATTGGGAGATGTTGTTATATTGAAACTTGTCTCCCCAATTCAGTATCGCTTTCAAGGTGTCAGTCTTCTTCTGGCTTTCTTTTGCAACTTGAGTATATTCTTTTATGTTTCAGAGAATCATATTCCATCTCCACAGTGCTAATGGTAGGCTGAAGCACTTGGATTACAGTGGGAAAAAAAGGTAATGCAGAAGAAACTGTAAAGAGAAGTTCAGGAATACTTAACTGCAGGGAATAAATGTCATGATCTTTCAGGTGATCCTACTAGGGAGCTGGGCAGATCAGCAGTCACAGGGCCTCCACTTTGCCCCTTTGCAGCCAAGACCACTGCCACTTTGTCTTTGGTTTTGTTCTTTCTCTGGCCATTGTGCCCTCTGCTGCCAGATCCAACGGTGCTGTTCCTGAATCCAATCTCATAGAACAGCTGGACTCACATTCTCTTCATCCGAAAACACCTGGAGATTAGGGGGAAGTTGATTTTAAGATTTGAGTTTATTTCTAATTATACAACTCTGAATTGTTTGGTAATAAATTAATTTTCCCCAAGATGAGTCCATCTTGCCCATGATGTTTAGTTGGTGAATGATCTCTCCTTGTCCTTATCTTGACCCATGAGCCTTTCATTACATTTTCTCTCCTCTGTCCAGCTGAGGAGTGACAGGGCAGCTTTGATGGGCACCTACTATCTAGCCAGGATCAACCCACCACAAAAATATAGTCATAAATCATAGAAACAGGGTTTATACCAGCAGGCAGTGAAATATTTTAACACTATTTTGCTAGAGTCACAGCATGACCTAAAAAGCATCTGCTGTGCTCAAGGAGTGGCATGAGGGTACAGCAGCAACCCCAACAAGACTGGGTGCTTCTGGATGAGAGCTGAATCTGCTTGATTCAGATGCAGATGAACTGAATGTATGACAGTCTGTGTACATCTGTGAAGACATGCTTATTGCCTCTGATCAGGGAGATTAGGCTAAGCCCTGAATATGTGTATTAAAGTTGTTGGATTCACTGTTCACGCAGAAGAAAAAGATGGAAAAGGTGTTTAGTTATATTTTATCTCCTACATCAGCCTATGCAGTATCAGTGGAGAAATTCTTTCCAGTTCATACTTACTTAGAAGTGGTTGTACTTTGAGTTACCATATTTGGAGAGAAATATTAAATAGGAAAATATCTTTAAAAAAAAAAAGGCATGAGTTTGTTGGGTTTTTTAAATTTTGTTTTGACAATTGGAGTTTCTAAAATTTTAATTATTTGTACTAGTAGTTCACATTTCTCTAGTCAGTGTATTGTAAGGATGTGTTGTTAAATAATAAAATCAAGTGTTATGTTTCCTCAATACTGACATTCAGTTATTTAATCTTTGCTGAGAACTGAAGAGTCTACCATTTTTCATGTTAATTATAATGTAGGAGGATTAGCTAAATGCAGATTAACTTTTTTTTTTTTTTAACTGTGATACTTTATTAAACCATTTCATTAACTGTTTGATTCTCCTTGTAGAGCTTAGTGAATGCTTTGGTGAACAATTTATCCACTAAAAACACTGCTTTGATATGACTGAAGCTATTCAGAGTAAATTCAGCAAATGGTCTGAATCTAAAAATGGGGAATATATTTTTATTTACATTTAAATTTACACATATTATTGAAGAAATGCAGAAATATTTGCCTTTAAGAGGTCTTATATGTTCCTATATCCATCCAGACTTCTAACTACTATTAACTGCTAACGTTATTTAGAGAATATCTGTCTTACACATCTGCTAAAAATACATCTTAAAATACTGCTTGACAACTTCTAATGGATTTGTCTTGATTGAAAAAGATCAAAAGCCACAACCAGAAAGTAACACAGAAATATGTGGGGAGTATTGCTAATGTCTTACCTTCTTTCAGAAGGAGTCATCTTGTTGCTTATTTCTGGACAATGCTGGGGAAACCAAATACTCCTCTACTGGCCTTAGCAGTTGGCCAATAGATCCTAATGGAAAACTTTCTTCTGACTCCAGTTTGAACAGTCACATTAACTTTATATATCTAAGCAAGGCACTTCAATCAGACACCCAACACAAAAACAACATTAGGAGAATCACTGTAGTCCATCTAACATGAACTATTTGATGGCCTATCTGAAATGGTTCAGATGGACTGGTGCAAAAAACACCATCATTTCTCACAATCTAAATTAAATATCAAATTGTAGAAAATATTTCCTCCTAGCTGCAGCAATTATCCAGCAGAAGCCCCATTGTTTATGATATATTTCACTCTAAATAGAGTGCAAATAACCAGATTCAAAGTTCCCTTTGCTATGAAATTTGGTTGCAATGATATATTGATAACAATTTCAAGGAAAGTCACAATCTAAAATATAAAGTAATTATTTAAGTGTGTTAAGTCTATATGTTATGGAGGAAGCTTAAAACTTATTTCCTAGTAGGCAAGGAATATTTTTCACTTAACCTACTGTTTACCCCACTAATCAAAAAATAATAAAATTGTCCCTGAGTTGCTTCTGCTGATCAAGAAAAGTGTTAATGTTTACACAGGAATTAGTAATTTCTACTGTGAACTTTGACGAGAAGATTTTTGAAAGGCTGTAGAATTTTCCAACTCTTTTGGATACTGGCATTCCTACTTCTGTCTTTGAAACTCATTCCCTTGATTCAAAACTCAAAGAAAATATTGTACCAACACTAGAAAAGTGCACAACTGTCAGCTCTCTGTGAGTTACATGCAGGCTTATAACTAACTGTCCTTCATTATTTTTGTTCAACTTGGACAACAATCAGGACAAAATTCACAAATCCAATAGGAGGAATATTTCTTGAGCCAGGTGGAGGTTTTCATATTTTCAAGTAATAGGATGATTAGAGATGGTATTCAAGGGTACAGAGAGGTAAGGTTTAGGGAGAGGAAGGATCTTTTATTAACTCGACTTTATAGTTTCAGAACCAGACATGCTTCAGGCATACAAACCTTTTCTTTGTGCCCTAGAAACCTAGTCTCTTTTTATAACTGTATCAGCTAGTTTAATAAAAGATATTGCTTCTCCCTACAAACCTCGTCTTTTAGATTTTAAGACACATTAAAGCAAGTGAGTTCTGCCCTGCTATGAGCATTTCACAAAATTTTTATTTCAAAGCAATAGTCAGCAAGACACTCTAACTTCAGCAAGTGATATAGACACACAAAAATATTGACTTTACATTCCTTTGTATCTCTAGCTTCTGCATTCCTATGTTATCCTCCTCACACCTACTTTCATCCTTTTTTTCTACTGCGTTTTCAAACTGGAAGTACTAATTACATCTTTTCTCCATCATATTGATACAGATTAAAACAGTGGTCATATGTCTAGTCAACTCAACGGGATCTTTCTTAGTTTCTGCAAATCAAATAATACTTCTTCCCGTACATGATACGAGTGTTTGCACTTCACACACATATACCAATTTCCATTACTTTTATTCAGACATACTTCAAAAATATGTTTTTTAAAGTTACCATCAGAAACATTTTAAAGTTTCACAAAGAAAAATGCCTGAAAATTACCAGTGGAATAAATATCAAAAGCAAAGAATTTTATTTTCTTTCTGAAGTAGAAATAATTCCATAACACTTTTCCTCTCAACCTATATTCTGCTGTTCCTCTCCAACTCGTTATACGTTTCTTGTCCCAAGATTCTCACTTGTCCTAATTATATTTTTGTCTTATAGCTGGAGAATAATTATGAATCAAGTATGTGGAAAATTTTAATAAATGCTAATTTTGCATTTAGATCATGCCTATGTACACATATATAAATAATTATATACAACTCTGGAGTCAGAGAAATTCTTAGGCCAAAAATAAAAATACCCAGAGTCCTACTTTGGGATTAAAGCATCATTTTGGACAGCTGCAAAGTAGACATTACACAATTTAAAAATCAGACAATTCAACATATCTCCAGGAAGGTAAGAGGAGAGACAAAACTCAGGGGTCTGGTCTGTGTCACAGGAGTTACACATTTTGTTTTAAAATGAGTTTTAAAATTGCAACAAGAATGTCCCCTGGTTGAGAGCACTCCTCCATAGGATATGATAAACTGTAACACTCTTCTTTTCTGCAGCCCATTCCTGAAGACTATTCCTGGGCTGTGTCTCTTCTCCACCATGCACTGTCCATTACAGAGTTAATATCTCTCAAGGTGCACTGGAAACAGAAACCATTCTCCTCCACCTCACAGCATAGTTTCATTGACAATCTAGAGAATTAGCCTTTGTTCCTCTATGCTTCAGTTGGCCTTTGTTCCTCTATGCTTCAGTCTGGACTTTTCTTCCAATGACCATTGGTATACAGTGACCAAATGTAGGATTCATCTGAGCAGATATAGATATCTACTATGGGATAGTTATTTGAACTCTCTATAAGTGAACAAAACACTTCAAGAGTGAAGTTTATCTTAATCTGAAGTTGGAATATGAAAGTGAATCTAACAAACTTCATTCTAAAAATGCCTATTTCTCATCACTGTCTACAGTGGGCACCTGAGTTTACTAGCTTGTAGGTAGATGTCTTCCACCTATCCACTTGCCTAGTAAAATAGGTAAATGGTACATCTCATATGTACTAGGGCAGAGGAAGTGTTCTGAAAGTTACACTTCGGTTCTCTCTAAGCAGCATATTAAGCTCATAAATGCTCTATTTGTTTTGGTTTTAGTTAACTAACCTCTTTATGTGCTTCTGAAAATCTTTGCAAGTGTCTGTCATCACCTTTGAAAATTTGATCCTTAAGTCCAGTTCTAAATTACTTCTGAATTCCTAAGTTGCTATTGAGAATGTGACTCCTGCAACTTACAATTATATAACATCTTTTACAGATAAATTACTAAGAGCTCCAAGGATTGTCTCATAGAAATTGCTTCATCCACCCCCTAATAAAATGGGAACATCCAAAAACTAGAAGCTGATTAATTCTCACTTCTGCTTTACAGCAGTCTTTCTGCTTCTCTTTCTTAAGAAAGCCTTGTTTGCACAAAGATATTTCTTTAGAAAGGCCTCAAAACCTTTATTGCAACTGAAATTACATTCAGTAGTCTGCATTTAAAACATGGGTAGTAAAAGGGAATAAAAATGTAACCGCTAAATTTTCTGAAGTATTATAAAAATGCAACATTTTGTTGACATTCTGAGGTTGAATAATATATGGTAAATAAAAGCTCACAAATGTATTCTGGGTTGGTTTTGGTTTGGGGGTTTTTTGTTGTTGGTTTTTTTTTTTTTTATTATTATAGAATACAAAAGGAGGAATTACACCTTATGAAAAGTGGAAATTTCCTTTTTTTTCCCCTCCTGTTCCTACATTGCAGTAGCATACTCCCAGAGTATGCCACTAAACACCACACAAGCAGATGAGGCAGTGTCAAGGGAGGATGATGCTCAGGTTCTGCACAGCTCAGAAGTACCAGGATCTATGATTTTTACAGGGTTAGCAAAAGCATTAGAGAGATGCAAGGGGAGAACAGAGTACACACCACAGATTAGAAACACACAAAGCATCATGCAAGAGACTGGCTGTGTCTCTGTATTAGTGCTGGGACTGGAACAACAGATTTCAGCAGCAGCTGGGGTGCTGATAGACCTGCAGTGCTTACTACAGAAACTGAATCACAAACTTGGAATTTTGTTAGCTGTCCCTGACTGTAACTCCTATCAGTCAGTGGCAGAAATATAATATGAACCTATGTGTACTTTCTGCTTGCATTTGAAAATAATGTATTTATCCTATTCCATTAGCGTATTTTAATAAGCATTGCTTTGGGACAGTATGCCTGCCAATTTATGTTTATGAGACTGTCAACAGAATTTACATGCCTAAGAAAATATGATACAACATCGCCAAAGCAGGGACTGCCTGTCAAATGTGGTTGTCATGGAGAAATGAGACATAGGAAAGCTCATACATAATGTGGCACACAGAGAATGCCAGGGATTTTTTTATTCTCCCTGTTGAGCTCAATAAATATTTATTTCAGGAAAGGAAGGGGTAAGAAAATAATGAAATTATGAGCCATATTATGCAGTCATTTTTATTTAGAACTCTCAATTGAAGCCAGCCCCATATGAAACCACAACAACAAAGTTCTTGCTTTCTGTATTGTGCTTTTAGGATCTGATTTTAGCAGTTTAAATTTTGCCTTGTAGCACCATGGCCTGTCTTGATAAAGAGCAATTCAGGGACAAAAGGGCATTTCTGGACTGTGTGTTTGGGCTGACTCATTGCTAACCACTGAAATGGAACGTGGAAGTTGTGGGAGCAGGTATTAAACAGGTAGCTCCAAGCAGTACTCAGGACTTAAAACCTGTGTTAAGGTTGCTCAAGAATTTGGAAGCACTTAATGATCTTTTTGAACTCCTGTTCTTATTAGTACTGAACAATTTGGGATTTCAGAGAAAAATACAAATTCTTACCCATTCTGACAAAGCAGGAAATGCAGTGTCTCTGAGATACAGGCACTGACACCAGCTTGACACATGTCAAAGAGGTAGCCAAGTGTCCTGGAATTATTTCCCTTATCTTAATTATGCCAGGGAGAAGATTAGATTCTGCTCGTTATTTACAGTTGATTCATAAAATGGTGATTATATAATGAAGGAAAACACTGAGGGGAATGTCTCTTCAATTTCCAAACTCTCTTGGTGGAACTAATTCTCCCTAACTCACTAAAACTAAAATTTATTATCAAAATCTAAGCTGGTCATCTAGGCTTCCTTATACTGGAGATATAAACTCCTTAAGACCATGATTTATCATGTTATAAATTAGGTGAAATAGCTCATCCTCCAAAAGATTTTCTTTCCTTCAAGTAGCAAAGAAGCTACCCTAGAGAGAAGCCTGGTATTTAGAAGAAAATTTCTGAGGATTAAAGGTCATTCTGAGCAAGGGTTTAATACCTGTGATGTGGACAAGGACTTGCAGTCTGAGGTCATGTTTTAGCGCCAAAAAGATCAAAGATCAATCTGCAGCTTCTTTATTTTGTATCCAGGACTGCTTCAAATTACTGATAGCCTCTATGGGGAACCTCAAATAACCAGTAAAAACAGTTGAATCAATAATAATGTGCCATTGACCTGGATCATCTATGTATAATTAGCATCTAGTCTTTGTGGATTTGCAAAGCTACACCTGTTTCCAGGGTACTCTGCACACATCTAAAGGTATTTTTGTATCCACTCCAACAATCAGCTATCAACCAATCAGTCTGTAGTAGAATATGATACAACTCCTTTTTCCTCCACCTACCTCCTGAACAGTTGTGCTAAATCAAATTCACGTGTGCCAAGCAGTAAAAACAATCCAACACTTGCAGGCCAGATAAGTTAATATTTGCCTTATTCTGAGGTTGAACACTCCCCTGAGTATGAATCTATGCATTTTTCATCTTAGTTATTTGCATTAAGTATCTGACCAACAAGTTATTGTAAACTGTAAGAAATATAGAGCAGTTTCTCCTGTACTGTATAACTTTTGCAAGATGTAATAGTATGTTAACATATTATAAATACACAAGAATAATTTATTTATTATATTCCATTAGTGTATTTTAACAAGCATTGCTGTGGGACAGTATGCCTGCCAATTTATGTTTATGAGGCTGTCAAGATAATTTACATGCCCATGAAAATAAACAACATTGCCAATGCAGGGTCTGCTTGTCAAATAATCTTGTCAGGAAAAAATGAAGCACTACTGAGCTGAAGAGTAAAGCATATTCATTATTGCTGGCTACACATATTCTAGGTGACACAATGAAATATATTTATACCATTTTTCATGTAGCACATGAATAAAAATATTAGGGAGGGGGGTACTTCAAACTGCCATATATTGTACTGTATAAAACAGATTTAGCACTCAATCACTCTTGTTTCCTCAAATAATAATAATAACAATCCAAAAAAAAAAGGAATATTCAGGCCCCAGTAACAATAGTGGGTAAAATAAAATGTATTATTCATCCAGAAAACTGAGAAAGCTGCACAAAATCATGACTACTTCACAATGGTTAAGCTGAAATAAAATAGCTGCAGAGCTGTCTAGAGCAGAAAAAAATTACTAGGAAGAGTTCATTCAGGAGTTCTGACTAGATAATTATTGAGCTGCACTGACAAACTCTACACTTCCCTGACAATTACACCTTCCGGGTCATGGCTTTTAGAATAATTTAAAGCAGTGAGATTTAGAATCTTGTTCTCATAATTCCCAATAGACAGCTAAACTTACATTCCCTTCTTTAGGAGGAAAACCCCAAAATGAAACTGTACTCTCCTCCAAATCCTCTGTAAGCATCAAGCTGCTCTTGGAAACAGCCTCAGAGATGAAATGTATCCAGGAGGAAAAAATTACCCCAAATCAACCCAAAGCAGAGAAATGAGTCTTCCATTTGGAATGATCACTGTTATTGGCAAGCAGTAAGAATGACTTCAGAGAAGAATGGATAGGAGGCATGCAAAGGAGGGTCACTGTTTATCAAAAGGCTCTAAAGGTATTCTTATTTATGTGGAGAGATTGCCTGCACACATATCAAGCAGTTCAGATGTGAATAATCTCTACAGTGTACAGCACAGAGCGTGGTGGCAGCTGATGGTATCAGCAGAAGTAAGGAGCCAAACAAGCACACAGATGATGAATGAAGAATGGGGATACAACAGAGAACCATGGGAGAGATGATAATTCAGTACCAGTAAGATAAATTAGAAGGGTACAAGATGAAGCACTTAGCTGACTCAGATATGTTTATGCACAAAGACCAACAAGTCAACCAGCTGCTGTAAGGAGAGTGCTGCTCAGGCAGGGACACAGTGACTGAAGCACTGGAAAGGGAAGGTGATCACAGACCAAGAATGTTGCTCCATTATTGATTTTTAAAGTGTTTTAGATTCCAAATGCAGAAATTTGGATGAATGAATTTGCTATAATGGAAAGAGAAAAAAAAAAAAAGAAAGAAAATGGTTGATAAAAAAAATGACCAAAACATAGTCTTACTGTCTCATCTATTTTTGATTCTTAATGATAAGCTTCAAATCACATTTGAGTGCAAGTCTATTTTGGAAACACAAGTAAAGATCTCAAAATAGGAACAAACCAAAAGTCCACAGAAATTAATGGGAATCTGGAGGGGGGCTGAAATAATAGTAGTGGAGTCAGGTACTCTTTGGAGGTGGTAAAACATAGAATCATAGAATCACGTAATGGTTTGGGTTGGAAGGGACCTGTAAAGATCATCTAGTCCAACTCCCCTTGCCATGGACAGGGACAGCTTCCACTAGATTAGGTTGCTCAAAACCCCATTCAACCTGGCTTAGAATACTTCCAGGGATGAGGCATCCACAATTTCTATGGGCAACTTGTTCCAGTGTCTCATCACTCTTACTATTAAAAAAAAAATAATTAAAAAAAAGCACTTCTTACAACTTACATGAGTTTAAAAGTGTTACACCTTGTCCTGTCACTACAGACCTTGGTAAAATGTCTCTTTCTGTCTTTCTTATAAGCTCCCTTTATATACTGAAAGGCTGCAAGCTCTGGACTGTGTAGCAGGGTAAGTAGAAAACAAGATAAATGTTATATAGAAGTAATGTTGTGATTAATGGGAGAAATATTTTCACAAGAAAACTAGGGATAATTTAAGGTAGGCAGAAAGTAAGATTTATCTAGAATTCTTCCCACTACACATCAGTCCTGCCCCATAATAACCTCTGCATTCTAGCATTGGATCTCTTGAGCAGATGCTTCCAATTGTGTGATAATTTCTGGTTTGATCTGTTATCTATAAGAAATTGCATCTGACTTTCTTCACAGCACTCTATCACTTCACCACATGTCTCTGTGATTGATTTAATTAACACTTTTCTCCAGCTCTTTCCTTTTTTGTAGGCTTCCCTCTATTTGTTTATATTTCCCCTCAGATTGTTGACTCTTGAGTCGTGTAAAATATTTTAGATACATTATACTTAATGTAAAAGTAACACAAATCAAGCTGTCTTTAACTTCTCAGGCACATATATACACTATTTTAATGTGGCCACTTATGCTGCTGTGTAATACATCTTCATATTGTTGGCTTAATCGCAAATGACAAGTGTTGAAAATGTAATAAAGACAGGGACACATTAATCCATTTTGTATGAAAATGTGAAAAGGTAATCAGATTCTGAATGGCTGTATGCTTTAAAAATACACTGTCTGAGATTTCTTTTTCCATTCAGGATTCTCACCAGAGATGCTGATTAGAAAAATTTCAGTATAAAATTGCCTTAAAATATTACAATCGTGCCAAAAATGCACTGAGGAAGTTTCATAAAATGAGAGATGAATCTCAATCAGTAATGTGATGACCCCAAAGCTTCTGAAACGCTTTAAATAATCAGGGAAGTCTGTATTCCTTTTCTTTTTACAGAATCTTATATACCTTGCCCATGGGTAGAGATGCAGGGTATATCATTATCATTTTTGTTTCTGAATATCCAGAGCTAATTAAATAATTATTGTTAATAATTATTCCAGCCTCCACAGGCAGCCAAGGATACCTCCGTACAAAAATGTGTATAAAGAAATGTCATATATTTTTTTCTCCCCTTGCAAAAACAAGAAATAGACAGAAAACTAGTTTTCTGTTCAGAGCAGCATATTCTTCACCATTCATCACTATGTACCTTGTATTTCCTCTGCCCTAGATTATTTATGTAGCCTGACATAATGCTTTATTTTTATTTTTTTTTTAGGGAAAAGAATGAATTGCCAACATCTTAATTTTTATCACCAGCCAAAGTGGAGTCTAAGGTAGTAGATTTGAGGTTATTTAATTACACCACCATGCCTCTTTAAATAACTGTCTAACCTAAGTTGCAATCCCGTCATCTGTAACACTTTAAGATTCACTTCATGTAATTTGGTAACCCAAAGGCTGACACTTAAATCCAAAAATATCTTCTTCTAGTTCCACAGCTAATTCCTATTCTGTGTAAAGGGAGCATCTCCCAGACCAAAGATACATTGCAAAATGAAAGAAGTTTTTAATTGTGATCATTCCCTGTTCAGGCTCTAAATTAAACTATGAAATTCACAGAAGTACTGATGAATCTGAAAATATTTCTTCAGTTATTTAACTTTATGTAATTATAGTTCACTGTCATCTTAACTGTTGAGCAAGAGATGATGATCTGACTGTACTCCTAAAAATGTAGCTTCTTATAACACAGCATTACTGGTATACTTTTTTGTGGCATATTTATCTCTTTGTACTTGTTTATCAGTTTGAAGTATTTTAGCTGCAAAACATGAAGGTTATATTTTTCAACTACTTTACGCTTTCATATAGGGCCTTAAGCAGAACTGATGTCTCCAGACATCTTGCCTGTAAAATACAGTGATTTAATAATTTTGGCAATCCTGCACATACAGTTTCATTATTATTTCCAAAATATCTGAAAGAATTCAGCACACATCTTAGAGACTTTTCTTCCTGCAAGAAACCTAGGAAAGTAAAAAGTCTTTTCATCATATGAAAGCATTTCTAATACAGAAGTAAGATGTCTACCCACTTAGGTATACATCTGTGGAGTGGAAAGGAAAATCATTAGAACATTTCCCACAAGCCTGTGCAAATTACATAAAAGCAAGAATTGGCCCTGTCAATCATTTTTCATTTAACACTTTCAATTATCTTGAGATGCTGTAGGATGCCACTTCAAATTATCTACCTAATAGAGTAGGAAGGGGAAGGATTGGCTTCCTGCTGTGGCTAAAACAGTCCAAAACCAAAGTGGATTCAGCTCTACCTGCAGAGTTCCTCTGTTACCTAAAGCTACATGTCTTGCAGCAGGACCACAAAGGAAGGATGATGGTGAATCATCTCCTACAGAGATGGGTCATGGCCCTGCTTCAGTGGGTATCTCCAGGGAGTTCCTAGTAGCCTCCTATGCCAAGCATAAGGGAATCCATTTCAAACTTTGCTGGCAATACAGTTAATACTATTTTCTCTAAACTACAATTCTGTCTTAATCTCTATCTTCTTTCTTCTTAACCAATGTTTTAATGAATAACACTGAGACTGTGACCGTATTTGTGAACTAGGGTAATGGCATTTCACGATTAACAGAGATGAGGATACCATTCATTTATCTTCCACAATGATTGTTTATAGAAGGCTTTCCAGAGTCTGAAAAAATGTTATAAATAAGGGAGCACTGCAACAGCACCGCTGAGGATCTGCTTTGTAAAGAAATTTTCAATATAAATGAAAAATGTCACATTTATGCACACAGCATTTCACTCTTTCCCCCTTTAATTTCTATGAAAATTTCAGCTTTATTAGAAGGGTTAGCACAGTCTATCATATGTTGATAAAAACCTTAGATTAATGCCAAACACAAAGTTCTGCAATTACTTTTGACTCACCAAACCTTTTACAGTGTATGTGATAATTTTGATGCTCCTTAGGAAGAATAAAACATAGTAAGGGTGGGGGGATTCTCATCTTCTGCAATGCAGGAATCTGTGTTTCTGCCTCCTGTACCTCTAGACTGTTTCAAAAGAGACAGATAATGCAAAGCATCCAAGTCAACACAAGTCCTGCAATAATTAATAGGGATGTCAAAAAACAATAGGAGCCACCAGCATGTCAGGGTGCTTTAAACATCATGATGTCATGAGAAAAATATCTAGGTAAAGTGTTAGAGGAGTAATTTTAACTCTCTATTTAGGTTATGGATGAACAATACTGTGAATATTCCTGTCTTTTGGATCAAGACATACATAGCTTCCACAGGGAATGCTTTAGGATTGTCATGTACATAACAGCTATAAGTCTGAGCAGATACATGTTGGTAGATACAGAACTGAGTTGGCCTTAATCATGATAGACAGGCGAGTCAGATTAGCATTTGAAATATTTGAAATATTAATATTTTCTTCCTAGCGAGGACAGTGAAGATATGTGTCATACAGATCATTTAGTCATGTCTGCATTTATAGTATAGGGTCATTTATAATATAGATTGAGTATTGCAGGAAGTTACTCTCCATTCCCTGAGATGTAATACTTGATTATAAGTACTCTCCATCCAGTTCCATGGAAAATGGAACAACATGACTTTTAATCAGTTTTGAGGCATTTTAAAATTATTTCTTTGTCTTTGCATCCAAGTGGTTAGAGGCTGTTATGAGTGGAATGGATTCATTACTTAATGCAAGTGCCTGCTTCTGAGTATCTTCTCTGGCCTTCCTAATATGGAAGACAAATCAGCACTTCTGTGAAAGATCCATCACATCTCAAAGCAGATGTCTGAAACAGCACAGATGAAACTTGTCCGAGTGAGGTTGTTTTCTTTCCATTAACGCAGAGGGAGCCCAAAATGATTAATACACATGTAAGCATCTACAGAGACCTTAAATTTAGGAGAGATGTAGCTCATACTGTGCATAGCTGAAGGAGTGATAATTAGTAAATGGTATCCCAATAACAGGAAGATGAAAATAGATACTTAACATGAATGACTGAAGTCCTTTTCAGGCTATCCAAGCATATTTTAAACTAGTAGTGATACAATATTGCTTATGAAATCTGCTGTCACAACTACTCTGTTATCAGTGGTTAAATGGAATATAGATGTATAGACAGACACCTAGATGGGCTATAACCACATCTCCTGCTGCACTGTTATCATATTTTATATAATACGTATACATCAACTGCAGGCAGATTCTGAGGAAGGAAAAAGCAAGGCTGCAAGAACAGCCTGCCTTCTGTAGGCTTTGATGTTCCTTCTAATAAATTGTGGTTCCTCCATGGTTCCTACAGAGAAAACAGATGACAAAAAAAAAAAAAAAAAAGTGCTAGGATTAAAACCAGGAAAGAGTACTGGTATTATGAGTATGCCTGTTTCATCTGGGATTATCTGATAGGTAGGATTTTTTACACAGTAAAGTTGGATTTATTGTGACATAGTATCAACCTGGAATTCTCAATATGTTATCAATATTTTGTCTAGATGAATATATCCTCTCTAACTTTAGATGTTTATTATGTAACTAGCCACCAGTCCAGGTGGGTACAATCTTCTTACCAACCCATGCACATTTCTTCGATACTATAGAGGGTCACAAACAGCATCAGGGGTTTATATTTAAAGAACTGAATAGATCTCCTAGCATGAGATTCTGCTTTCAGATTAAGTTATCAAGATGCTGGTAACTAAAGGACAAGAGGGTGTTTAAGACATCCCTGGCACAGCACTTAGAATCATAGAATCATAGAACAGTTACAGCTGGAAGAGACCTTGAAGATCATCAGTCCAGCCTTTGTCCTAGCCCTATCAACCCACTAAACGATGCCCTCCAACGCAACATCCACCTGTCTCTTAAACACCTCCAGGGACAGTGACTCAACCACCTCCCTGGGCAGCCTGTTCCAATGGCTGACAACGCTTTCAGTAAAGAATTTCTTCCTAATATCTAACCTGAACCTCCCCTGGTGCAATTTCCCCTCATCTTATCACTCTCCACTAGGGAGAGCAGACCAATCCCCGCCTCTCTACAACCTCCCTTCAGGTAGTTACAGAGACCGATGAGGTCTCCCCTCAATCTCCCCTGTTTCAGGCTAAACAGGCCCAGATCCTGCAGTCTTTCCTCATAAGGCTTATGTTCTAAGCCCTTTACCAGCTTGGCAGCCCGCCTCCGTACCATCTCTAGCACCTCAATGCCCTTTTTGTAGTGATGGGCCCAAAACTGGACACAGTACTTGAAGTGAGGCTTCACCTGATACAGGCCAGGATGCCTTTGGCCTTCTTGGCCACCTGGGCACACTGCTGGCTCATGTTCAGCTGGCTGTCAATCAACACCCCTTGGTCCCTCTCTGCCTGGCAGCTCTCCAGCCACTCCTCCCCAATCCTGTAGAACTGCTGGGGGTTGTTATGGCCAAGCTGCAGTAGCCGGCATTTGGCCTTATTGAATTTCAAGGAATTGGCCTTGGCCCAGCAATCCAGCCTATCCAGATCCCTCTGCAGAGCCTCCCTACCCTCAAGCAAATTGACACTGCCACCCAGCTTGGTGTCATCTGCAAACTTACTAAGGGTGCACTCTACCCCCTGCTCCAAAGCATTGATGAAGATGTTAAACAGGAGTGGCCCCAGTACTGAGCCTTGTGGGACCCCACTCGTGACTGGATTTAACTCCATTGACCACAGCTCTTTGGACTCAGGCATCTATCCAGGTTTTAATCCAGCGAAGCGTATGCCCATCCAAGCCAAGAGCAGTTAATTTCTCTAGGAGAATGCTGTGAGCAACTGTGTCAAATGCATTACTAAAATCAAGATAAATAACATCCACAGCCTTTCCTTAGCATTCACTTGCCGAAATACTTGCCTCCGGTGCCATTTGTGACATCTTCTGCCATGTAGGGCTCAGATCTACATGAAGTTGTAGATATGGCACAGGAATTATAGGACACCTATAGCCACCTGAACTGGCATCTGAAGACCAGCAAAGACAGCCTAGAGCATCTTCTATGTTACTAGATATATTTCTTTAGGTAAAGAATGAATAATGAAATGAATAAATAAGAA
The DNA here is from genome assembly GCA_013396975.1 of Bucco capensis. Lineage (NCBI taxonomy): Eukaryota > Metazoa > Chordata > Aves > Piciformes > Bucconidae > Bucco > Bucco capensis. Next base: position 199,508 of record VWZO01008617.1, read on the forward strand.
ACCTTAGTTTGGCTGATCAGGGACTTCCAACATCTGACACTATTATATACTAGTTGTGTACACTTTGTACACTACTTCATATTTTATAAGGCAACTGTCACTCTGGTCTGTGTATTAAGCTATGGGTATCACTAGGTGTTCTTAAATTATAGAAAAAACAAGTTGGAGGAAAAGACAGAGTTTAAAATTGAGAGTAGAAATGTTAACAGTATTAAATTCAGTCAAGTAGACAAAGCGCGTCATTGTGGCTAGGCTTCACGAACGAAGATCCAGGGAGTGCTCCATCCACGCTCCTCATCAGCGCCTTTTACAAGCGCACTGATAAAAAGAGGATAGCGGATAGCACCCTCGAGCCTGCACTATGGATTTTTTTAGGTGAGACACAGCATGCAGACAAAGCTAAGTAGACAGCAAATCAGTTTAAAATGATCCACAAATGATTAGCACAATTTTTCTTTAAATCAGACCCTATGTTGTCTTTAAACCACTTCTGCTGTCTATACTGTGTTTTGCTACACATGACAAAACAAGATGTCTTTTGCTTTGACTAGAGCTGCTTGTGACTTTGAAGGCTTTTATAGAAAACACTGGAAAAGCACTAGTGCTTATTTTCCAAACGTGTCCGAAGTAGATATTTCAGTATCAATAATTACATCTTATAATTTAATAAATAGCAGCTCTTCTAGATGACTTCTAATTGTAGTATAAAATATAAATTCTATTTCTGTTTACTTGAATCACTTAGGATTAAAGGTTTATAGTCTTACATTAGTCCCTTTACAAACCATCCCACTGATTACTTGTAGATACGTATTCCACTGAGTATGCTCATCCACATTGTTACTGAAGCAGAGAAAACAGGANCATCTGCAAACTTACTAAGGGTGCACTCTACCCCCTGCTCCAAAGCATTGATGAAGATGTTAAACAGGAGTGGCCCCAGTACTGAGCCTTGTGGGACCCCACTCGTGACTGGATTTAACTCCATTGACCACAGCTCTTTGGACTCAGGCATCTATCCAGGTTTTAATCCAGCGAAGCGTATGCCCATCCAAGCCAAGAGCAGTTAATTTCTCTAGGAGAATGCTGTGAGCAACTGTGTCAAATGCATTACTAAAATCAAGATAAATAACATCCACAGACTTTCCTTAGCATTCACTTGCCGAAATACTTGCCTCCGGTGCCATTTGTGACATCTTCTGCCATGTAGGGCTCAGATCTACATGAAGTTGTAGATATGGCACAGGAATTATAGGACACCTATAGCCACCTGAACTGGCATCTGAAGACCAGCAAAGACAGCCTAGAGCATCTTCTATGTTACTAGATATATTTCTTTAGGTAAAGAATGAATAATGAAATGAATAAATAAGAAACCTTAGTTTGGCTGATCAGGGACTTCCAACATCTGACACTATTATATACTAGTTGTGTACACTTTGTACACTACTTCATATTTTATAAGGCAACTGTCACTCTGGTCTGTGTATTAAGCTATGGGTATCACTAGGTGTTCTTAAATTATAGAAAAAACAAGTTGGAGGAAAAGACAGAGTTTAAAATTGAGAGTAGAAATGTTAACAGTATTAAATTCAGTCAAGTAGACAAAGCGCGTCATTGTGGCTAGGCTTCACGAACGAAGATCCAGGGAGTGCTCCATCCACGCTCCTCATCAGCGCCTTTTACAAGCGCACTGATAAAAAGAGGATAGCGGATAGCACCCTCGAGCCTGCACTATGGATTTTTTTAGGTGAGACACAGCATGCAGACAAAGCTAAGTAGACAGCAAATCAGTTTAAAATGATCCACAAATGATTAGCACAATTTTTCTTTAAATCAGACCCTATGTTGTCTTTAAACCACTTCTGCTGTCTATACTGTGTTTTGCTACACATGACAAAACAAGATGTCTTTTGCTTTGACTAGAGCTGCTTGTGACTTTGAAGGCTTTTATAGAAAACACTGGAAAAGCACTAGTGCTTATTTTCCAAACGTGTCCGAAGTAGATATTTCAGTATCAATAATTACATCTTATAATTTAATAAATAGCAGCTCTTCTAGATGACTTCTAATTGTAGTATAAAATATAAATTCTATTTCTGTTTACTTGAATCACTTAGGATTAAAGGTTTATAGTCTTACATTAGTCCCTTTACAAACCATCCCACTGATTACTTGTAGATACGTATTCCACTGAGTATGCTCATCCACATTGTTACTGAAGCAGAGAAAACAGGATTAGAAGGGACTTGGAGGTCATTCAGTCCATTTTCTTGTCTCAAGCCATAATCAATTATACTTAGAACAGGCCTGAAGGGTGAGGAAGATTTTCCTCTCTGCCAAATCACTTTCAATACTGCTTATTTTTACATTTAGAAAATGTTTCCCTCATGTTTAAACTAATTTTCCTGTACTTCAGTGAGGAACTCCAAAAAGAAGTCTATTGCTTATTAATGTAAAATGGACCTGGAGAAAACTCATATGTCTCTTTTTCTCTACCTACTTGTTGTTTAGCTGGTTGATGACAAGTTATCCTTACTCCTTTACCATTTCTTTCTTTTCTAATGAAATCAGTCTGTCTGAGTGCCTTCAATAGGCCAAGATTTCTGGCCAGACCCTGAATCCATTAGGAGGTCTGAGTTTCTCTGAGCAGCCTCATCAGGTCTCCAGCTCTTGGTCCAAGAGCACCATATAAATGTTGACCACAGTCCTTGCCTGATATGATGTAGGAAAATCTACATCCTGCCCAGCCCCCTACTCATCCTGAGTTGTTCATGTGACTACCCAGATTGACCTTAGACATTTTACACTTTTGTGATGCTCACTAAAATGTCAGAGGAGACTGTCACTTCCCAGACCTGACCATGCTTGCATATTGGAGGGCTGCATCCAGGTCAGCCAGGCCACCATCCTACAGTGCTATGGTCACCCTTGATCCCCAGTTTGGCTTCCCTTGTCTCACAGTCCTGTTCCTTCTACTCCAGGATAGAAACATTTTGTTTCCCCCCTATTAAAAATCATTTTTTGTGTTTTCTTTATCTTTTTCACTGATTTGTCAAGATTATTTTGTATTCTAGTCCTTCCCTCAAATCTTAGTGCAACCCCTCCTAGCTTGGTGCTGATTAGTAATTAAATAAGTACACACTTCATGCTTTTGAAATAATTTTGGGAAATACTGAGTGGTGGCAGACTGGAGACAGACCCTGTGACATTCCACTTATGGCATCCTTCCGACTTGGCAGTGAACTTTAATAGCTACTCCCCCAGTATGGCAATCTTCCCTTCCAGCAGTGCCATAGTTCCTTAGCTTGTTTAAGAGAAACCTGCTGTAGTTTAGACACATGATTGCTATTTCCTCTCCCTTTTTTCAAGAAAGCTCTTAACTTCTCACAGAAGGAAGCTGAATAGATATTACATGATTTGTTCTCAGCTGTTCTTCATCTCCTTATAAGCATGTACCAGCTGTATACAAGTAGTTCAATTATTTATTCCAGTATTTTCACTGGAACTGAAGGTCAGCTTTGAGGTTACTCCTTACATCCATTAAAAATAGACAATATCTTTTCCTTTTCCGGGCTTCTGAAGCCTTGCTAGCCCTTATGAGTTCACAAAGTTGCTGACCCTGAGGCTGTTTGAGTCAGTACCATAAAGTGAATTTCTTCAAGCTTAGACAGTCGAAACTTATCTAGTTGCTCTCTAATTGGCTCTTCTAACTGCTCTTCTGGCCTGAGATTTTACCCCTCATCGTTGATGGTGACGTAATGAGCTGTCTGATGAACACTGTTATTGCCAGTGAAGGCTGAAGCAAAAAATGCAGTAAAAGCTTTGGCTTTTCTCTGTCTAACCTGTTGATAACTCGCTCTCCTTTTTAAGTACCAGATCAGCTCTTGGCTTGATCTCTCTCTTCCTTGGTAACATATTGCACTTACAGTGGACTCTTGTTTTTCTTGTCATCCTTGCTAGAACACTTGCTACATTTTTCCTCTTTAAAAGTATGTTTCTAAATCTGTTTTTAGGCACCTAATAGAAGCAGACTGCTTCTTCAAGGGTGCTAATTGAGTTATTCGAGTATCTGAAGATTCTGTTCAGGTGTTTAAATGCAGGCTTATATCCCAAACATTAAATATTGAAGTCTGAAAATGCTGACTTATGTAAAGAAGTAACACATCCACTTAACTGCTTTCAGCAATGAAATAGAAGAGGGGCAAAAAAAGACAACTACTACATCCAATTTATCAGACGTCCAATCTTTTCTAGATGTTATTGTTTTCTTGGTTTATTTAAAAGGAATAAGCTCTTTCTTTTAATGCTTTGTCTAATTCTTTCAATAAAATGCTAATTTCTTTTCCTTTCACATGTTTAACAGTCAGAAGCTTATTTCTTGATTTCAAATTAAAGCAATTACTTGCTGCATTATTTCCTTATTATAAAAGTCTTGAATTACCTCCCAATTTAGAGTGCCTCAGTGGTTTCTACAAAGTGGTTATCAATGGTGTCTAGCTTCATTTCCACTGTAAAATAGAAGAATCTTGTTAATATAAACTCATGCTCCTTTTCAAGCATTCTGAACAGCTTTTAATGATCCCCCCCCCCTTTAAAATAGGGATAGAAAGAATTATCTTATACTTAGAGATGCAATCTTCCAACGGAAGTAACACCAAATGGCTCCCATTTTGGAGTGTATCATGACCAGAAAAAAAATTACTTATGTCTTATCCATACAAACATTATTTTTCTGAACTGTCTAAATGCAAAGGTACTCTGTTATAAGAGTTACTTAGGAAAATTACTGAATCCATGGACTGTAAACTCTGTTGTCCATACATTATCTTATTCATCTGTGAAGACACATTGGGATTCATTACATGCATAAGGATTCTCATTATATGACAGAATAGGACCATACTAAATGACAATGCCTTACTTCAGCTATCATTTATGCCACTTATAAAAAGAAATCTTATAAGGATTTTTATATTTATTATTGTTATACATAATATATTCCACTGGATCCAACTTCTTGCACTGGCAGACAATACCAGCTTGCTTTCTTCATCTTCTGTATCAGTCAGATTTCACTGCTGTGCCACATCATGCCTGAGAGTTTCATGGGGATTATAGATGTATCTGTGACACAAAGTCTGGATAGAATCACCAATAGCTTGGCAACACTGTAAAGGATATATGTTTTTTTCTCCTCTCAATTTATATTTCATAGGTAAAAAGCAATTCTGGTTTGTGTTCCAAATATACTGACAGAAACTTAGGCTGTTTAACTTCAGGCTAAAACATTAAGTAAGTTACAAGCAATGGATATGAGAACCCTACAATGAATTGCACTGGGCTCAGTTCAAAATCCATTTCTGATTCCTGCACAAGGTAATCAACATGTGCAACTTCCTTCTTTCTATCATTCTGGGAAGAGAGAGAAAAAAAATGGAAAAAATAAGAAGGTTTAAGTAAAAAAAGACCTGAAAATGAAATAAAATATAACATCGCATCTAGCCTAGATATGCATAGTAAAACTGATACACATTGGATAGGAGCAAGGAATTGAAGTCTCTCATATACATTTTAATGCACCAAAAATAACCAAGGAGTTAACTGCAAAAGAAAGACCGAAATTATTCATTAATTTTTTATTTTTTTTTTTGAGGATTTGAAATGTTATTTCCCAAATAGTACTCATTATACCAAAAGAAAAGTTCTTGTTCTGTGTATTGAATCTTCCTGTGGAGAAGACACATATCCCACACATCTGAGTGTACTAAAAAATGGGGCAAGGGAAGAGGAAGAAATCCCAGTGTGCTTCACAGTCAGAGTATGGTAACTTGTCTCAGGTGTCCTGAAAATTGAGAGTATGCGCCATGGTCTTGGGTAACCTGGAGCAGTTTCATCCCCACCACAATTCCAAATGGCTTGTTTCTTTCCAGAGCCAAGGAACTGCGTTATCCACCTATCTGTATATAAACTGCATATCCAACCCCAATGTCATCCACTATGAAGCATCTGTGATTTGGGAACTCTGCTTACTCATCAAGAGCTGCATCTAGCATGACATCCATGTACTGAGTATCCATGTTCCTCCACCCAAGCTTCCAATGAAATTGTTGAATAATGCTGGATGTAAAGGCAGATCTACAGTCATGTTGCATTATATTACTTTTTCTGTAGCTTCTCTTTGAAAGACCCTGGACACAGCACTGCAAATGTGATGTCAGAAGGGCCAGGTAGAGGGGAACAATCATTTCCTTTGACTTGCTAGCTATGCCCTTACTACAGCTAACATCAAGCAAGTTCATGTCAAAAGCCTGACCAATATAAATTTGGAAGTTATTGACTGCTTCTGCTTCATTCATCAGTTATGCTACCAAATGTTGTTAAATTCACCTATTTCCCCAGAACCATTGGTCCTAGGCCTTACTTAAGACGTTCTCCCGTTGAACTGCAACTGATCTTGCATACAAGCCTCTGAATTTCTCTCTGCATATATCTTTAAAGTCAAACTTAAGTTACTAGATATAGTATCCCAGCATCAGCAGCTATATGTTCTCTACTCATTATAGTAGTTATATATGTACATGCTGAAGGACTGGAAGTAAGAAAACAGGTGATATTTTCTGACAATTTGAAAAGTAATCAACTCTTAAAAAACAGAGATAGACATTTCCAGTTTGTGAAGCTTGATGATATAAATATTGCATTTACAACTTACAAAGGGCTTTTCTGCAGTGCTGGAAAGGAGTACTGACCAGCTATGGGTACTTCTCAAGTTTTCTGGCAGAAATGCACTAAACTGGGTGCACTTTCGAAACTTGTCCCAGAAATTCATTCAATGTTTTTCCTCTTTGAAAAGAGGGAAACAGATTTTAAAAGCAATGCTATTGATTCTTCATTATAGTGTTGGATTATGAGATCCTAGCTATTAAAAGCTAAGGCTCATTTCAGCATATATTGGATTTATAGTCAATAAAATAATTACTTGATTCAATCTTAGGTACTGGGTCAATTAATTATATTTAAAAATATTTCTGTGTTCAAGGATTGTTTTACCTATATTGCATAGCAAAGTAATAGTATAATTAGGAAGAAATTAATCATTCTGACAAGGTAGTTTTCCATTTCCATTAAACAAATAAAAAGTAGAACAAATAAGTATTTCAGTCAGGATCACTTATATATGTTTTTGTATACCTCGCTCAGCTAAACAAGACTAATCACCATTAAGCCCATGTCACAGGGAAAAATTCATATTGTCTAAATCAGATCAGGATTGAAGCAGTTTATTGAATTACTAATGAAATGTAATTAATTGGCAATCAGTGAACAATATATTCAGGATCAATACCAGCAATGAAACACATAAACCACAATACTTCACATCTACAAAATGTTAATAAATGTGGACTTACTTCTAAATATCCTTTTATAACCCATTCCAAAATGTATAATCATATATGCACACACTCATTTACACAGTTAAGTAAGCAGACACCCCTTCTCACACCTCACAGGTCAGGTGGGTTAACAGCACCCCTCTCAATGGGAAGTACAGTTTGTCATCGTGGCTAGGCTTCGCGAACAAAGATCCAGGGAGGGCTCCATCCGCGCTCCTCATCAGCGCCTTTTCCAAGCGCGCTGATAAAAAGAGGATAGCAGATAGCACCCTCGAACCTGCACAATGGATTTTTTTTAGGTGAGACACAGCATGTGCAGAGCTGGACCCACCCTTTAGTCCTAAAGTTCATCTGCCAGGGCCTAGCAAGCTTGGATGCTGGCAGCCAAGTCCTTAGGATGGAGGTTTAACCTCTTAGATGGAAGGCCTTACAGGGCTAAACGAGCTCCATCTGCCCGGGTTTGGAATCAGAGTTTTGTGTCTATTTCTCTTATTTTCATCCTAATGACTGTAGCATCAGCTCCAGATAGATACTATTTCCATTTACACGTAATTAAGTTGTGGTATATTAAGTTGTGTTTAAAATCATGCATTTCTGTGCCTTTGATGAAATGTCTGCTCATTCTGTCATTTTTTTATATTTATATTTATTTTATATTTATATTTATGGAAAGAGAAAGGGAATAAGTTTCACACACTATGTTCAAAGAGTCAATCCCTTGTTCTGACATTCCTCATAGGTGTTTTTTCTGCTCTTTAAAAAAGTGTTACCTTGTAAGTGTTTCTTACTAAATCAGGCAAGAGCTGCCTCAGCTTTGCTCAGGGTGGGCAAACTGTTTTCTAGTCTCAGCACCAATTTGCATAGTGTAGTTATATCTTTGCAGACTGTCTTCTGGGTCATGTGACCAGACATCATAGGACAGCCTGCTGATGGCACTGAATGGTAGAAATAGGAGAATTGTGTGACAAGAAATGAGGGAAGTAAAACGATTTGCCTTGTCTAATGTCTTGAAACACACATTCACTTTAACTTGTACTTCTTAGGAAAAAAAATAATCTGAAAACTTTGCACCTATATTAGGATAAATCCTTCATCAGATTACACTGAGATAACAAAATAAGATGAAGGGAACCCTTAAAACTAGGAATATGAGCATTAAGGAAAATTTTGCTATAGTTTTACATGTCATATATTACTGACTTTGATGTTTAAGAACATATGGGCTTGGAATGAATATTTCCCACAATTGCAAGCACTTCTGGTGGCTGTATTTTGAGAGGATTGCCTACTGTGTATGAAGAGATAGCTATCTTGGAACATTTTTCTGAGTGGCAGCACATGAGAGATTGCTCTGCTCTAGCTAGCTGCTATTTCAATTAAACGTGGAGGAACTTCATAGATCTGAGATTTTTAGTTTCCTTGTAGAACTTAATAAACAGGATTAAACTTTATAAAGGCAGACAGGTGGACACAAATTTTGTGATGATTTTTAAGATGTTAAAAAGATAAAGGGGAAAATGCTTTAAGAGTTTTGCAAATAGACACATTTTTTCTCATCATTAGAGAAATAAAACAAAACCAAAAGCACATATAAAATTGGAATTTTAAAAAAAGGAAGGGATGTTTATCCTGCTTGGAATGTTTATCAGAAATAGGTACACCAGCTCTACCTTTTAATGGTGTTCAGAGCACAAAATATCAGTGCAAGGACTTTTGCTACTGCTAACGGTTCCTTCACAGGCAATCTCCCATCACTTACAAAAAATGCTCCTTAATTGGAAAGAAATAAATTTAATGTATATCTGTAATATATAGATAGAAGTTTAGATTAATTAACCCCAAAGTGCATAAAAATAATTAAGGGTGTGAATATGGAGTTAAAATCATTCTATAGAATAGAATACACTATTATATCACTATATATAGGCAGCAATGTCATTATCAAAACTCTACAAGTTTTTTATACAGTAAGAGTTCTTTTTCATTAGAATTTTCTAGTAGTAGGGAAACGGCATCCAGAAACAGGGACCTGTTTGTAATAAAATGTCTGCTTTCTCAAGGTCTTTTTGTTTCTTCCCTTATCTCCTTTAAGTTGGCAGGAATATTAACTAAGATTCTTCAAGTTTATAACAATCTTCCCACTGAGTCAGTGGAGACAAGAAGCAGCTTGTAGGGTCTGTCCATGGTTCAAAAAAGAAGTTCCAATCACTAACCCATTTGAAATAATCAAGCAAATAGTTCAGTTTTCATCTTGGTATTATGCACTAGTACTACTTAGCCATCATTCTGAAAGTAGTCTTTTATCTTCTGTAGAGACATAAAAGTTGATTGTTTAGCACAGACAACATTTTCTTTTTCCTAGACAAGCTGTATTGAATGCTGTTTAGGAAGCAGAAGCTTTTCAGCTGTTTATTTCAAAAAATGTTATTTTTTCCATTGCAGACTGTTACTGTCCTCAGTTAAAAGTATATTGTAAAGCATTCTTTCCATTTGCTTCTAGATATTTCAATATATATTGCAGCTCGTTTGGCATGTACATTTCCTTCCTCAGCAGATAATTGACCTTCCTTTTGCTGAGACATCAGAAATAATTTTAAGCTCTTCATTTTGTGCAAATGCCATTGGACCCAAAATGAAATAAAACCAGTGAAATGTCAGAAATGGGTAGTATCAAGCTATCAATCAGATGCTAATCCTGACAACACTAATTCTAGCTAAGCCCAAAGGATCAGTTTGGAACAGAAATTCAGTGCTACAGTCCTTCATATTAGGAAACAATACTTCACAGGCATTTAATACTTAGTGTTAATTTTGTAATTAATAATAACAATGTTATAATTTACATAGAGAGAAATGTCAAAGTAGGACACCCTTATCCATCATGTCCTATGCAACTTAAAGACTGACAGAGATCATCATATGCAAGTTCCTAAATGTTATACTGAAAAGACAATCTCTTTAATACTATGAAGGATAAGCTAACAGAAATAGCTGTTGAAACTCACTACAGGCAGTTAATTCTAAGATCTGCTGGGTAGCCTGAAAACAAGACTTTTTCTTATTTTTCTATAACTTCTCAGTAGTTATAAGAAAGGAAACTGACTCAACAGTTTCAAAGCTGAAGACAGAGGTGAAAACTGGTTTATTATGTCAGAGACAGCTATACAGACCACAGTTACATGTACAGTACAAAGGAATAAAGGACAGGATGAATCTAGGCTGCTTGGGTCTCTGGTAAGCATATCTCATCTCCACATTTGAAAATCATAAGGCCCTAGGTGTCTCATTTACTAAACAAGTGTCATGGGTTGAGGCTAGGCTGGCCACTAAAAAAATGAGTGATACTCTCTATTAACCCCTTTCCCTTCCCAAAGGGAAAGAGAAAGGGAATAAGGAAGAGAGACATAGAGATTGGAAAATAAAACTGAAACCGCTTTAATGAAACAGTAGCATTAAATAAGTAAAACAATTAATTTTATACATATATATACAGATGTAATATAGAACTCTCCTGATGTTGATATCATTACTGACACTGCAGGATAGGCACTGGGGCATAAGATGGCATTTGCACTCTTTTCTATTGCACATTGGCCAGTCTTTCAAGTAAAAGATCATATTCACCCTACAAACATTTTTCATGCTGGTAATTCTTGCTAGTAGTCACGAAATTTATGTACTGTCTTACATTAATTGCCTTATGACATACCTTACTTCAGTCTTTTGGGTCTTTCTACAGTCTCTGTGTTTTATTTCTCATTGTCTGCACTGCTTATGCCTTCAGCTGAAGTTGTATGCTCATTTTGTTATCACATACTTATAGCAGTCATTAAAGCGGATGCCAGCTAAGTTTGATCCCAAGACTGGCTTTTGGAAAGAAAATAAATAAACAAACAGATCACTCTAATCTATTCCTGAACTACCTGTTGTCATTTCCCCTTTAATCATTTCTTAGTCCACCTTTCAATTTCCACTATTCTAATCCAGTTAAACAAGTAGTCTATTACATAGCATCAGTTTTCTGTGCTCCACTGAAAACATAATAGATATTTTCAATTTCTTTGTCTAGAAAATAAATCACTTTAACATGCAAAAGCTGTTGTGTCAGTCTGTTATGTTCTTTTGTATTGAACTTTTTCCCTTTCTATATATTTCAATGTTTCTAATTACTCTTACCCATGAAACCTGCTGGTTTTGCTTATGGTAGAGGGTAGGTTAGCAGGTTAGTGCCTGCCTCAACTGCTCCCAACTGCCCTTTCAAAATATTTAGCTTATATGCAGTCCTCAAATCAAAATGTTATATCCCCAGTATGATGGATATTGATACAGATTTATTTGTGTTATGCAGTGGTGTTTATCTGGTTTACAATTTGTACTTGAGATTTAGTTTGCCTTCAGTGTAGTAGTTGAGATTATCATTTTCTTTTTCACATATTCATCTCCATTATACAACCACTGTGAGTCTTCCTTTGTTCCACATCCTCTGTTTCAGTGAAAGATGAAGTCTTTGTTTAAGGTTTAGACCATATATATTATTTCTTTTTTCTTGTTTCTTTCCTATGTACAGCTCAAAATCTTTATTAATCACCTTCATATTCCTTGCAAAGTTAGACTTAGCTTGATTTTTGACACCTTGCATATTATCCTTACTTTATCCAAGTGTTATAGTTTGAATGAAATAATGAGACTTGTGGATTGGAAAAGGCAGAATAACTATTTTAATAGAAAGCAGTGGCAGCAGACAAATATATATATATATAAATAAAGATACAGAGTCAGCACCAAGATCCAAACCTCCCACTCTCCCTTGCGGTCGCTATATTACTGCAGCTGAACCCCTGGGGCGGGGGGGGAAAGGGACAGAAGCTGGACCCTGGAGGCCTGGACACAGAAGCGAAGAAAAGCAGCAAAGGTGGGGCCCCACGCAGGACTGCAAGAGAAGCAAAGAAGAGAGAGAGCAAGCGGGAACTGCCCACCTAAATTTATACTGAGCATGACATGTATGAAACGGAATACTCAGTTGGTCAGTTTGGGGTCACCTGCCTTGCCTGTTCCTTTCCTATAGATGCAGGCTCTCATCCTGCACACACACCCCCCCACCCCCACCCCACTTATCAGTAGAGTCAAAGAAAGTTTACATTCCAAACCTCAGCTGTAACCCAAACATTTTAAGCTTAAGCTATTAGAAGCTGGTAATGTTTTTGAGAACATACTGCCAGCTTTCAGAGAAATACAGTCACTTTTAAAGGAAGCTTGGCTAGAAGCAATACCACCCTAGCAGAATTAATTCTGCTCCATCCCAAACCAGGACACCAAGAAAGAAGATAAGAAATATATTAACTGGATAAGAAAACTGAAATTTAAAACCAAGGAAGAAATTATTTCAAAAGGGTGAATGTCTATGCCCATGCAATTCCAATAACACTGAAGGCAAACTTAGGGCTTAGTTAAACACTGCTTTGCACTTCATGTGTGTAAGGCTTTTTGTCTGTTGCTCTTGGAACAATTTGTAAAACTAATTGATTAAGAACCATAACCTTCTGCAAGGTAGACAATTATTATTCTCATTTACAGATTGGTAAACAAACATTCAGGTTAAATGACTTGTCCAAAGTTAATCAGTGGTGGAAGTGTAACGTCACACTCCTGAGTGACAGTGTTGTAGATTACACTACCTTCCCAGCCCATTTAATGTTGCCTATGCAAACAGCAGATATAAAGGCACGTTTACATGAAGCTTTGCTACAATCCATTGCTACCTATCTTGTGTTTAAATTTACCTGTTCCAAATGGACCCCGATCAACATTTATCACAACAATAGCATGAACTTTCAACAGTCATATGTAAACTCAACAAAGAGAACTCCATGGTGACTGAAAATCAATAGGACAGAAAGAAGAATAAAAATTATTTTTGTAATGACTTCTTTTGCATTGAGTATTCAAGTTGAATGAGAACTCATGACTCAAATAGCGTTGCATGGTCTTATGAATAGTAATGAAATCAAATCCTAAACAGAGGTATTAGATTTTAATTGAGCTATTCTTTAAAAGATTTTTTTTCACAGTGTCAAGGTCATATTCTCTCAGATAAGAAGTTTATTATACAAGAGGAACAGTAATAATAGGCACTAGAGACATATTGAGTACATGTGGCATGTTACATGAAAGAAGAGAGAAAATATACTGAAAGCAATAATTGAAGTATACACAGAAGACATTCCCATTGATAAGTAGTTTAAATTATTAAAGCATATAATAGGTTATAAGTAGAGGGTGTATAAATTTTCTGCTGAATATAACTTTTGTTACTCTCCAAAACTTATTTCTCTTTTCAAACGAATTTTAAATGCAATTCAATTTTAAATATCTTTTGACATTTCCTTTAAGATAGCTGTGCTATTTGTGATCAGGTTACCTATATGAGATCTTGTTGTCTTTAACTGTGAGTCTGAATAGCACTGCCTTGAGCAGACAAGAGATACTGACTCTGATGACTTCCCAAGGCTTTCCTAGACTCAATAGAGCCTTTAAGCATGAGCTAAACTTTAAATATGATAGCAATTCCATCTTCCTCAAGCAGGGTTTAATCATCTACTACTGAAGCCAACAAGTGGATAAATGCTTTGGTGTAACAGCTCCTTTGCTCTTCTATTTGTCTGCATTACATCACACTGGGATTCATGCTGGTATTGCCCTAATGAGTATCTGGCAGTTAGTGCCTGCCTTCTTCAAAATTTGTGCTCCATATAGCTGTTATTTCTGATTTTACATGTGGCCGCTTTCTAGGTTTCAAAGCAAAGCCTTTTTTCAATACTGTTTATCATTAGCTTATATAGTTCAAGATGTGCCATTTCACTGCCATTTCAAAGTCATATGGTTTTGTGGTAAAGAGTTTCCAATTATGCTGTGGGCTGTGCAGAAAAGTGCACAAAACCAGATTCTCAATGTTAAACTGGCTATGTCAAAGGAAAATATACATTTTCCTTAAATTAGTCCAGTTTTAATTCCTTCTCCAGAACCTTCCACCTGAATGGGCACCAAACCATCTTCCTCCTGATTTGTCATACTTCACAGATAATGTGTTTTAAAAAAAGTGGGTGTGACAGTGCTTTCTGATTCATTGGCATAGTTTCCATTGCAGGGAGGGTGCTGTTGTCTTTCTTTTTTTTTTTTCCCATTTAACCTTGCAATAATTGTATTTTGTTTATTTCAGCCGGAAGCAGTACTAATAATTGTAACACAATGTGCTCATGCAAAAAAAACGAACAGATAATATTCATGGAACAAAATTAGAAAATATTCATGTGCCCATATCCCACACTGAAATTACTATCCCATTAGCTGTTAGCTTTCCGTTAGTAAAAATTGGAGTCAGCATACTCCTGACATGTCCATGCAAACAACCTAACTTCTATAATAGCTTATCCATAATTTTCTAGTCGGGAATCATTTCAAGCACAGCAACAGAGTATTACAAAACCTGTGTCAAGATTTCACTTCTTGCAGTCTCACATCTTCAGTGTTAACATATACTGATAATTATAATTCACATCAACATTTGCAGACAAATTGGTCTTATCTCATTCCCACAACTTGCAGAATTTCTGCATGTATCCTTTGCATTTGTTTAGTATTAGATTTGGAATCGTGTCTACATCAGTTCTTCATTAATAATTATTTATCAACATAGGCACTTAAACTAAGCACCCAGATATATTTCTAGCATTCAAGTAACAATCTCTTTCTCTGAATCCTGGGATTTTCTCCAGTATTTTTCTGGAAGCATCAGAAAAATCTGTTATATATGCAGAATAATTTTTCCTCTTATATCTCACAGTTAACAGATTATTGAGATTTTTAAATATGGGTATTGAATTAATTCATATATATACGCATAACCTAATTCCAAAGATACAAATCCAATGACCTCTGTTTCTCACATACCAGAGCAGTTAACTATTTTGCTTATGTAAGGAATTCAAATGTTAATTCTAATTCTCTTAGTGAAGTATAGTAGGATTAACTTCCTTTTTTCACCTTTTTTTCCCTGTTTTCGCTGAAAAGAAAATTTTCTTCTTGACACTCGGAATAGTTCATTAAATTCTGAAGCAATATAAATATTCTTACAGTATGCTGAAGACCCTACTTGCTTTTGCAGGCAGCTCTTCTGTATTGCTTCATGTCTCTGTAGGATTTCTCTGCACCATGAGACATAGGATATCTCCCAGGAGTTCCTCCAAATATCAATGAATTCTAGGTGGCAGTCAGAAGCATTCCCACAGGCCTCATACCCCATAGCTCTGAAAATATCTGATATTTATTTCAGAACTCAGTTTTCAACTGCAATTTCCCAGTAAAAAGTCTACCAGCAGATGTATTCAAGCAAGCCATAAGCATTAGATTCTCTTTTTACCTCACATATTCTGTTGCAGTAGATCCAATTAAAACAGAAATGAGGAAATCTTACAAAAGTTCTACAATTACATATTCAGCATTTGCTTTAAAATTAACCAGAATTTCTAGTGGTTTTGACATACTGATATATGAAAGGTCACTGTTTCCCCTGAACTTCAAAATGAATATATGTTCATAATCCCTTATATACTATGTGGTGTAAGGATTAACTTTGAGCAAACACTAATTATTAATTGTGATTTCTTTTTTCCTTCCTTCTAGCCTTGGACACAGAGTAATACTCGTATTGATGAAAGTTTTTGTACATTTACAGGTTGCAAAAGAACAGTTCTTTCTTGCAATGTTATTTATTCATGAACAATTTTCCACGTGCTTTAATAATTATCAGCATGGTATGGTTAAAAATACTCATGTTTGGATGGATGGAATTTATAGGAACTGTATCATAGCCAGTTTTTACAGCATGAAGACTTTAAAAACTACAATAGTCTATGTGGCAGAAGAAACATGAATAAAAGCATTTCTGCTTACCCTAAATAAGAGACAAATCTTGATACTAAATAAGAATACGTTCACCTGAGATACTCAGTATTGTATCTTGTCGAGATGGTAGACAAATAACACACATTTCAATATATATACTTACATTTCAGTGTAAGAAATACTGAAATAGTTATCTAATAGAGATTGTCTCTGCGTATTCTTTCCACTAAGACTCAGTGGGTGAATACCAGCATAGAAGTCTCAATACAGCAAGATTTATATCCTTTCTATTGTCTTTCTTAAATTCATTACAGTTATGGTAGATGTATGAAAAACTGCCTGAATTGGTTTTCAGAAGACATCATCATTTGCATTTGGTCTTAAAACCCCAAAACTTATCTATGTAATAGGATTGGGCAGGTAGCGATAATCATCTTTAAAAATTAAAAAGAAAAGAAAGGAAGGAAGTCTGATTTTTCTGCTGAACGCAGTGTTTTCCTATGTTCAAAAAAAGTAATATAACTTCTAAGGTCTATTAAGAGAATCATGAAGCAGGTTACAATCATAGAACCACAGAATCATCTGGGTTGGAAGGGACCTCTGGAGGTCATCTAGTCCAACCCCCCCTACAGTGGGCAGGGACGTCCCTGTCTAGAGCAGGTTGCCCAGAGCCCTGTCAAGCCTCACCTTGAATGCCTCACCTTGACAAGGGATGGGGCCTCAACCACCTCCCTGGGAAAC
>VWZO01008617.1:224724-279197 GCA_013396975.1 Bucco capensis
CGCTTCTCTTGATGCAGCCCAGGATGCCATTGGCCTTCTGGGCTGCCAGCGTGCACTGTTTGCTCATGTCCAACTTCTCATCCACCAGCAACCCCACGTCCTTTTCTGCAGGAATGCTCTGCATCTTCTCATCCCCCAGCCTGTATTGATAGTGGGGATTGTTCCGACCCAGGTGTAGGACCCTCCACTTGGTCTTGTTGAACTTCATGTGGTTCACCTGGGCCCATCTCTCTAGCTTGTCCAAGTCCTTCTGGATGATGTCCCTCCCCTCCAACTTATCAACAGCACCCCATAGCTTGGTGTCATCTGCAAACTTGCTGATGGTGCACTCAATGCTGCTGTCGATATCATTTATAAAACTATTAAACAGTCCATGTCCCAGTACAGAGCCCTGAGGGACACCACTTGTCACTGATCTCCAGCTGGACTTTGAGCCATTGACCACTACTCTCTGGATGTGACCATCCAGCCAGTTCCTTATCCATTGAACAGTCCACCCATCAAATCCAGAGCTCTCTAACTTGGCCAGTAGAATGTTGTGGGGGACCGTGTCAAAGGCCTTGCACAAGTCCAGATAGATCACATCCACAGGTTGTCCCTTGTCCACTGAGGTAGTCACAGTATTGCAAAAGGAAGAAAAAATTTCTCCCAAAGTATACAGAGATAGGTTCACAAATCTGAATATGATTTTCTATAAAATGGAAGTTGCTTATTTAGGACCCAGGTAGCAAAACAGTTGAGTGGTGAAATTGAGCCCCTTTCTTAAGTGCATGCTCTTGGTAAGCATGCACTTAATTTATGCTTTGATGTTAGTTTTGCTAATTTCTGAGCACCTTATATGAGATGTCAAGCTCCTTTGAATGATATTGTAAGAGACTGATAGTGGGAGTAGCTCTGTTTCTGGATGAGGAAATAACCAAAGGGAACACATTTTTGTGCTGCTTATTCACACATACACACGCCTACTGGGTACATTTTAACACATTGCAAAGCCTAAGCTCCACATATTAAGGTAATGTATGATTACAGTGGTAGGGAACAGTCAATGTAACATGAATTAATGTGTGACTATGAAAAGATTGTTTAAAACTGTCCTTTCATAAGTGTGAATTAGTTGTGAATGGTGCGTGCAGGACTAGTGGAACCCATACCACTTTGTTTTACTTTTCCAGGTAACTGCTAAAGTTGGCGTATCTGGCTCTTTTTTGGACTAGATTTGGTTGGTCTAGTGTTCTGTACATGTGGGTGTTCAACTGTAGTTTAACTAAAAGAAAGAAAGCAAGTCAGCATATAAGAACAATCAGAAATTCCTTTTCTTAAATTGAGATGTTGTCAGCCCTTTGCAGTCAAGATGTTGTCTCAGTGAGTATTAGTCATGAGACAATGACAACGTTAACTTTTTCAAGTGTAGTTACTCCTTTTTAACACATCTCCCACTCAGAAGCAGCTTGAACTGAACTTCTAGACCTTTTTCTGTTGGGACCATATTTTTCATTATGCAAATTGGTATCAAATCGAAGGACTACCAATTCTTAGTCCTGTTCAACATTCACATATTGTATGCCCACATTATGTATTCAGACTAGGATTCACAGGTTTCTTAGCTGAAACAGCTCATTGCTAAAAATTGGGCCTTTTTATTCATGGGGAATGGTTCAGTGCTACCCTTAAATAAAAGTATATGTATTTTTTTTTCAGTAATGCAATGTGTAGGACATATGAACTCTAATAGGGAATAAGAAAAATGACTTTTGCAACTGCTGTGGCCCGCTTACTAGGATGCTTTCTAGTAGAAAGAAAATAAATGTTTTTCTGAAAGGAAGAAATACTGTGTTTTGTGATGTCTGAAAACCACTATGTAGCATATTATTGTTCTAGTTGTCAATTCTCAGCATTGTTGTACAGCTTAAGGACCACCAAAATACATACCTAAAATCATACATACCTAAAATCATACTCTGTCAGAATGGAAAACCAGGTAATTTTTTTTGTTGTTGTTCTTTTATGCTATGTTTTTGTTAAATACATCTAGCTTAGGTCAAATGCTATTCAACAAATCCACGTCAGTGATTGTGCTACTTTGTGATATAATTTATTCACCTCATTCTTGTAATATTCAGACACCATGAACAGAATACATTATTCAACAAATACCAACAATTACTCCTTGAATAATTTAGTTGATGAGTATTTTATTCTTGTGTTAAGACCAGATCCATTTCTGGGTCCCCCAGCTCAAGAAGGATAGGGAGCTGCTGGAGAGAGCCCAGCACAGGGCCACCAAGATCATTAAAGGAGTGGAACATCTGCCCTATGAAGACAGGCTGAGAGAGCTGAGTCTCTTCAACCTGGAGAAGAGGAGACTGAGAGGAGACCTCATTAATGCTTATAAATATGTTAAGGGTGAGTGTCAGGAGGAGGGTGCCAGGCTCTTCTCAATGTCATCCAATGTTAGGACAAGAGGGAATGGGAGCAAGCTGGAGCACAGGAGGTTTAGTATTAACATGAGGAGGAACTTCTTTACAGTAAGGGTGAGGGAGCACTGGCCCAGGCTGCCCAGGAGGGCTGTGGAGTCTCCTTCTCTGGAGACATTCAAGAGCTGCCTGGACACATTCCTGTGTGACCTCATCTAGGTGATCCTGCTCTGGCAAGGGGGTTGGACTAGATGATCTTTCTAGGTCCCTTCCAACCCCTGACATACTGTGATACTCTGATACTGTGATAGATCTTCCCGCCTTTCTCCAGACAGCCCCTTTCAGGAGTGGGATAATTCATTGAGTACAGCAGCATTCTTCAAATCTGGCAAAGGACTTGCTAGATACACATGAATCGCCTGATTTGTGATTGACTGATGCATTTGCCTGTACTACATAACAGCAAGAGTATATGTGCTTTTTAATAGGATCCTCCTCACAGAGTAACCTCCCTGGAAACACATTTCCTGCTGTGAGGATATGATACATCTGGAAGTAGGACTCCCAGACAACAGGATGTGCATACATACACATGGCAATCATGTAATCATACACATCAGATGCCTGTCAATAGCATGTCCCCGTGTTGTATGACCCACTGGGTCAATTCTCACACACTGAGCATCTATGACAATAAAAGATCTGCACACCAGAAATCTGGAAATTATTTAACCAGGAAATTCAAAAAGACTTTGGTGAATTCCAATCCTATGGTGTCATCATAAAATCAGTCTTTTTTTTTTTCCATTTACTAGCATATGAATTTGTTAAGTTCTTGAAGTGCATACTATATACTACACACTTGGTATCTCCTAATAGTAGTTTACCATGTATCTTTCTGGAGAGTGCAGTGACTGTTGCCTTAAAATATTCACTAAACATAGACCTTCATCAAGGTGAGGCTGTCTTCTGTTTAGATAAAATGATTATAAGTGTTTGCTTTTGAGATTGTAATATCCTCTGTATCAGTTCTCCTGCAAGTACATAATTAACCTGTCATCCCACCCTGCAATAATAAGTGTGATAGACGGGAAATGTATTAGGAAAGAACCCATGTGTGATATGCTTGCAAGCCCTACTTTATCCTTCAACTATTTTCCCTTTTAATTAGCACTCAGGTAATGGCAGACTTTAATGAATTAGCATATAACTTTTACCAATATGTATTATTTTTCCATTCTGAACTGCTTCCTCAGTTTAGATGTCAAAGTTCTGTTCTGGGTATTCTGCAAAAGAAAACAGCTTAAAATAAAATGGACATATACTTCGAAAAGTCCAGGACTTCCAATATCTGAAAAGCCTTTCTTGATAAATAAGACATAACATGAACTATCAAGTGAAAAATCCTGAAGGAGAAACATTGGAAAAATCATTGTCTAGGAAGTGGTAACATCGGAAAATGAAAACTCTTATGAGTCACAGGGAAAATATATGCAAAACCTAGCATTGAGATTAGACATAGTCACAACTACTGCAGAGGAAAACAGATATTTGGTGGAACTGATGGTCTGAAGATATCTGAGTGACGTGAGAGTTTGTTTGTACTTACTGCTTTTGTATGCACTTCACCATTCAATATCAAATGAATGTGCTCATTTATCTGAGCACCTTTCCACTACATAAAATGTGAGAGGGTTTATTTTCAAGTATCCCTTTTAACAGTCAAGAAATGGCAGTAGAAGCAAAGGTGTTAGTGGCTATATCTTCTAAATCTTAAACACTAGCTCTCCCCCCTTAAAAGATTAGTGGAACCAATAGAAACAGTCAACCAAAAAAAAATACTATTCAGAGGCTGGAAACAAGTCTTATGATGTGAAGCTTAAAAAGCTCATTTTATAGAAGAGAAAGGTTGAGAGGTGTCTTGATCCTCGTGAATAAGTACTGACACAAGGAACAAATATTTGATACTAGAGGTCTTTCAGTCTTGGAGACAAAGACCTGAGAAGATCAAATGCCTAGAAACTGAAGCTAGACAAATTCAACCTTGAAATAGCAGAATAAATCCATTTTGCTTGCAGCAAGGGTGATTAAAAATTGGACAACTCACTAGAGTTTTGAATCCCTAAAACATCAGATGTCTTTCTAAACTGAGATGCTTTCATCTGATGTCTCAGAAAAAATATGATCTAAAAAACAAAATAAAAAATTCAAACTTAATATTGTAGCTTAAGTGAGAGGTTTATATATGCTACAGAATCCAGTGTCTTCTAGTGACAGCAAACACAATAGACACAAATTATGACACACAAGGTCGATTCATGGAGTGGAGAGCAACACCAGGATGGCTACACTACCACACATATTGACCAGATAAATATAGATAGTTCTAGACATTGCATTATAACTTATGTATTTCTGTATCATAAAAAGCCATTGCAAATTTTTCCGGTGAAGGTGGAGAATGTGTCTTCCACTCTGAGATCTATTGACAGCATCATCATCTTTCTTCTAGGAAATCCTACCACTATGACTTACAGAGTAGTTATTGAAAGTCTGGCCCTTCAACATAAAATGAAGGTCAGTTTTCCAGGTTGTTGCACAGAATCACATTTTACTACATTGGACTGTGGGACCACTCTGTGAGGCTGCATCAGTTCTTGCATGCCAGTTTAGGCTACCCTCTATTGTCTCACCTACATTTCTAAAAAAAAGGGTCTCTAATAAGGGATAAAATTAAACACTCCTTTTAAATAGAGATGTTTTAGCTATATCTGACAATATTTTACTGATTAAACAAAAATTAAGACAATTCAAGAGCTTTCTTGTCAATATATGTTGCATTTTGGAATACTTAATAGGTCTTGATAGAAGTCATGTTTCTTTGAGTAAGAGTTTAGATCATACAAACATATATTTAGCCCTCTTAAAAATTGTTCTGGATAAAGAAGATACTCCTAAACCTTTCATCTTCATCTATGTAGCAGTAATCACCATCTCTTTCCTCCTCTCCTTTCTAAACTGTAAGTGTAACTGATTAGTTACAAAACCTGGGAGGAAACTGATCAATAAACTCCTCATTCTGCACAGACTGTCAAAACAGAGTTTGTTGTCCTTCAAGAGAAACACATCATTCACATCACACAGAGGCTTAAAACCCTAAGAGAAACTGGAATTCATGGCCAGGTTCCCAGATGGAGCTGGGCAAAGATGCTGTAGTCTAGCCTTTCATGAGTCCTGTAAAAATGCCCTTTCTAAATCTCAGCTGTACTCTTACTACATTGTAAGAAAAAGAGAAGTCTGAGAAAGACATAGAAAGTGAAAGGATGCCGGAAGGAGCTTCTATGAAACCACACTCCCTCAAGCATTTATATTGTATCTGCTCTTAGTATATCTACAATAACAGGTCTTGTTAAGTTCATGGGGCTGTGAGGACTATATTCTGTTAACTTGAACTGATGTCTCAATCATCAAAGGATTTATCTGGGAGAAGAATGATGAAGAAGAGATGCTAAAGAAGAGATGAAGAAAATTGGAATTACAGGAGACATAAATTTGAAGTATTCTAATCACAGCTACAAGGCAGAGAAGGAAGAAAATAATAGATTGTTTTTCATTATTCCTATTGTTAAAATTTACATTTGAAATTCCGTGAGAGGTAGTAAAAGCTTTGTCATTTAAAGTCTTTCCCAGATATGACAAGCTACAGCAAATGGATGGGTAGCTCATATGCCTTCATATGACACCTACTATTTTACACATTATGTTTGTCCTCCAAGGGACTTTATTTTTCATTTTATTAATCTTTATTAATATGAAAGAGAAAATAGTAAAATACTTAAAATATGATATTTTTCTGGAATGTATAAATGCTATAGTTAATTATTTCCCAACAGTTATCATAAAACAGCAGTGACATTTTCAGGTCTTCAAATTATGCAAATTATTGAGTAAGTACAGTAGCTCTTTTCTCTGTTAGAGCACTGCTGTTTAAAGTGGCATTGCATGTTAAGGAGGGCAAGGTGTGAGTAGTTTGATTAGAATTATCCACCTTTCACTTCCATCTCTCTCTGCTTCATGCAACTACATGACACAGACACCCACTGTCCTTTATTAAATCACATTTGCATTTGTAAATTCATGGAGATGAACTGAAAAAATTACCCAAAGGAAAGCCTACAATCTATATCTATCTATATTATTTTTTATTCCATAGCACCATCATTCAGTCTATAAGTAGGGGATCTCCATGCTTCCTGATATAGCATGAGAAAAAAATAAAATGAGATGATGATTTGCAATGTTAAATCTAGATGGGTCTTTGAACCCAGAAGTTCACTTTGTTCTTCGTAAGCCAAACTCTTTCTTTTTATGAAGTTATATTGTTATGGAAGGGTAGTAAAGCAGAAAGACAAAACCTGAAAGAGTCGACCACAGTCTTTTCCTGTTCAGATCATCTTTGGAATGGTGGAAATTCATTCCCATTCATCTGGATGTCAATTTCAAATATGACTGATAAAAAGCACATCCAGTGCTTTCCATTTTAGCAGACCTAATGCAGTAGTTCTTCCTGAATTCCCAAAACAGGCAATAACTTCCTTCACCCCTTTCCTTTTTATAGTTCCTCAGTGAACCAGTCTGTGAACACTCACAACAAAGCTGCTGCTTTAGACTGCTCTGCGTCAACTGAGTCATGCTCATCCCACATAGGTTTCTTCCATCTGTTTTCTGGAGTATTTGTTTATTTGTTTTGAAATCATCTGCCATCTTGTACCTTCCTCTTCAGCTCGAGCTCTGCTGATGCTCTGGAGGAACAGTCTAATGCCTGAGCTCGCAACACAACATTGGTGCTTCAGGCAGTTGCTGTGGAACCTAGTGCTTAAAGCCCTGCATGTACCAGTGTGCCCACAACATTTAGTGCAACTTTCTTCAGAGGTACCAGAGGTACCATCATGAGGAATGGAAGTGGTACTTGCATCAGAATGTGCCTGAGGTAATACGCCCTGCTCCTTAGCAGCACTCTTTGTTTCAAGCAGATCCTCCACCTGGCTTTGGAGTTATCTCTGCATGAAGACATTTGAGGGTATCTCATTCACTATGCAGCATAGCCATACCTTTAAATTGTGTACTGTCAGAGATGGCATTTCTATCTTCATCTGTTTATAGGATCCACTACTGTGGGTCCATTCAAGATACTGTCTAATTGGCTATAAAAGTCAACATATAATTAACAACACGAAACAAAAGTCAGTCAAACATGAAAGAAGTCAGTTCTTCATTCTTTAAAAACTAACTACTGGTTGCTTTTCCTGTCTTTCTAAGCCAGTTAAGTGGAAACATTGCTTCCCTGAACAATCTATGTGTGAAGGCTGTTAACACTGCCCAGTGCACATTCCTACTTTCTCAATTTTTCATTGAGATATCCAGTTCTAATAGCTAATTTCCTTTCTAGCATTTGGACAGAAGGATTTTTTTTAAGTTTTTCAATAGAAGAAATAAAGCCAACTATACTCTTATCTTTAATTTTCAATTTAGCTTCAGAAATTAAAATTTCTACCATATAATTGAACAAAAATTATCTACAACTTTCCAGTGCTTTTCATTCTGTAAAACCACACTGTGAACAGAAATTCAAGGCTATGATCAAGTACAAGTCACCTATTATCAGCAAATAGAACATTATATTACATTGAAGTATTTTCCTCCATTTTAGCTGCTTTTCCAAATGATTCATGCTCACAATGGACTTCTATACAGTCTGTTTAAGAAAAATGGACCATCTCTTCTTCCAAAGTAATACTGTTGCCTTCATTGCCAGTTCATGCAAACAGAAAGCAAGCTACAGCACAAAAGCTTCTCATAGATATGAAAAAGTACTAGTTCATTCATTCAAAAAAAAGGTGAATATTAACAGAAAACTAATTTGCACATTTTTATAGAAACATACAGTGCATTTTAATAGTTTTGAAGTGTTCTTTTCCTCTATTTTTCTTTCTTCCATGCTGAAAATCTCATTTTGTAATACAAACCCCAGCCCAAACACTGCTATATTATATTCTTAAGGTAGAATGTCTCTTACTTGCATATTCTTTTGCATGCTTTGGGTTATCCCACACAAGAAGATGAATGTTTAGTAGTATGCAAGTGGTTAGACTGTGCCAGTTGGCCTCAGGGTAGAAAGTGTTGCCCCACTGTCCAATTTACTGGTATAGGTGCTGCCTCAGGCTCCTGTTTGTTTCCAGAGACAGAAATAAAGTCTGTACTCTTCCCTATCACAAGGAAACACCACTGCTGTTGATGACATTTGTGTTATACTGTGGAATTGGCAGGATGTAAACAAATAGGAAAACAACAGAAGGTATTGTCCAGGTTCCATCACTTGAACAGCTGGTTCAAAGAAAAATTGTGCTGTGAATAAAAAACTTTTGAAATTAGTAATATGGATGCTTGCCTACCCCTTGCAGATAGTCCTTTGAGCTCCATGCAAACAGAACTGTCATGTTTTGAACATTAAAAACAAAGTGTTTTTCTTTATCTCCTTCCAGTCTCCACCTGTAGTGGTATGCACTCCATGTTGCAGTACAGGCATGAGACTATGAGATGCTTGTGTTCTCACCACACCTTGATGCTGCATCTTTCTATGTCCATTGGTTGCAATGGAAGCAAGGTTATGGCAACCTTCTGTGTAGACACCACAAATAATAAGTCAAGTAATACTGTTGCTAATACTAGACATACTTTAACACACCGTAACACAAAGTGAGGGAGTCCTGAAAATGTATCCATCACAAAACTTGGATCCAAGGAAGAAATGTTGACTAGAACAGAAACCTTACACCTTAAAACAAAGGCAGGTATTCAACTTTGGGGGCAGAAGTGGTGGAGGCTGCTGGGAATATTATCCATGCTTAAGAACCTAGCCCTGCTTTATGTATTTTTTTCTCCACAAAGAGCTATCACTACTCTTTTGGGGACAATGATGAAAGCTTTTATTTCAAAACATCCTGGTTCAGTTCCTATTTGAAAGCATTTAGGTTTTCATGCCATATGTACCAATGGGCAGAAATGCTTTCATACCATTAATTTCTCTTTGCAGGCTGAGATTTTCTGAAGTTTAAAAACAAATGTGAGTGTTTCGGGTTTTAAGTTCCTGGCTTGCAAGGTGATTATGTTCTTTTCAGGAAAGAAGAGTCCATAGGACTTGGATTTAAACTTAGGCTGAAAGAGTATTTTATTGACTCAGAGCTGTAGTAGCTCTGACAAAGCTGATTGCTCAGTCCATTACAGTCCAAAACTGATACAGAGATTTAAAACAACACTTAGTTGTGACATTTAGGGAAGAAGAAAAAAAATAAAAAGAAGCAATGAGCTCGGTTTATTTTAACTTCTGCAAGCTGTTCTTAGGAACTCTTACTAATCCTCTGATAGTGAACCTCCCCACCTGTTTCCCAATACTACCTAAGTCTGTAAGCACTAAAATTTAACCAGACATTAGCCATACTCTGAGATTTGCTTGCATACACACATATGCAGATATACCAGTTTTGGAAATAAACCCACTGGATTATCAGAGCGGACCTGAGGCTTCACCTACACTGAGGAGTTAAATAGGGCCAATGTACAGGGATGAGCACTCACATATACTCATCCATACTGTGAAGTCAGGAAGGATCAGGCAAGTTTAATCCAGATGCATAATAACACTTCAGAGAGCAGACTCTGGAGCATGCCTCTGCCCTTTTCTGTGGAAAGTAATGTTCCTTCTCTCAGCTCAAACTTGATGCTCAAAGTATTCTGCAATACATGAGAGAAGTGGCTGAGTAGAAGGGACTGGACACTCTCACACTTTTTAGGAAAGAGGCACAAAATGGGTGATGAACAGGTAGAAAAGTTAGCTCACTTTTATTTCCCTGCACTATGACAAAAATTGTTCCTAATTTCAGTGGACTGGATCACTCTGGAGCTTTCTTTACTGATTTGATTGGGAATATAGATTCCCCCTGGCTCACTGGAGATGAAGCACCACATTATCTAGGTGCCTACGTTACATACACCACAAGACTCTGCTCACTGCAGACCATATGGCAAAATTCAATTTCTTTGGAACTGTGTTCCTTTGAACTAGCTCTTCTCTCAACCTTACTGATGTTATGAATGAAACTTGAAAGCTGACCCTCTCTCTTTTTGCTCCCAAAAGAATGGGTGGGGGCAGGGGGGGGAAGTGCTTCCCCAGGTCACCTTTACACTAAATTCCCTTAGTCTATTCTAGTTTTTGCCTGTCAGAAACACATAACCTTCATGTATCAAAACAGAGGAAAACTAGAAATTCCCTTCAACATTTTTCTAAAATGTTTATCTTTTAAATAAATATATATAAATTATAAATAAATAATGCTACCTTGAATGGTCTTGAATTCAACTCACTCTTGACTGAGAAGCTGTATTGCTATTCTTTTAAACAAATATCTCCCCAGACTCAGTGGGCTAGTGACTGAAATCCAAAAGTTTTGGAGAAAAATGTCTAAAATAATATTAAAGAAAATGTTCATCCCATTTACTGAAAATCCAGAGTCTCTTTCAGTGAGTTTTCCTCCATCCTGAGTCCTTTAAGCATCAGAAGACTGAAGCGTTTGTCTTAAAAACTGCAATTACCTTGATATAACATTGACATAGAACATCAAGTTTATAAATTGCCAGGCTTTTTTCTTTCTTATGACATCTTGAATGGTTTTAATCCAAAGCCATGTTCAGACATGTCATCATCGGTCAATCATTCTTCACTGCTTTGCAAAGAGTTACAACCTCTTGTGCAGACATCTGCCTCTGTAATGTGGATATGAAACAGTACTCACCTGAAATTATCTCTGTACCTAGTGCAGTGGCATTAACAGCAACCCAACATGTAAAGCTGAGGAATGGTAGGTTTTATTCTCCCTAATGACGGAATGCAAAGGGGTCTTACTCATGCTAACATTGTGCCATTACAACTCAATAAGCTTCAATTGAGAGTCTCCTCATTTGCTTCAGATAGATTAAACTTAAGTTTCTAAATGTTATGTTTACTGACTATCACTCATCCAGGAATCTTAAAGCACTTCAGCTTCTCTCCCTTCCACGGTTTCCCAAGTGGAAAATAAATTATAACACAACTGGTTTATGGGCATTTAAATCAGCACCTGGGAATCCCTCAAATTTGTGCAAGATCACAGAGCAAATCACAATCAGGGTTACACACAGAACCAAACGTCTCACGTGCTCTCTTGGGCTCTGGTACTAGACATTGTATTTTCATTTGGAACAATGGATTTAAATTCTTACAGATTATTACTTTTACCTTAAACTCTCTCTTTCCTCGACTGGCTGCTGAGTTCTCAGTTGGGCCATTTAATCTAAGTGCCTGTTCTAGTTATTCAGTCCATTAAAACAGAAATCAGACTACATTACACAGAACACACTTAAACCTCCCACAGCCGTGCTCAGTCAGAGAGGTAGCCTGCCAATATTCTCTCCACAGAGTTCTCTAATAAAATCAACTGAGAGTTCAACGTTAAAATGTATGAATACATATTTTTATACAAACCAAACAGCTAATATCAGAATCATCAGGTAACTTAGTCAAGCTCTAACTTATGCATGTTGAACTAGATATTTCATTAGCCAAGGCTAATTCCCAGGATGCTGTTAGCAGGCTGCTTAACTTTGTTCTCTGTCTGCAGAGAGATACACTGTAAAAACACAGATTTTCTTTACTTTGGTTGTAGGACATCCTTGCTATTTGAACAAATCTGGCCATGAGGAACACGAGTTGCTTTGTGTATGTGGTTTCTGGACATATGAAACCAGTCAATTTACACATTAGAAATTATGTATAGACATAATTGCCTAATTATGTCTATAGACAATTCCCTATTCACAAATAGAGGGAAGGAAAAAAAAACAAACAAAACAAAACCAGGATTGATATATTTAATTTCTATTTTACTAAAGCCCTAAGAAGCTAACTTTTCATCATTGCCACTACTGAAGGAAGTTTGAGGCTCCAAGAGGAGGTAGATGCTGCTGCGAAACAACATGTTTAAAGAAATTACATAGATAGCTCCTCAAGGCAAAGTCATAGTCCTGTTCTCCCTATGGAACCAGCAAAAATTATTCTAAAGTAATCTTCTGTAGCTCTTCCTTCCACCAATTCTGCTTCACCTGCTGCCATGGCATGAACATGACTCAGTCCCAGCTCTTTGTCCTGAGAGCAGCACAATTAAATTTTATATGTACTGCCTTGAACTGACTTCAAGCACACACTTTTGCATTGTAACTCAAGCAGTCAAGGAACTTGTCCTGCAGATATTTGAATGCCCTGGACACTCATTTGAAAGACCTGAGCTCTATCGGAATAAATATGATCAAATTCAGACAGCATTTGCTTGCCAATTACTGGCAGATTTGCACCATTTATGGTGATTCTATTATTACACAGCACTGCAAATTGAATTTGTTACAGAAAATGTTAGGAAGGAAGGGTCTCTGGCTTCAGTTTATCCAGAACAAATGGGCAAATGGAAAAAATAAAATCTGAATTTGTAGTTACAAGGCAATTTGGCTAAGCATTGGGGTATACTGTCCTATCTGTAGCGCAAAACATAATGCAAATTATCTCAATGCACTGAGATTATAGAGTTTGATTATAAAATCTAGTACTGTGGTAGCACAAGCAGTCTAGTGGTCAGGACATTCCTGAATTTTGATTAAAAGCCTTTTTTCTTTTAGTTCAACTCTCTTAGTTGGTTTAGATCACACATTTATGATGTAAAAATGAAAGAAACTGTCCAAAATGGGAGGAAAGATGCATGTAGTACAGCTGATTTGCCAATTGCCTTGATTACTGTACAAATGTTCAGCACATTTTCCTCCTCAGAGAGATTTTATCTTGAAAAACTATGCAAACAGACACACAAACACACACACAAGTTAATCTGCATTTTAAAATAGATACGGATTGAAAATATCAAGTGAATAATGTGACATTTGCACTACAATACATGCAAGTAATTTAATTAGTGGGAAAGTATGTAGCTTTATCATTTCTCCTCCCTAGGCTAAACAGTCCCAGCTCTCTCAGCCTTAAGGTCCAGGTCCTTAACTGTCTTCACGGCCATCTGCTGGACTCTCTCCAGTAGTTCTGTATCTCTTCGTACTAGTTAGAGGAGAAAAATCAAAGGGCAAAAATATCTTTGGTATCTCCAAAAAGCATATATCCCACTGAAAAATGACTTGGGTCTTCAGATCTCTTGTACAGGATATTTCCTCTAGGATATAATAGGATATTTCCTCTAATTCTCTTGTCATATCTGCTGATCTGGTGTGAATGCCTTGAATTCTTTGGGGTTGTCTTAGATGTAGCTGTGTGGCTATCTGAAGCAAGCCCTTGCTCTCCATTAACTGTTATGAGGTTATAATGTGTCTGTAGAACACTAAAGGTAGGTGATTTAATATCAGATTGAATCCTGAAATCAAAAGTGAAGATGTCTATATTGAAGCTGGCTACCCAAGCTATCCTGCAGTTTTTCTTACAGTCATTGGAGAAAATAAGGCCATTTTAGGATGTAATTTGTCTGATATTTCTCATGAAGTGACACCTCCTTTAAAAGGAGATTTTCGTGTTTTGTCAGAGAGATTCTATTCTTTATTTCAACACCTGCAGTACTTTATTGTGCATGTGAGAATTCACTTTGCAAAACCATAGTTGACTGACTTTGTTCTTTCCAGGACTTGCTCATCCACACATTCCAATAGGGCTTGTAGAAGATACAGCACCCACTTCTTGATGCTACAGTAAGATGAATTTCTCCATGAGTCCTTCTCAGTGAATTGTAGAAGACTGTTGCCACCCTCTGGGCAGTCACAGGAAAGTGTCTGAAGCAAGGCCAGCTCCTAGTTGTTCGAGTAGGGCATGTCAAAGCAGTGGAAAGGAAGGTCATCCAAAATAACAGAGACAAGTCAGCAGTAGTACAACCCTATTCCAGTCAGTATTGTCTCTGAGTTGAAGAGCTGTAATGAGAAAAAGGGATTATTACTTTCATATGTTAAAATGACAGCTTGATTTTTCCCTGTGGATGCGTGGTATCAACACATGGTACAGCACAGAACAACACATACTTAGCTAGGTGCTAAGTACAACATGTCCTTACAATTCACTTGGCCCAACTCTTGACTGAAAGGTGGGCAAGAACTGAGTGTTTCTAGCTAGAGTGAGCACAGTGTAAAGTCATCATTAACCCCTTTGTGCATGTTGCCATGATTAACAGCAATGGATGAATACATAGTTCAGAAAAACTTCCATGGACAAAAAACTGTCCTTAATAAAATTGTATAGAATATATTCATTAGAATTCTGGGACTGATTGCAAAATATTTATTTTATAAAGTTTCTGAAGTTGACCCTGAATTTCCCTCTCCCCTTGTCGTTCCTTCCTGTGATCTAACATTCTAGTCCTAACAAACTGTGCACATATCATGCATTTTCTCATAACATCTCCTATAAAAATTGCAATTTTAACCTGAGACAAAAACAAGCAAAAAAATCCTTTTGTTCATCACCACCAAATTTAACTGTGATAAGAGAAGCTAGCATAACAGGAGGACCCATCAGATTTCTGTTATAATCCTCTTTTTGACCTGTTCCAGTTCTGCTTAGCTTTCATTCAGTTCTGTATAGGTTTCACTTACTTTCTGACTTCCATACCATTTATCATGCTTTCTGTAGCTACCTTGCGCTCTTCACAGCTGGGTGAGATTTTAGCCATGTTGTCCATCTTCGGGAGTAGAAAACCTTGTCACAGACCTGCCAAGAACTTCATCTACCCTGATATTATGAAGTTCTGTTGAAAATATATGATTTCTTATTCTACAGAACCATAGAATAGAACACAGAATCATAGAACAACCCGAGTTGGAANAACTTCATGTCCTTCCTGCATTGTGCGGCTCAGAACTGCATGCAATGCTCCAGGAGAGGCTGCACCAGTGCCGGACTCCAGGCATTTTTATCTGACTTCCTCTTTATTGTGATGCATCAATTCTGAGCTTGGAGAACATGATGGTTGAATATTATTCAGCTTTACTGATCATTGAATATTACTCAGCTTTACTGAACCCCTTTTGCTTCCAGGACTTTATTTCATAGCACTCTATCAAGCAAATCCCTGAAGAAGCCAAAGTCTGCTCTCCTAAAGCCCAGGGTAGTGAGCTTGCTGNCGGCTCAGAACTGCATGCAATGCTCCAGGAGAGGCTGCACCAGTGCCAGACTCCAGGCATTTTTGTCTGACTTCCTCTTTATTGTAATGCATCAATTCTGAGCTTGGAGAAGATGATGGTTGAATATTACTCAGCTTTACTGATCATTGAATATTACTCAGCTTTACTGAACCCCTTTTGCCTCCAGGACTTTATTTCATGGCAATCTATCAAGCAAATCCCTGAAGAAGCCAAAGTCTGCTCTCCTAAAGCCCAGGGTAGTGAGCTTGCTGTATGCCCTCCTTGATGCCCTAGGGATCTTGAAATCTACCACTTCATGGTCACTGCAGCCAAGGCTGCCTTTGAGCTTTACATTCCCCACCAGCCCCTACTTGTTTGTGGGAACAGTATTCTTCACTGTTTTTTTTTCACAAATTCTGAGGTGATACACTGCCAGTGAGTGGTACATGACATACTCTGTGCTCTGTCTTCATCAGCTGAGATGATCTGTTAGCTTCTCTTCTCTTCCCAAAAATTTAACAAAGAAAGAATCATATTTAAAACTTTTCCATATTATTATCATATAAAGATTCAAGAGCTGGTTGTACTCAGAGATATTCAGGAATTGACTGTCTTTATGACTCTGTCACCTTTGAGCAAATATAGAACATGTAAAATACAAAATAGGTGTAAACAAATTTGAATCAATCAGGTTCAAAATTAAGAACCTGAAAACTTCTATTAATCTGCTTCCTGACCTCTGGAAGTACCTAAAAGTTTCTTGAGCAAGTTCTTCTTCTGCACATATCTTGATGTCTTGGTAGCACTGAGAAACTCATTAGCTATCTGACATGCACGTCAAGTCAAGTAAATCCCCCTATGCTTAAGTATACTAATGCTTTCCTATCTAGGATTGGATTCATACCACATAACATGAAAAATGAACCATGTGGAAATGAATCAGCATATTATTCACCTTAACTCTCTATTATGGGTGGAGTCAAGCATCCCTGTAGCTAGTTCATCTCATCAAATGACTCCCCTTATGAATCACTTTGTGACCATATGTGTCCTGTACTGACTAGAGAGAGACATTAGAGTGGCAAGTTTAGGGAATAGTTATAAGCAACATTATGTTTGGCATAATAATACTGATGCAAGACTGCTCAAACTCCTATCCTCTACCTCCTACTCCCTTCACATTCACTTAAAGAAGCTATGTCTTTTTCAAAATTATGGTTTCAATTTCATGTTTTAAATCTACGTTGCTAATAAACCAAATATCTTACCAAATCGTAGCCTTGGACTTCGATATCTAATCTGTAAATGTTTACATGAGATAAGTCTTACAGTGCACACACCAGTCTATTGATCAGAACATTTGGCAGAAAGTATGGAAGTCCTAGGAACCATATTTTTCTCTAGTGGGTTTACTTCTGATATCTTTAACTCTCAGTTCTCAAAACCCAAAAGACAAAGTTTCCTGCTGCTGTGGAGTGGGGACAGTCTCTCAACTCCTTTTGAAGCTCTTCCACTCTGAAGAAAATAGTATTTTTTTAATGTCCTAATGATTCTTTCATGAATAGAAAGGGCAAGGTTTCTAGGCACAGACCAATTTTTAAATGGTTTCTTTTCCAGTAGGCTGATGTTTGATCTTCCTCTTTGAGTCACCCACTTTCCTCAAGGAAAATAAGTGACCAATTCAAGCTCTGTTCTCAGAACCAGATACTTCGAAGTTAAAAATATCCATAGCAAGCCTTATAATGATTGATGTCTTTAGAATTATCCTGGCTTAAAAGAGTCAATTTGCAATATGCTAATTTAGAGCAAGTATCCAAATATCTCCCAAGTATTGTGAAATATCAACTGAAGGATGAAAAACATCTGAATCAAGCCCAGTGTAACTCCCTGGTTTGAAAAAAAACAAACAACAACAAAATACAACATTGATTCAAATAAACATTAATTATAACTGAGGAAAGATAAGCCATGGATTCAACAGAGGGGAAAAAGGCTAATGCTTTTAAAATGTAGCCTGATTAATAAGTCTGTCATAGAACTTATTTGTAGGTATGCTGTACAAAGTATCATAATCTCTGGAAAGATTTACAGCAAGTTAAAGCCATCAGAGTTTATAAATCATAAAACTGATTTGACTTAAAGGATATTCCATACAGGCCAATCAGAGGATTATAGCTGAGGCAGAGAAGTTAAAAAGCAAGTGTTTGAAAACTTTCTAGGGTTTGTATCACATTTCAAACCCATGACTCCTGCTTTCCCCTCCTACTAGTCACGCATAGGATATTTCACAACTAGATATCAGCTTTGTATAACAGTAGAAATTGCCTTCTTTGAACAGTGGCATTCAGAAACCATTTAATATAATTTTACTTGGTTTTAATGTAAGACAGCAGCTGGAAATGCAGAGAAACCTGTGCTTTGCTAGGCATTTCTCTGTGGACCTTCAGCAATTGCTCTATGAATTACTAATGGTGCATGGTCTACAGTTGGGAGCTATTGATTTGAAAGAAGCCTGAGTAAGTAAACAGATAGACCTTGTAGTATATGGTGAAGGTCACTAAACATACAAAACAAAATTTCGCTTAGAGCAACACGCATGGAACATTTGGTATTCGGAAAATTTCTAAAAAGTTGGAATATTCGGGATGCTGTGTTTAGCGCAAAGGAAGAACTCCAATGGAAGCAGAGATTCAGGTATATAGAAGCAAGATACAGATCATCTAAAAGTAGCAAAGGAAGGAATCTAAGGGCTTTTTTAAGAACAACAAGTGTCTTTAATGTAAATACTCTTTAAGTCCTGATGCCCAGGTATCTAAACTAAAACCATCCAAACTAAGACACATGGAGTCAGGGACAGAAAACTCTTTTGTAACTGTAAATCTGCATCAGAGAGAATATTAGACAACAAATGTGAAAGCATACCTGTAATCTTTTAAGGGGCAGAGAGGAAAAAACAGTAGTATGGCATCACCAATTATTACAATCACTCAGAATTTAATACAAAGTCAAAAGAAAATGCTTGGAAATTATTGATTTCCCAGCCTGCTATAATGTCTTTGGATATCAATATAACATTTGATGATACTAATGTTTGTTTGTTCCTTTCATAGCTTTATAGATGTTAACTTGCAGGCAGCTTTGCTGGCACAAGAACATAATAGCATATAGGATTTTGGCTATATTGAGCACTGGATAATTTTGATGACTTCTAAAACCCTTCAGCCTAGAAGTGCTTTATTTTCAGGCTCCCCTACAATTAGTTACAAAGGTTATTTGAGTGAGATGTGAGGCAAGGCTGGAAGGTTATTGTTAAATGAAATCAATTTCACCTACTTTTTCTTACTCTAATATTTTATTCTAAATCTATAGTGAAGAAATAGACTGTTTCAGATAGTGATTTACCAGCAGTAACTTGTTCAGTAATTTGAACAATGCATTCAGAAACAAATGAAGGGATTCAGCAGATGTTAGTCTTTGGTTGAATAGTTTTCTGTGTCTCACAGGTTGTGTCTCCACCTACATTACATATTCAAAGCATGGCCAACTTTCTCAGTTTCAAGGAAGACAGTGCTGACCTATAAAAACTTCTCATGTTTAACTGAAGTTTGAGAGAAGCAGCACATTCCGCCAGAACCATTACTGATACTCCATAGTTTGCAAGATCAGAAGAAAACAAATGTTATCTCCAAAAAAACTGGTCTAGTTTTATAGTGCAAGAATTCTGAAACAAAGGTCC
This sequence comes from Bucco capensis, assembly GCA_013396975.1. Lineage (NCBI taxonomy): Eukaryota > Metazoa > Chordata > Aves > Piciformes > Bucconidae > Bucco > Bucco capensis. Next base: position 244,123 of record VWZO01008617.1, read on the forward strand.
TGAGAAACCACAGCGCATCCCATGCCTTTAAGTGGGGTGGAAGGAAGAAGCATCCAGCAGAAGCAGAGTAATAAGAGTCTTGACTTAAGAACCGTACTAGAGAATTTAAATTTGCTCAGGAATGCCACAAATGTGGTAGCTACCAACAGAAAAAATGAGTCCCCATCCACTTAGACCCTGTGATACACAATGCATGAATGTTGCAACTATTCCTAGCCCAGATTCTGAAATGGCTATATTTTCATGTTCGTTTGATCGAGTGAAACATGGCAGATAGAAAAAGATGGGTTTGTGTGCATATACATGCACAAGTACAGAGAATAAGGAAAAACAGGATAAATTTTAAAGCTGAAAAAAAATATTCCTTTAACAAATGTTTAAGTCCTGACTAGGAAAGATAGCTGCTGAAAGCATATCAGTGATTAGTCTCTTGACCTTTCTTCAACTTGAAGTCATCAGCTATTGTTCACCACTGATAATAATAATAACCTTTATTTTTATGAAGTGAGTGACAGACAGTCCTCAGAGATCATGGTCTTTCACAAGAGAATACTGCTTAAGAAGAAATCATATTTGGTAGGCTAAATACAGTGAAATTAATTCAGAAATATCACATGAAGTATTAGAAACATTAAACTCTCTTTGTGGAAAAGAGAAAAAGGGCATAAAGAACATTCCAAATAGCTTTTAAAGGAAAAAGCTGTAGCAGAATACTGGGCAGCAAAGCAGCAGAGTTATAAAATCATAACATTTGTTTCCCTTTTATGACATTTTTTGTTTTCACTGAGAGTGTGAAAAGTTTCTGAAAGCTTTTTTTCTTTGCTGCACTTTGAAAGGGGAAGAGGAAGGAAATCAGAGACTATGAACTGTTGCAGGGAATATCCTATCTTTAACAATGTCCAGTCCTGAATCCTTAGATATGAACAGTATACACATCATTTAAGAGGGGATTTCTTCTTAATCACAGCTAGCAATCATCTCACGACCTGAAGCTGCAGTGGCCCCTTCACATTTTCATTCTTCCTAGTGTAATTGCATATGTTACTCTAGACCAGACTTGAATGGAAGTCCCTTTAAAGGAAACCCCAGGAGGAGGAGCTGATAATAGGGTAGGTGGCTCTCATTTCTCAGAGTCATCATTGAACCAATCAGACAATATAGTATTAGGGGTCACAACGCAACTAGAAGTGCACTGTTTGAAAGAAATGTAAAGCCAAAGCCCTGAATAACTGTGACCATTAGACAGATATTTTTTTCAAAAGTGAAGGAGCTTGTTCCAGTAAGACCTAACCCGAGGTATTGTACTTTGCCTTCCTCTTAGTTCACTCAGTTTCTTAGCCTGTATTAGTAGTATATAGGAGGTCTATGTGTGTTTGAGTGCCATTCTTCTCCCAAAGTAGAAGGAGTTATAATTCATCAGTGGGATTTTCAGTTTGACAGAAGAATTTAATCCAACCTGTTAAAACATTGTAATCATCATTGCCTTGGAGGTCTGCAGGGTATTTGTCCTTAAACTCAGTGTTTCCCGTGTTCAGTGCATTTACCCCTATTAGCTCCTAGAGATCTGTGGAACTGAAGAGTCAGCATGAATATTGGGAAGATCAGGAATTATTTAGAGGCTTGTCTGAAGGAATGTCTCCTTTACCTAGTGATAACTGTATCCCATGCTAAAGACTTTGAAATGCATAAAACTAGTAAGCAGCTAAAATAAAATTATTAGCTCTTAAGCGATTCTTAGGGATTAGCCAATTGTAGTGTAGCATTCACTGATCAAAGCTGCTATCTGAAAGGGCTTGAAGAACCTGATAACCAAATCCCACTGAAATTCAAAAACTTTGAAAATCTCAGGCAAAAAATTTAATTTAGATTTAGGGTCGGGGTAAAATATTTAGTAGCTGAAAAGACTCAATATAAGACAGCCATCTCAGAGTTATACAAAGTATCTTGACATAGATGAGTGCTGTAAAGATGTCAGCATTATAATTTTCAACCCACATAGCAAGAGAAGGATTCAAAAGTCAAATGACCCTATCATGTGGCTCATGACAGTCTCTATAGACTGTGACAAATCAGCTGGCCACTGGACATATCATCACCACTCAGTGAACTCTGTCACTGAATCCCTGCAAGCCAATTCTTGGTGTCTCACTTTCCTTATGTGCAAAAATGGAGGTATTTTTTACTTGAAAGTTGTTTTAAGAGCTACTAATGAAAGGACTGGACAAAAGTTTTGTGGATGTATTTTTTACTACCATATAAATAGAACCACTTTTCATTCATATGCAATTTCCTTTGAAAAGTCAACATCTGATTCTAGTTATTGATGATACCAAAATATCAGGAATCAAGCTTGCAGCATTATTTAATGTAGAGAAAATCCATTTGAAACCATTTTTAATGATGCTAAAAATACACTACTCCTATTTTTTTTTTCACCTCCTAAGGTGGAAACCATGGGAACTTGAAAGATCAGATCTAAATAGAGTGGATCAGCAAAGTGCACTAGAGTCAATGAAGTTACGCAAGTTTACATTTTCTAAATCTATGGCCCAAAGTGATAAGCATTGACAGGAGAATATTTGTGCAAATAGACCCTATCCTGAAACACAATTTTTTAAAACTGCTGTAAAAATATTATTCTTCTGGCTAAATATGCAGTATATGAAGGATATATCAAATTTTCATGCTTGTATAAAGAATTATGCAGTTATAAATGCCTTTGTCAGTCATACTTAATCTACCCAAACCAAAACCAAGCTTTTACAATTGTGTACTGTACAGCACATTTGTGTGTGTGTCTGTTTGTATTGCATATATGTGAACATGAGAAAGAAATGCACTTACAGCTGTAGAAAGCCACAAAGTAGGTAAATCAAACTACTTTTTTTCCTTAAAACCTCAGATATTTTCTTTTGCCATTTATTGTTTATTGGAAACAGTCCTTTCTTCAACACTACCCACAATGGATATTGCAAATTTTGTGGCTTGTGTTGGCTGTTTTGCAATTTATACCAGTGTGTGAAATATTCCCAGCACATACACTTAATCAAAACAAGCCCAATTAAGCTCAGTACTCCAGATTCCACCTCATTAGCTTTCTGTTCCTAAAATATAACAGATGTGATTGCTGCGGGCCATGAGTTAAAGACAAAATTTTCAGCTAAGCACTTACAATACAACCTAAAGTTATATGAAGATTTAATTATTACTTTCATTTTCATGGCTTCCTGTAAAAGCTCATTTTTCAGTTAATAGCAATAGTATTCCACTACTTCACTTTACCCACGGTTACAGAGAAAAGTATCTAAATGAGGAAGAAGGGAGAGGTCATGGGCCCTACTTTTACTCTCGGCCTCACGTATTGGATGGGTGACTTAACAAACTTGCAGTGCTTTTATCCTTTCAAAACTACTGGAATTCAAAAAGGAGTCAGGATCTTATCTTGCAGAATATAATTTCTGCTTAAAAACTGTGTCACTGTGTGAATGATTTTGCAGCATGTTTACTTGGCATCCTTCAAAAAGGTCTGGTGGTTTAATGTACCAGCAATAGTTGTCTAGAACTCCCCTCAAGTAATTCCTGGTACTTCTTAGCTGGATTTTAACTGTTTGGAACTACTAGCTTTCATATAATATCCACTATAAGGAAAAATGTTATCCTTTTTCAGCAGTCAAAAATGCCGAAGAGGATTATAGTAGTACTGACAGCAGGAATATGAAGGGAAGCACTGCCAGTTGTCAGTAGCTGTACATCTCTGTCAGTACCCCAGTGTCAAGCTGCTGAATCTCTCTCACACATTGTCCTCGTTATGAGAGCTCAAGCATCTGGTGGATCAAGAACAGTCTCTGGCCAAACCAAAGTAATTTCAAGAATAAAGCAGATGCAATAGTCTGACTTGTCTATGGCACAGTTTATCACAGAGTTTTCCAAATGAGCTTGCAGCTTCCAATAAATTAAACTTCTTTATAGATTCTGTGCTGGTGCATTACTCACACTATCCTGTCTTCTAAGTTCCCAGAAGACTGGAGAGTCTGTCCCACATAGTTAGGATCCACTTTCTCAACCTATTCAGTCAGTGTAGTGCTTGATTGCACTGAGTAAGCCAAGAAGGCAGCACTCTGAGGGTCTGTGCAGTGAAAGATATATCCCAATGCCTCAGCATCCTGGTTCAGTAAAGCCAACTGTGCATAAAATTGTGCATATAATACACATTTAATCTTGCAAAAATGGGAATAAACCAGTCCCATAAATATCAGTAGCAATACCAGATGCCCTAAAAAGGTCTTTAGGTACCTTCTTTGAATAAATTATTACATAAGGTGCAAGGCATGAGTAATGATTAAGATTACACAAATGACCTGACTCACAGCTCTTGCTGCATTTTGGTGTTGGATGACTTTTTAAAAGTCTGTGGTTGCTCTCTCAGCAGGGTGGGTATCTGAGATAGCTTAATTGAAGTCAATGGAGCTGCACATTGACATAAAACTAGTGTACTTAATAGGAGGTTAATGCTTAGAAGAAAAGGGAAGCCAAGCTTTTTCTTCAAAGATTTTCAAGGTTGAGGTCTTCTGTTTGTACTTTCCCACTGCAGCATTCTTTCTTTTCCCCTCCCCAAAAGATTCGTAAAAAAAATGAGCATGCTTCCTTTGTGGTTTACACTGAAAAGAAGACATAGCTTTTCTGTTTGTTAAAATGTGGAAGGACATAAATAATTAAAATTTCTAGTGATTAGTCCCTAAGGTTTTTATTTATGGATCCCTGGCACAGACACACTTCAGATAATAGCCCAATTTAATATTTATGATGCACTAGAATTCTCTAAATATATAAATTTGGCAATTATCATGGGAATTATCCCTTACTTATCTACTTTTGACTTTTAATTAGCAAGATTGTCATTTAATCATTAACAATCTCCCCTTCCAAAAATCACCCTACCCGCTACTTCTTTGATGAATGTGTCCCCACTACATCTCTACTTCATTAAAATATCTGTCTTAGTGATTCTAATGACAAGCTTTCAAGCTTTCATATAAAAATAGTAGCTATACAGCAACAGTATCTTGAAGTGACATCTCACATTGGCTGGGCAACCTGCAACTACTATACTCTTAGGTATCCATCCTTCAGCAGGCCAGGTATTAAGGTACTCACTAAGCTGACCAATGACCTCTCAAATCTTAATATTTCCCCCCCCCCTTTTTTTAAATAAAAGAGAACTATTTCATATGTGAATGGGTAGGGGAGGTGGATGCCTGACACAGCTTGCTTAATTAAACATAATAATATCCAATGTAAAGCTTATCCTTCTTTCTTTGACAATATAAAATAATGTCACAGAATTTACATCTTTGTTACAAAGTTCTCTCTAACATTAATCAAGTCACTTCCATAGAGATGAATCTGCAAGTTCTCATATGTTAACATTCAGCAATGTGTTACTAATAGCATCATTAACACATACCATATATATCTGCGTGGAGTGTCTTATACTGAGCTAGTGCCAAGTCCCAGTTTGTCAAACTGGGACATGGGAATGGCAAAATAATTTCATTCACTCCACCAGCTAATTAAGCTGGAGCTTAAAGCGCAGAGGCTGAGAAACTTAGCAGGTCTGCTGCGCCGTTCCTCCAGGGTGACTTTGTAGGGAATAGTAAAAATACTTAACATAGTCACTGTTGCATGTTAAATGATTGTCAGGGAAATGCAAGTGGTACAAGTCGAATCAATAAAGAGTTAACACTGCTATCACTGTGCAGTATTCACTCCTCCCTTTCCACTCATCTTTGGTCTCATGTTTGACCATACTGCTATTAAAGGATAGATTTTCTTTTTTAATATAGGGGCTTTTTGACATTTACTTTAAAACCAAAACATATTCCTATAATGTACTGTTACCTGGTACATATTACACAACTTTGTCCTAAGAATCTTATGGGAAGATTAGGACCTGTTCATCTATTTAGGTTTCTTAACAATTTCCATTATGAAGGAATCTTGTGGTCTTCACATTCAAGAAATTTTCTCAACCTCATCTTTACGGTAGTTCATAGCAAATGAACAAATGCTGTGTCCAGGTCCTCATGCACTTGGCTCACTGGGTTATTTTTTAATCTTGTACTGACATAATTATTCTGTCACAGAATCTGCCCTGTAGAATCAAACTATAATACACTTTTGCAAACTGCATGTTTCTCTAATACCTGCAGCAAGTTTTAATAATAACAGCACTGTCTAAATAGGTCCCAGCTCTGCCTGCAATACCTCTGAGTGCTGATGTAAGGGACTATCTGCAAAATATCACACAGAGAGAGAAGCAGGTCTGCATAGCAATACTACACTTCCCTCTGTACCAGACACATCTTAATCAATCCCCTTGGTAAGCCCATACGTGGCTGCTGCTCAGAGCTCTTGTTCTCAGTTAAGAAAGCATCTGAAGCATTCTGTGTTCTGATATTTCCCCCTTAGTGATGGCTTACTTGAAAACATGCTATATTAATTTGGTTTCACATAGCTGAGATATAAATGCTAAGTTAAACACACAAAAAAATATAAATTCAATTAATTTACAGTAAGAATCTCCTGTTTATTTCCCCTTTATACTTTTGTTCAGTTCTAAACTTTTTGTGTATTTTCTTGGTGAAAAATTTTGGAGACTACTAGTCTATGTATGGCTAGGCTTCGCGAACGAAGATCCAGGGAGGGCTCCACCCACGCTCCTCATCAGCGCCTTTTACAAGCACGCTGATAAAAAGAGGATAGCAGATAGCACCCTCGAGCCTGCACAATGGATTTTTTTTTTTAGGTGAGACACAGCATGTGCAGAGCTGGACCCACCCTTTAGTCCTAAGGTTCATCTGCCACGGCCTAGCAAGCTTGGACGCTGGCAGCCAAGTCCTTAGGATGGAGGTTTTATTAGAGTGTCCTTTTCTTGGAAGGCCTTACAGGGCTAAACTAGCTCCATCTGCCCGGGTTTGGAATCAGAGTTGTCTTCTCCTAAGGTGACTGTCAGAAAGCTAATGATCTCATCCTACCCATACAAGGATTATAGGAACATGGGTATCACTCCCCACACTTTCCCGTGGGCAATGAGTTTAATGCTCCCTCTGCTGTGGGCACAGTTATCGCACCAGGGGCCACAGTGACCCCAAGTGATTTTCAGATTGTGCCTGGACTACTAGTGTACCTTCATGTGACTGTCTGGCTTTTGCTAAGGCAAGTTTTTTCTTTCTTTTCTTCAAGTAAAACTTGATTAATACTGAACAACCAAAAAATTTGAAAGATACCTCATTCTGCTGGTATAGTTCTTCTAAGAGCACTCCTATCATACCACACAACAGCAACGGCCCCTAGCTCTTTACATTTGATATTGGTTTTCTTGTTTTGTTATTTGATCAGTTTTGTTTCTCCTTCAAGATCCTTTTAATTTGCTCCCAGATTTCTAGTTATGCCTTATTCTGGTTTGAATCCAATAAAATCAGAACAAAAAACCTCAAAGAATTATATTTTATAGGCTAAAATACAGGATACATGCTTAGTATCTATTGTGATACTCTAGCTCCCACAACATTTTCTGGTTAGTTTTGATTTTATAATTTCTCAATGCAATAGCTGTTTTGAAGCCTCTTTCAGTATAATTTCTTGTCATCAAGAAACTGGTAATTCTGCGGTGGAGTCCTGTGTATTTTGGAATACCATCCATTAATGCCAAAGTCAAAGTTGCTAATATTTGAAAACTTTTCCTAAACTATCCATCCTTAGGAATGTGAAAGAGAGAGATTTTCTGAAAATCCAGTCCTAATTTGTGATGCTTATCATCAAAAAGACATACAGCCAGATCAGAAGGACAGATCCTAAGCTGGGCAAATCGGCCAAGCAACACTGTCAACAGGGATACTGGATTTATAACAGCTGAGTATTCAGCCTATTTGTAGTTGTGTGTAAGAGTTATATGGCTGAGGGTATGGAAGATATGACCAAAGATTCCAAATAATAGACTTTCAGAAAGTCATACATTTTTCAGAACCTAAAAATTCACATATTTTTTAGTATTTTTTTACCTACTTCAGCTTACATTTCATGTTGCCCATATTTTAGTTCTTTGTAAAAATGAGATGCACTTCTTCTCAGTCTGTATACTCAATAAAATAAATTTGAAAGCCAGAACAGTCTTAGGTTAAAGAGAGTTGTTATGCTATTAAGAAGTAATCTGTCTTTCACCTTTTTGGATTTAAGTAGAATGAAAGGAAGATGCTCTTAGAAGTGGGTTGGACAATTTTAGGAATACATTGTTGAGAACAATCTGACAGTGGAAAAAGAGTGACTAGCCTGACCCATCAGCTTCCCTTCCATCTCCAGTTGTTATGACTCCAAGAGCTGAGAACATATGATTTAGTAGCTTCAGATATGAAACTGATTGCTTTATGTTTTGGCATATCTGTAATGCAGGAATATATATATATATATATATATTTGTATGTATGAGATTTACATTAGACACAGGTAAAAGCAAATAGAGGGTGAATTGTCACTATCAATTAGAGGTACTATTTGCACAGAGGGAGATAACCTGTTGGATGCACATTCTGTGGTTTAACAGAAAAGATTCAAAATTATAGGAATGGAGAACAGAAGTACTTTTGGTACTGCAAAAGACAGGCAGGTATTTAGACTAAGAAAGTGTCATTATCATGACACTGTGGAAGCTGAATAGGAAAAATGACTTATACTACTGACTTCTGAATCTCTTGGTAAAGTAGGAGCCATAATTATTGTTGGGAAAGTACTGATTGAAACTGAAACAAAATAAAAGGACTTGAAAGTAACAATTTCCTGTAAGATGGAAAAAGCAAACAAAGTATAACCTTTCAAAAAATTAGGCTATCTTAAGAGAGTAACGCAGCAAAAAATAAAAAGGTGAGACATTGAAAGACATTACAGCCTGGATCTAGTCTAATGCTTAAATGACTAAAAGCTTCCATACTGCAACACCCAGTGTTAATGACACGGCTCTGTGACAACAGCACTCCTGGCAAGCATGCAGGTAACCCATGACAGTGAATAGGGGCATTCAAAAGCCTCAAAACAATATCCAGTAAAATCGATTCAAAACACATATCCATTCACTGACCAATTGAAAAAATACCAGTTTCTGCCCCAAGGGCCATTTCTGCAGTCAAATGATCAGATATAAATCTGATATAATGATCAGATATAAAAATAAATGAAATTTTTGCAGTCAAATATTGGGGCCAGTCCTTTTTATTATCTTTATTGACAATCTGGATAAGGGGGTTGAGTACACCCTCAATAAGTTTGCAGATGACACCTGGTTAGGTGGAAGTGCTGACCTGCTTGAAGGTATGAAGGTTCTACAGAGGGATCTGGACAGACTGGATCAATGGACTAAGGTCAATGAGATGAGATTCAACAAGGTCAAGTGCCAGGTCCTGGACTTGGGTTACAACAACCCCATGCAATGCAACAGGCTTGGGACAGAGTGGCTGAAAAGCTGAATGGAGGAAAAGGACCTGGGGATGCTGGTCAGCAAACAGCTGAATATGAGCTAGCAGTATGCCCAGGCAGCCAACAAGGCCAACAGCATCCTGGCTTGTGTCTGGGAAAGTGTGGCCAGCAGGACTAGAGAGGTGATCATCCCCCTGTACTCAGCACTGGTGAGGCCACACCTTGAATATTGGGTTCAGTTTTAGACCCCTTACTACAGGAATGGCATTGAGCTGTTGGAGCATGTACAAAGAAGGGCAACAAAGCTGGTGAAGAGTCTAGAGTATGAGCCTGGTGAGGAGCAACTGCAGGAACTGCAGGAGTCTCAGCGGGGACCTTCTCACTCTCTACAACTACCTGAAAGGAGATGGTAGTAAGGTGAAGCTCAGTCTCTTCTTGCAGATAACAAGTGAGATACTACAAGAGGAAATGACCTCAAGTTGGACCAGGAGAGATTCAGATTGGATATTAGGAAGAATTTCTTCACTGAGAAGGTTATCAGGCATTGGAACAGGATGCCCAGGGTGTTGGGTGGATGACTGGACTTGATGATCTCAGATGTCTTTTCCAACCATAATGATTCTGCAATTCAATTCAATCCCCTTTCTCTGAGGCAGCTGCACTTAGCACTGCATACTTATACTATCATGTTCTTTTTCTTTTCAAGCCAGGGAAGCTTTAAATCTTTTGTACACCTTGACACAGCTTCAAAAAAAGGAAAACAGAGCAAGAACTCCTTCACATTTTAATGAAAACACATTCCAGTGGGACACAGGTAATATTCTTCTTCAGGCATAAAAAGGAATTGAACCTGGGTCATTTAGTTAATGACTGAATGTTTAAAAAATATTAGGCTACTATGTAGCAGCAGATGGAGCACTGATATGATTACAGTGGATGGCCAGCAGTGGGAACAGTTCTATTGCTTAAACAGAAACATTCACACCTGGATGAACATCTGGAAATACTGAGCAAATGTATCAAATAATCTAATTCAATGAGGCCTTGCTGAAGGAAAAACACATCTCTGAAAACATACAGAAGTTGCAACAGCTCTTTTTGTATTATTTTCAAAAAAGGTTAACATTTGTAGCCTCATTGTATGCAGACCCCAACCCTTTCAGAAAGTGCTTGGAGGTGCTTTGCCATTGGATTATGAGTAGATACATTCAGAAGAGAGGAACAGAGTGACATTTCTGGGTTTAGAAGCCTGTACAAAAAGGTAGCAGCCAAGAGGGAGCAGCAAGGGTGCTCAGTAGCCTCTCTCCTGCTGTCCCATTTGGCACACTGATGTGCCTCTCAAATGCAGAGAAGAAGGTGAGATGAGAAGCAACTTCTTCCTGCTTCAGTTAAAGCCCTTTCCATGTTCCTTCCAGTCATTACTTTCTCATTGTCCTGCTGTAGCAACAGACAAGATTCAGTGTTGAAGAAACAGAAAGTTGCTCAGCCTGCATTTTTTGCTCAAATTGTCACACCCTGGAGAAAAGCTAACAGGACAGAGAGAAGGGCCCTTGAGGCTAGAGCCCATCTGAAGGCAGTCGGTTTAACTGACCACAATGACCTGCAGGCTAAAACCTACAATACAGCTCCCATTGTTAATACAGAGTTGCCTGAAAGAATAAAGAGAGTGAGTAGGTAGAGGGGTTTTTGATTTAGAAATGGAAGAAGAAAAAAAGAAATCTATGCTTAACTGAATTAGTATAGACACTCAGGAATTGATTTCATAGCAAAATAGCTTCATCAGCTAACTGCTAAAGGTTAATTAAGATTATATTTGTCAATATACAATAAGGATATGTACATTTCTGCAAATTTTCACCAACTGTAAGATTACATATGTTATTAACTCTTCCTGAGGTAATGCTTTGATATGAGTACCCATTTCTTAGTTCTTATAACTATATTATGTTAGACAGTGTGAACCTAACTATCAACCAAGACAGTCTCATACATAATCAGAAAATATGCCAAAAGAATCTCAGTCCAGCATTATGAAGATAAATGCAGTTGTCTCTAGTTACTTCTGTGAAACAGGTTTAACAGGATTCCAGATCCTCCAGAATGTGTAGCTTGATATAAAAACAGGAATCTCCTGATGAATTTGTACATATGGCAGGATAAACAGAATGTTGCCTTCTGCCTCTAAAAATACAATATTTCACATTCTTATTTCCACATTAACCTCTGGAGCAGAACTTAAACCTGAGGATGATCAGTCTTAGTTAAAAACTAGCTGATAGATGGGCATTGTTTTCCATATTAACATTGCAGGTGTTACTGAATCTGTCAACCTACTGATAACAAAAGTATACACAGGGAAACAGTATATGCAGAATATACCCTAAAACTCAGAATGCATGTAGAGGAAACACAAAATTATCTTTTATCATGGAACATTTTGCCATCATTACTTTTTCTGTTCGCAGTTACAAAAAAAAAAAGAGAAACTGAACTTTTTGCTATACACACAATTTTAGTTCATGTAGGAGAATGGATTGGTCTCTTTATTATTATGAAGTGCAGAATGATAAGACCCTACTTTTAACCCTATGTCAAAATTAATCACTAAAGGATGTGAAATTAAATAAATGGAAGGCAAAAATACAGCAAATATAGTGAAAGTGAATACTTTTCACAGCATGCTGTCATCCCTTGGAATTAACTCCAGCAGGAAACTATTAAGTCAAATAATGTTGCAAGATTTTTAAATGGCTAAATAATTTTATGAGTAATAATAACAGTATGAATGTTAAAGTAATCTATTACTATACTTCAAAGGGTAAACTGATAGCAGCAGAAGGCAAGAAAATATCCACTTCTCTACCTTTCTTTACACGCAACGGTCTAAGTGCATTAAGGGCTTTTTTTCAATTTCCCCTCAAGCATCAGATGCTGGTCACTTTTGAAGGCAGAAAAAATGCAAGACTCAGCAAATGAGAAGGAACATAGGATTTTTCTGATCCAGTATGACAAATCCTATGCTACTTCTCATCATTATCATTACCAGAACATATTTTAACTCCAACATGGCAGGAAGTTGCTTTTCTGTTTTCACCACCCACATGAATGCATCACAGGTACTTGGAAGTTCACTGTTCTAAGTCACTTAGATTTTTGGCTTATAAACATTTCCTTCTGGGACTCCGGCTCTTCTTCACCTAGTAGATTTCATAAACTTTCCAAGCTCAAACTCTGAAGAAAGATGAAAGGAAGAAGAAGACAAAAAAAAAAAAACAACAAAAAAAAAAAACCAAAAAACCTAAACCCAACACCAGACCAGAAACAACAAGCAAAAAAACCCCAACCCAAAACACAAACCCTGAAGTAATTTTCTAGTCCTGTAACCATCAACTCCCTCTGTTGGAGTTCCTGTTTAATTATCTAGGGTTCCTGTAAGCTAATGGGGGATATAATGTTTCTGAAGAGACCTGAACAGAAATCACATGTCGATAACCATGCATCTGAGCTCTGCTTCTGTATGGGACAGGGCTGACTGGAGGCTGCATCTGTAATTTTCATATTTTCCTAAAAATAAATACCTACCTAAGTGTCAACCTCTTAAAAGCATTGTCAAAAGGGGAGGAGTGGTAGTCATCAACTTTCATATAACCATTTATTAGCCATATAGTAAATTCAGGAGGTGTTTTTACTCTGGGTTTTATTTTGACCAATGTTTGGCAAGGAGGAAGTAGGCTTGAGTTCTAGTCCTTGCTCTTTAGTATTCTCTTAGCAGAAACTACATGAGACTTCCCCAATGAAGTGCTCTAATATCACTGTTCTGTGGTTGACTATTAACCTCAGAAGGAACTGCCTGGTGATTTTAGGTGCCTTTTGGATCAAGATTGTTCTTGGTTATTCTTTTTGAACATGTCTGCTTTAAGTGGTACTTTCAGCGTTGCCTCAAGTAAGATTTCAAGGCTGGAATTTGGCTTTTGTAGTAATGAACCAAGTGCCGCTTGCAACCATATTTCCTAAGTTGGAATTGGCAACATATGAACCTTAAAAGATTATTTTCTACATGTCAGATATTGCTCTATTTGACAACCTCAAATGCTTTCAGTGCATATATTCAGCAGCATTTAGCTTTATAGTTCACAAAACAGAACATTTACAACCAAGAAATAAATGATTCAGAAAAGTATAAAAGACCTTCAAGAGATTCTGTTTTGTTCTATGTCAATGTAATACGTAGTTGACCAGGAGGGCAAAAGAATTTGTTTTAACGTATTGAGCTAAATATTTCTGATCAGGTAAAAAAAATACCTTTATTTCATTGATTTGAAGGGAAAATATAATCAAATAAAGATTTGACACTAGAGTTCTTGAGAAAAGAAATAGCGGCATAAGGACACAAGTTGGAGTCCATACAGTATATTTTTGTATCATTCTGCCACTGTGGATTTCAGCTGTGGTTCTTACACCAGCATGAAGCTAGAATAGGACATTTAGGATAGCAGAGTCGAAGAAATAAGGGAAATGTGTCCCAAGTTTGTATTTATTGAAAGTAAGCCAAAGTTGATTGATCAAAGTGCCTTTCCCCACCCCCCACAGTTGCAACACCTTAGAAATTGCAAATAAATCACTTCCAATTAATAGATGCAAAATCAAAGCTCAATCTCTCAGGGCAAATCTCACTTAGTGCCCATAATTCTTTATACATCTGCTGGATTCACCTCTAGGTAACCAAGAGATACCTGTTGCCTTGTAGAAGCTTAGAATAAATCTTGTCCTGAGTTAAGGTGGCTAATTAGTGATCCATACATCAGTTCTTCTCAAGTGCAAAATATTCATCCTTGTTAGAAACTTACCTGTTCTATGCAAGAAAAGCATGAGTAACTGTATGCCTGGAATAACACTCAAATTCTCTATACTCTTCTCTAGAAGTCCTGTTCCCCCTGTACGGCACCATTCAATAAAAATGACTTGTGGAAAACTGAAACCACAGACCTATTTCTAACAATAAATTAGATATTTGGACAAAATGATCAAATTGTAGACAATACATAAAAAGAGAGTTTTGCTGTTTTATGTGTAAAGGCTGTTGACAATGAATACAGCTAAAAGAGCATTAAATATCCTAGAAAGCTCACCAATGAGAGCAACAAAATTTTCCAGTGTGTGTTAAGTTGCTCCTGCTTAGTGAATAACATTCTTGGCCTTTCAACAATGGGATTTGTTTTTTTCTTTTACTTCACTTTGGATCACTGAATGATCTCAAAACTTTAACTATAGCAATTATACATTCCATCTGATTACAGCAAATAAAAAACACTCACTCTAAATTATCCCTGAATACTGCTGGCATACCACCACATCAGACTGACCCAGAAACACTCATTCCTTATCTTTCTTTGTTACTTTCAAATTTTCATCTCTCTTCAGATTCCAGTATAACTGATAAAAAAGCCTTTTCGTGTTTAGTACACTCAGCTGCTTTTTTTTTTTTTCTTTAAAAGCTAGCTGGTTTCAAATATTTAAGTGGAATATTTGTAGATATGCAATGTGTCATTATGTATGGCAAAGAAAAGAATAAAAAAGATGCTTAGTACTTTGAAAAATGCTTCTTGTTTTTCTTCAATGAAGAATGTTAACAAAGGTTTATATCTTATCAATGAAGACTCTACTTAGTAAAATCTTGTGTAAAACTCTCCTGACAAAGGACACTATCCAGCTTGACTTCTCTAGGAACTAACAGATCTATCAAGAGACAGAAGACTGTACTACCAGAATAACCAGGAAGTAAAATCCATCATACCATAAGCTACTGACAAATGTCAAATTCCTCCAAGCATATTCAGCTTGGAAGAAATGGACACTGAAAATATTCATTTATCCTAGGCACATTCTGTCATCTTATCATTCTCAACTCCAACATTATTCTCCCTTTCAGAGTGACTTTGATGTAAAGTATCATTTACAAAGTGCCAGAGGTGACTGTGCTCTGACCAGGACTACTTGTCCTGGAAAAGTTGTCAAGAGGAGAAATACTTTTGTGGCAGTCCTGAGATGATCACAGGTTATTCAGCTGTGCCTTCTTCTGGATCAGTAAATAAAGTCCACTCATCAAAACTGCCTCTATACTAGCTTTTGAGATGGAGCAATAGTGCCATTTTAAAATAGATCTTCATTGACCACATTTATTGCATATTTTTTTCCGTTTTGGAGAGGCCTTGGTCTCCATGAACAAATATCCTTTCTGAGGAAATAGAAATGGAAGATCCGTTTGAGGTGCGTTACAAATGTTTCAATGCCTAACGGGGACGTAAAAGAGCAAATCAATCACTGGTCCTTCAGATAGGTTTGAACCAAACATTTTGGACATTTTGTCTAAGGGTTCAAACTAAAGCTAATCCAACGCTTATATAAACTGGAACCACATATGATGCATTTTGCCTTAGTTGCTTTGATCAAGTGACCTTCTATTGCACTATACTGCTTGGTAAAGTAGACATAGCCAACAGCACTTAAATGCCGTGTTCTTCATTCTCCCACACCTCAAGGGGAACAGGATACCTTTTGGGTGAATTAACTGAGAAAATATTCAATTGTATCTAAAGAATTACTTTTCTTCAAAGGTTGCTTGTGCAGAATCACACAGATCTTTGAGAAACTGTAAAAGCTCTATGCCATTTCTCACCAGATGATCTGTCCTGAAGAACCTGATTTCAGTGCTGAGTTCAAAGTGATTGGAAGTGGTCATGGTGCACAGATCTCTTCAAGTTGTAAAGGGATTTCATCGCAAGTGAGCTTCTTCTACTCTTATTTATGTCACTGTGAGACCATCATAAATTAATTTATGTTCCCCAGAGGCCTTGGCACCATTTGAGAATGGAAAATCTGTGAATGATGTGAAGCCAGGATTGCTCTGATAAGCATTCTTCATGATTCAGCACATCTGATTGCTCTCTCGGTGTTAGATCAATTTCTAGGCTCACCAGCCTTTTGAACCCGTCCTTATTTTGAAGGATTCTGTGTCCTCAAAAATGTCAAAATTCTGACAAAATGATTCTTTCATGCTTCAATCAAGATGACCTGTATTTATTCTATTTTGGCCCCCAACTTAGGTAGGCTGAATCTATGCCTGATTGTAATACCTGATAGGTATTACAGGTACAAGGTGAGACAGAGCTCAGTGCCAGTGTCACTGAGGTGAGGAAACAGTTTTATCACACACATACAAGAATCAGTTTTGCTGAGGGCTATTTGAGAATTACTCCATTTTCTCCATGAAGACTTAATTTCTCCAGCTAATCCTTCTTTAGAGAAACTATAGAGTAGAGAAGTAATTAGTACTTAATGCTATAGTTTTTCAGCTGTTTCACACTCAACAGTTGTGACTTTTGCAGGCATTGGGAAGGAACATAAAGTATGAACAGTAGAATGAATTGCTGTAGTTATTATTATCATTATTATTGTTATTACATGTAAAAAAATAAAAGACAGGAATGCTGTTAGTGTTTTGTTTTTCTTTTTAAACTTGTTTGTCCTGGTTTGGGAGGACAAACTCAGAAGGGAGCCCCTTTAGAGCCTCTCCCTTTCACAAAAGGAAAGAAATCACTGGACAAAGAGGCTGAGTTATAAAGAATAACTATTTAACATAGAAAAATATATGTGTAACTGTGGAAAAGGAAAACACAGGGTGTTACACACCCTCCCGGTTCCCACCCCCCCTCACGCCACAGGCTGCCCCCCCTCACTCACTGTAAAACCTGCTAGGGTACAGTCTGGTGGAGATGAGGTGGCAGATGAGGAAGCCCGGGTACTGGATGGTTATAGTGAGGAGATGGANTAAAAAGTAACACAGGTGTAATGCAGTGAGATTTTCTGTTAGTAATTATTTTTGAATTATGGCTTTTTCCACCCACAAAAAGCGGGGGGGGGGGGGGTGTGTTAAAATGGGAAATGCTTTTAAATTAGCAAGAAATTAATTTCAAGACAGTTGCATTTCTTGCTCTGTGACATAACAACCACATGATGTTATAGTGATACAGGTCAAATAAGGAGTTCCAAAAAGTGATGGAGTAATATAGAACCTGCAGCTTTGGGAGAGGAGATCTCACAACAAATTCAGTTTGAAGAATAACTTTTTATTTGGTAAATATTTAATGTCTGGTTGCATGTATAAAGCTGAAAATACCAAATCTCTGCTTCAACACCTTGCTAGATAAAACATTCCATTGTACAGGAGTTCAGGATTGGAAAGGGCCCATTGGCTTGACAGAACCCCACTGGAAGGGTAATAGTCAGGGAGATCAGTATTTTGTTGTATTCTCTCTATTGTCACTGTCAAACAGTAAATTAGGATAAAAGACTACCAGAAAAGATGAGGTAAAGATCTGTATATCATATAAGTAAAATTTAGATGGGATACAGATAATTTGGAATGAGACTTGAAAACCTGTTTTAGTGATAAATGATACATATTTCTGTGGAGGCACAGTTTTGTATAATCGGAAGAATCCTGTAGTGAATTACAGACACAAAATGGTAGAAGTTGGAAGGGACTTCTGGGGATCATCTAGTCCAAAACCCCTGCTAAAGCAGGTTTGACTAGAGCAGGTTGCACAGGATTGCATCCAAGTGGGTTTTTAGTATCTCCAGAGGAGAATCCACAACCTCTCTGGGCAGCCTGAAAGTTCCCCTCAAAGTCAAGTCTTTCCTCATGTTCAGATAGAACTTTCTGTGGTCCAGTTTGTGTCTATTCCCCCTTGTCCTGTTACTGGGCACTACTGAAAACAAACTAGGCCCACCCTCTTGACGCACACCATTTAGATATTTATAAGCGTTAAGAAGATCCCTTTTAAGTCTTCTCTTCTCCAGGCTAAACAGGTCCAGATCTCTTGGCCTTTCCTTGTTAGAGAGATGTGTCAGTCCCTTAATCACCTTCGTGGCTCTCCATTTGACCGTCTCCAGTAGTTCCTTTCCTCTCTAACTGGGGAGCCTAAAATTAGACATATTACTCCAGATGCAGCCTCACTAGGGCAAAGTAAAGGAGGAGGAGAACTTCTTCTTAATGTGCCCCAAGATACCATTGGCCTTCTGGACTACAAAAACACACTTCTGGCTCATGGTTAACTTGTTGTCCACCAAGATTCCAAGATCATTCTCTGTGGAGATGCTTTCCAGCAGGTCAACCCCTAACCATTACTGGTGCATGGGGTTATTCCTCCCCAGGTGCAGGACTCTACACTTGTTCTTATTGAACTTCATTCTATTCCTCTTTGCCCAACATTCCAGCTTGTCCAGGTCTCATTGAAGGGCTCTCTGGTATATCAATCACTCTTCTTGCATTACTAAGCACTGTAATACAAGCAAGGAAAAGAAAAACTTCAGTACAAACCTGAAAACCTCTAGATTTATGTGAACGTTTAAAAATATTCAGAACAAGCAAGGTAGTTCACAAGCAAATATGTGTTTCCGTTTTAAGACTTCCTAGTTAATTGTGATTATTTCAAAATCCCAAGTAGGAGGAATAGGATTGTTGATTTCACCTTTATTTCCTATGTACAATTAAAGGCCTGATAGCTATAAAAGTAAGGGGAATATAGATGAATGAATCTACTTTGTCCTGGAATCATTTATTAAAGAAAAAAATTATCACATGCTTCCCCCCCTCCCCCCCCAATGTATAGTATTAGAGACTAAATTTTGAACTAATCTAATTAAAGTCAATTCTGGGATAGTGGTACTTCTCTAATTGTTTCTGAAACATATGCATTAGCAACAGAGAGTGTTAAGTTGTCATAGCAACTGGTCTACCATAATGACTTCAGAAATAAAACTAAATTATTTGACAATGGTGGTTTGGGAACAGCTGTTTCTGTACAGTTTTGGTTAGGAGGGACAGAGATATATGCTGACTGTCATGAAACCACATGATGTTTTGTGGATCCCAATTTTACTTGCATGTAAATAGCTCCCCCTCCTCTGTGATGTGTGATGCTTGGCTAAGGTAAAAATATTTATATTATGGACTTCATTCTTACTATTCTGCAGTATGTGTAAAATCCTTTCACACACATTGGGTCACCATTGTGACTGCATACAGTGACAGATCAGATGCAGGGGTGAGGACCTCTCTAAGTACTCTTTTTCCTACAGAGGTAGACAAAGGAGTCCACTGTGATCCTTCCACAGCCCTCAAGTACTGAAGCATAAATAAATGACTTAGAAGTACACCTGTCATATTAAAATTCAGGAGAGCCATGTACTTCATCAAACAGGCTGGCCTTTTGTGTAAAATATCTCAGGTTGTTTTGTATGAAGACGCGCTTCATGTGCTTTCAGTTTAGCACTTGCACTGAGCAAGGTGCCTGATTTTACCTTTCTTTGTTTTCTTTCATTTTTTTTTCCTGAGTTTTGCTGGATTTCCATTATGAATTCATGGTCTAGAAAAAGTGAAATCAGTGGAAGATGAAAGGATTTCCTGTTCATTAATTACATGCTATTAACTCGACAACTTTGGTTGTGACTTAGAAGGTAAATATCTGTCCAGGTTGCAACACTTAAATTCACAGCATGGCACAGCTCTCATAAGGGTGATTCAGAGTGCTTGATAGAAAGCAGGACATCAGATGGTAAAGTGAATGTCCAAAACAGCTCCCTTAGTGTTATTATAGGGAAGGAAAGTGAGTATAAGAATCCAGGTACTGCAGAAGCCAGAGATTGTAAGTGACACTTCATTCTTGCTTGTGTAGCTCCATATCCAGGTGTTGAGGATGAATTCAGTTTTTCTAGGTTTTTTGGGGAGATGAAAAAGAAAACAGAGTGAGAATGTAAAAAGACAAAGGTAGGGTTGGGTATTTAAAAAATAAAATTAATGATGAAATGTATATGTGAAATACATTTTAAACAGACAGATAAACCGTTTAAAAACTAGAGACAATAACTGTATGAACAGAGAAAATCGTAAATTTTGTTTTCCTATAGAGTTATCCTTGGTTTTGTCTAGGAAGATACTACTTCCACATAAAACTTATTTGATGTTTTAAGTTTTTGTAACACAGTTCTTCCATGTGTATTCCCTACTGTTTAATAAGGGCTGAGGTCGTGCTGCAGACAGCTGTACATTCACTCTCAAGTGCATAGGAATCTGTTTTCACAATATGTCTAGGAACAGAGTATCTTTGAAATGACTGTGTCTGTGTCAAAGTTCATTGAACCTGCTGGACAGGTTATAAAAATTATGGACAAGCAAAGGGGAGGGATAGATAGACATACAATATGACCATTTAAATTTTATTTCTCTGAGAAACCTCATTTGTAAAAGTGATATAAAGCAAATAAAAAGAAAACTAATAGCTTTCTGGAGAGATCTGAGAAACAGTAAGAACATTTCCAAACAGAAGTATATCACAGGATTAACACTTTGAGGTTAATTTTAAGCAAATGGCATAAATTCTGTTTTTGTAATAGGAAACAACAGGCTGTTATAGTAACACACCACTTTTCATGACTTCATAGCACAGATGTCAGGACTGCAACTTTGGAACACCTGCTATCACTGAGTGTTTGGTTTGAAGGAATGAGAGAGTAATTTTTCCTGAGTTGATAGAAATATTTTCTGAAGTCTGTTTTCTGATAGTCTCTCAGGTACTTCATTGACACGTTGTAGTGAAAGAGGATCACAGAATCATAAATTTCAAGAATGGTTTGAATTGAAAGGGACCTTAAAAGGTCATCTAGTCCAATCCCTCTGCAGTTAGTAGAGACATCTTTAACTTGACCAGGTTGCTCAAAGCCCCATCCAACCTGACCTTAAATGTTTTCAGGCATGGAGATCGGCCACCTCTCTGGGCAATCTGTGTCAGTGCCTCACCACCCTCATTGTAAAAAACGTCTGCCTAATATCAAGTCTAAATCTACCCTCTCTTGGTTAAAAACTATTACATCTTATCGTATCACTACAGGTCTTGCTAAAAAGATTGTCCTCCTCTTTCTTATAGACCCCTTTTAAGTACTGAAAGGCCATAATAAGGTCTCCTTGGAACCTTCTCTTTCTCAGGCTGAACAACCCCAACTCTCTCAGCCTTTCATCATAGCTGAGGACTCCAGCCCTCTGATCATGTTCATGACCCTCTCTTCTGGTCTAACTCCAACAGGCCCATGACTTCCTTACGTTGAGGGCCCCAGAGTTCAACACAGTACCTGAGGTGGGGTCACATAAGAGTGGAGTAGACGGGGAGAATCACCTCCCTTGACCTGCTGGTCATACTTCTTTTAATGCAGCCCAGGATTCAATTGACTTTCTGGGCTGTGAGTGCACATTGCTGGCTCATAATGTTTTTTATCCACCCAAACACACAAGTCCTTCTCTGTATGGCTGTTCTCAATTCATTCTGTGCCTGGCCTGTATCTGTGTTTAGCGTTCTCCCAACCTTGGTTCAGGACCTCGTGAAGAAGCTGGGATTAAAAATGAGCCTCCAGTAGTGCATATTTTCAGTAGGCTGTGCAAGATTATTGCACAGTCTACCATCCAAGTAAAATATAAGGTCACCTCAACCGATGTCCTGTAAAATTTAAGCAAAGTTTCATGGAGAAGTATCTACTGTATCTGAAATACAAGTTGAAATACTGGAGAAGCTAAGCATAGAGCTTATCAACTGCACCTATTCAATGACTCTGTGTTATCCTTCCTCTTTCTTAAATGCTCGTTTCCATTGACTGAAAAACACAGGTATAGAAAGAAGGCTATTTAGTGACTAAAGAAAGGAGACTTGCTTCACCTGTTTTTTTAAAGACATCTGATAATCTTATTAATTTGTTAAAAATTATTTAACTGTGTTTAATTTCATAAGATAGCAAGAAGAGTTACACAAGTATAGCAGAAGTTGTAAAGGGTAAGGATATGATAGCAGATAAATGGGTCATGCACTTAGGTCACAACAACCTCATGCAATGCAACAGGCTTGGGGAAGAGTGACTGGAAAGCTGCCTGGTGGAAAAGGACCTGGGGATGCTGGTCACCATGTGTCTGAATATGATCCAGCACCGTGCCCATGTGGCCAAGAAGGCCAACAATATCCTGGCTTGTATCAGAAACAGTATGGCCAGCAGGACTAGAGAAGTGATTGTCCCCCTGTACTCAGCACTGGTGAGGCCACACCTTGAATACTGTGTTCAGTTTTGGGATCCCCAGAATAAGAAGGACATTGAGGTGCTGGAGCATCTTCAATGCAGGGTAATCAAGCTGGTGAAAGGTTTAGAGCACAAGTCTTATGAGAAGTGACTGAGGGAACTGGGGTTGCTTTATATGAAGAAGAGGAGGCCGAGGAGATGCTTTATCATTCTCCACAACTAACTAAAAGGAGATTGTAGCAAAGTGAGGTCAGTCTGTTCTCCAGAGCAACAGGTGATAGGGCAAGAGGAAATGGCACCAGGTTGCACCAGGGGAGGTTTACATTGGATATTAGGAAAAATTTATTCCCTGAAAACGAAAAGAAAACATTGGAGCAGGCTGTCCAGGGAAGTGTTTGAGTCATCATCCCTGGAGGTATTTAAAAGATGTGGAGATGTGGTACTCAGGGAAGTGGTTTAGTGATGGACTTGGCATTGCTGGGTTAACAGCTGGACCTGATGATCTTAAAGGTCTTTTCCAATATAAATATTTCTATGATCTACGATTATAAGCTTTTGAAATTCCATGCAAAAGTTTAATTTTTATAAAGAAGTTTAGGAAGCATAAAACGAATAAGCTTGAAGTACAAGCAGATATATCAGGAGGCTGTTTTGACTGAACAGGGAATTCACAGCTAAGTCTCAGTGCAAAAAATGATGTATCAGCAGGTGGAAGCAAGGATAGGCTGTAAAGGAGGAATGCAAAATATTGTCAGAGTGTGAGGGATGGTGTTAGAAAAGACAAATATGAACTTATGTTGAATCTGACAAGGCACATCAAGGGCAAGTAAGAAAGTTTCTACTGTTGTATAAATAATCAAAAAATAAGCAAAATGTAGGGCAGGTGACAGTGACAGTGGATGCTGTGAAACATCAGTACCTGATACTTTTTTTCTTTGGTCTTCACAAACACAGTCTCTTAGTTTTTTGTGCCTAGAAAGAAGGTTTGAGGAAGAAGGGAACAATCACTGCTGCAAGAAGACCAGGACAGGGATATCTTGAGAAATGAAAGCATCCAAAGTCTATGAAAATCACAAGGATTCATCCAATGTTGCAGATAGAGCTGCCTGATGTCATTCCAAGGCTACTGTTTATCACCTTTGAAAGATCTTAAAATAGAGAAAGATAAATGTTGCACAGATTTTCAGAAATGTCAAGAAAAACAGTCCAGAAAACTACAAAGCAATCAAACTTAATTCATTCCTGAGGAAAATAATGTAACATATCCACTTGGAAGCCATTTCTGGACATGTGAGGCAGAAAGTGAATAGCAAGAACCATCAGTGATTTGCTAAGGGTAAAATAAATTTGACCTACTGGATTGCCTCCTTTCATAAAATCACTAGCCCTGCAGATGAAAGGAAAGCAGTATCTGTTGAGTATCTTGAATTTACAAAGGCTTTCAACAAGGTGCCCAACATATCTTTAAGTAGGCATCTTCTGATCTGCTGAACTACTAGATGAACAACTATGTGACATATTCATGGGTGAAATACTGCTTGAGTTGTTGGGTGAAAAAATATAATAAATAATAATTCATACTCTACCTGGAGTGGCTACAAGTTGAGTTTTTTAGGGATCTATTCTGGAACTCCTTCTGTATAATATCTTTATCAGTGACCCAAAGAAGGAGGTAGTGGTAACCATCTTCACATTCTCAGGTGACATTAATTTGGGGTGAACAGTAAAGGGCAGGACTACTATTCAGAGAGACAAAGAAAGGCTGGAGGAATGATAAAAAAAAGAACCATGTAAAATTCAACAAGGACAAATGCAAAGTCCTGTATTGGGTTAGAAATAATCCCTTCTGTTGATTTCGGCTGAGGACTGCGTGAATGAGGGCAGCTCTGCAGGAAAGGACCCAGGGGTCCTAGCTATCAGTAGTCTATACATGAATCAGTAATGCAGTGTACCAGTAATGAAGGCTAGCAAGACACTGGGTTGTATCAAGAAAATCATACCTAATCAAGGAAGTGATGATTTGTCTTTTTCCTTGCTCTTATTCAACCATGCCTGGATTATTTCTTTCAGTTTTTGACTTCCCAGTACAAGATGCATCCTGATAAACAGAAGTAAATTCAACTGGTTTGCTCCTGAAACATTAATACAGCACAGAGTATAGGAAAGGTGCAAGAAGATAGAGCATATGGTCAGTCAAACTCAGTGTAATGAGTGGTCTGGAGAAAAGCCTGAATACAACTGTACAAATTTAGCAGTGCTATATAAAATTTAAATACTTACAGAAAATATAAAATTATGATTTTAGACCAGTCAAGGTCTTCTAAAAGAACAAAACTATTAAAAGATTATGGTATTTTTCAATCATTGCTCTAAAATGTATAAATAGAGTCATTATAAAAAAAGAAGGGAAAAGTGCTGTATCTTAAATTTGAATTTTTGTTTGATGAGAATATTTAATACATAAGATAAATAAATATAATCAGTTATGCCAGGAATTTAAAGAAATCATTTGGAGTTGAAAGTGTGTAATCATTCTTTGTGATGCTTTGGCACTATGTCACATTAGATACATGGAAGGGTGGGTCTGTCATAAGCCATATGCCATTTCCTCGATCAGCATTGATGAGCACTTGAAAATATTGGAGAATTAATTAATTTTCTAAATTCACCAATGCTTTGGCCTAAGTTAGGTTCACATTAAGATTCTTTCTCTTGTGAAAATCTATGTGGTGAGGGTTGCAAGTTTAACAGTACTCCTCCTACTGCTTCTAATCACAGTAGTAATTAAAAAAATCATATCCAGATGAAAGAGTGAACATAAAGAATTATGTTTCTTGCTTACTAGGTTTTCTGATAGTGCTGATAACAGCAGTAGATAGTACATGATTATTTTTAAATAGGAAATATCCAGATGCCAATTTTCATATCTGCTAAACATGAGAACATCACATCATGGTTTCTATGTCAGTTCTACTCACTATACTGCTCCACTGAGTACTATATCCACTCTATATATACCCAGTGCTACTCAGAACTGGAATGATTTTGTCCAGTTTGACGAAAGACTGACTAAAATCACAGACCTTATCAAAGCAGTAAAACATATCTCCACATCTTTCAATCCCCTGCAGCCACTGTCTCCCACTCCAATCTTCTGCAGGGAAACTGCAGTCGCCCTCTAATTGCAGAACTAATAGGTAAATTTTTAAAACATACCCCTGAATACTGATTGAGTCCTTAGCTGCTCAAGCTACAGCTTAGTTGCTAAAGTCAGAGTCTGACTTTTTCATAAAAAGTCAGATAGAAAATTGTCATAATAAGAAATAGAATATTTCCAGCCACAATTTAGTTCAAATGAAAACAAATACAGTACAATGTTGAAGGCAGTAAAAACCAGCCCCTTAGTTATTTAGGGAAGAAACAAGTTATTCTGACCCCAAAAGTAGTTTACCGACACAAACTCAGAATCAGCAGAATGTTGCCACCCAGATATAAAATATTTTTATTCTATTTATCCTCAAAATGTCACTATGCAGATTCTTTGGAAGGATGGAGCAGGAAAAATATGAGTAATGTGTAAGAAACACGGCCTCGTTCCCAATCTTTTCCTATATACTATTTCTGAAAATGTCACTACCATGCTGAGTCTACTAATAGGATCATTAGCTCATCAAATCAGGCTCAGAATCTAAAACTGAGAAATGAGACACGCTCACAAAATATCTCTGAAAAAATAGCTAATTAGGTGGAAGATGGCATGGTCTTGGCTCTGAAAAAGGTCAAACTAAAAGTAAGGTTTACAGGGTAGAATCTTAACAACCAAAACATACTTTTGAAATACCAGGAAATAGGAATGCAATGGGCATTCACAGCCTATAGCCTCTCACATGTGAAGTGGTACATGGAGAATCAAATATGAGACTCAATGGGATTTGTCTCACTCACTCAGCCTCTCACAGAGTTCTCCAGGGATGCCTTTTTCCATGTTGGAGATACATGCATGGCATACAACTAGCAACACCCAATGCCTCCAAGGCCCTTTCTATGATTTTGTGATCACTCTAGCTGTCAAGTGGAGCTGAGAATACAAACTTGAATTTCAACACAGGCCAAAAAGAAAAAACCACAAAGAAAGAAAAATAAAGGAAGGACATGATACAATGGGACTGGGAAAGTGCATGCTGTCCTCATGTCTTGGATGCAGTTGCACTTATACTACCCACCTTAGTAAATCCACATCTGTTTCCAGTCACAAAACTTACACTGTTTCGGTACTTATATGCATAATACATTCAAGAGATTAATACAGGCAGTCATTGAAACTTGTTAATATTCGGTAGTGAGGAATGAAATAAAATATTTCAAACATTGGGAATTATTTCAATACATATGAGATAGCAATTTTAATACACATGAGGTGATGTAGGAGATTCAAGGAGCCTAGTTTTACTCACTATAAAATGGATAGGTAGGGAAAGGAGCACAGTAGAAGGAAGGACTAATTTTCTTTTAAAAGCAAAGATGCAGAATGAGTACAGAAAGCACAGGATTTTAACTGACTCCTCAAGATTGAGATGAGGCAATAAGAGGATGATGATTCCTGATCTCCATTTGTGAGGAAGTCAAATGGAGGGAAAAGACAGAAAGAAGTTTCCATGGGACATTCAAATACATGCTAGAGACGTCAGACCAAAGTATGGACAGAAAGATTCTCATGGAACATCTCCAAACTGCCAAAATTTAAGGAAGATATCTTTAAAGTAGATATTGCCCTCATTCATGTTTCGTATTCATCAGACTTGAACTTGGTATGGGCTGAGTAGGAATCCTGGAAGCTACAAATAAGGTTTACACAACAGAAATGATGGACAATGAATTCTTGGATCTGTTAACTGAAGACATCAAAAATAAGTCATCAAAGCAGCATATGTTTGAGATTCACTTCCCCATAAGATAGCAGAAGAAGACAGGCTTAATTTTAACTAAATAAGACTCACGAACATCTGTAGACAGCCTATGCAACCAAACATATTTCCTCAATTACATGAAGAAATGAGAAGAGACAGGACCATTGTGTGTACAAAAGGGCCAGAAACTGCCAGAAAACTTCCAATTCAATCCCATGCTGACATTAGCAAAAAGAGACAAACCCAAGTAGACAGTGTAACAACCAGTTTATGATTACACCTCAGTTAGAGCAGCTGGCAATATAGCCACTGCAGTTAGTAGAGAAACTGGAAAACATCCAAGGATTGAAAGAGGCACAAGCACAATACTCACATGTTGTCACACAAGAAGAAAATTGTAGCTAAATATAAAAAAGAAGCTGCAAGGAAATAGCAAGGTTTCAAACAACAAAAGACCTTGTCATCAGAGGTTGTCATAAGTCTCTGTGGTAGATCAGCTGAATTATCAAAGCAAGTGAGAAATCTACATATATATAAACAAGAGCTACATAAATATGATTGAAGGTGATACAATACACTGGGAAAACAACAGCTTAGTAATGTTATTTATACTTCTACAAAAGAAAAACTATTATAATGCAAAGCATTAGTGGTGACTAAGGTATGGGCATCTATTCCTGAACTAGTTGCTTGGACTCTCTTTGTATTTGCTGGACAGGAAGAGTACTTATAGAATGC
Source organism: Bucco capensis (assembly GCA_013396975.1). NCBI lineage: Eukaryota > Metazoa > Chordata > Aves > Piciformes > Bucconidae > Bucco > Bucco capensis. The sequence goes on from VWZO01008617.1 coordinate 272,349, forward strand.
AAGTCAATTCATTCCAAAACAGATAGTTATAAATGGCTTTTATTGTACTCTTCAAATATATATTCATTAAAAAAGAAGCTTTAAATATAGGCCTTTGTAAACTGACCTAAACTATCTCAAAGCCTGAGCTAAAATTACTGGCAATCCTTAGAACATACTCAGTTAACTAAACACAGTAACCTGGTGCCATATGAGACTCTTCCAACAATACAATTAATAGAACCTAGACAGCTTTTCAGCTCACCATAAGGAAGACCTGCAGGTCTTGATTCAGTTGGCCTCACATAAATATCTAATATCATTTGAGACATACTATATTAAATGAAACCTCTACAGATTGCTTACAGATACAACAGGAGAGTTCCATGTCATTTTAGAAAGAGCTCTGAGAGCTAGACAGGGCTTGCTAGAACATCTTAAGTGACAGTAAACATCTAAATCTGTGTAACCAAAGCAAACTCTTAAGCAAATTTGAACTGTGACAGCTAGAGGACAGCTAGGATGGTATAATTATGTCCTTGTGATTGTTGTCTATGTCTAAAACAGGCTAGCTCCTTCCAAATTACCTGTTGTAAGTAGTCTCTGATCTATGTTATGTTTCAAAGCACGCCTGGGAGTTATTAAGGTGAGCGCTATCCGGAATAAGCTAAAACTAGATCAAGGACAATTTAGTAGTGTGGATCCAACACCTGAGTCCATACCTTTCTGTTTCTTCTTCTTATATAGACACAGCTAGTGGCAATCAGCTTTCTAGACTCCAATGACTACAACAACTATTTCTCTGTTAAGTGTAACAGGAGGTTAAATGTTAGTTCTCATGAAGATAGAGATATATATAGACCTTGTGAACAAATAGGCTTAAGCATCTTAATCTAAAGCTGAATTTCATTGCATAAATCACCTTAGCCCCACCTACCACAGTTCTAGATGAATTTCTAAAAAAAAAGAAAAAAACAAAAAGCAAACAGAATACATAAGACATTTCCTCAACTTAATGGAAAATGGAACACTGATGATCATGACTGAAAATTTCATCATATGAAAATGCTTCTGATCAACCAAGGAAATTAAAAGTTTATAAAAAAAATAGAAGTACAGAATTATTAACAATTATTATCAGATAGAATCTGGAAAAGTATGTGGTTTTGGGTGTCTCTCATCACCTGGTACCTCTTTTATCAGAAAAGGAAAGTCAATCTGTTGTCCTTTCTTGTGAATTCCTAGAAGAATTGGAGCTGCCACTTGAGTATAATGGAAAAGAAATCTTTCAGAGTAGTGTGGACATGATAATATTTTTTCTGTGTTGAGCAGTGAGTTCAATATACAAACAAAAAGTAGATACTTTTGAAGGAAAAACTAGTTGCACTTAAATCCGGAATACAAAAGTTTCAGCTCACATATATCAACAAAAATATATTAGAAGTTGAAAAGATTATTACAGTAGCAATTCCGTTTTCTAAGTCTATCCTTTAATCAGTCAAACACAACTTCAATTTCCTGTTTCTGATAGAGATTACAGGAAACTCCACTTCCCAATCTTAACAAGTACTGACAGGCTGAAAAGCACATTGCATTGCTTTGTGATGTGGAGCTAATGATGATACAGAAGACAAAGTGTTCTTGTAGATTATGTCTTATTAGCTAGCATGTAATTCTTAGAAATGCTGATGATGCAACCTTGTAAATTAAAATCACAGGTTTTGTAAAGCTGGAATATCTGGACTCTTTAGTCAGTATGGTGAATTCAGTGCCAGAACACAATTAAAACATGTTGTAGGACAAGTATATGACCAAACACACAAACTTAACAGAGAAATGAGACACTGGTGGACTCATTTGTTCTAGAGGCAGAAGACAAACCTGCTTCTGACAATTATATACCTACTCAGTTAGCCACAATGAAGACAACAAATCATTCTTACTCTGTTAATTCCCTAGACTGTGTTTTGAAGAGAAAGAAAAAATTATAGTAGATCATTCATTCTATCTGTTTTAACCTCCTATTTTAAGATGGGATGGACTGAGTTCTGATGGCATTTAACTCTTGTTCACTGTGAAGAGAAGCCTGACCACCTCCTTAGGCTAGGTGGTTAATTTATAGGTGGTCAGAAGTTAAATTTCATCCCACATGCATTATTAAAAGAAGCTTTTAAACCTGAAACAACATAATGCATTTTCTTGTTTTTATTATGCAGAAAGAACAAAAGTACTGTTTTCTTGAAATTTGTTGCTCTTGACAGTGCTGCCATGTGGTCTCCAAGCTTTATGTGGATGGCTGGAACATCTGCCCAGGAACTGGCAAATCTGAGCTCAACCAGCCATTCTCAGGATTTTTTCAAAAGCAACTGTTGTTCTGGATAGTTGAACCTTTCCCTTCACATGTTAAATATAGTCTAAAACTACAGAATTCATGGACCCAGAGGAATAAACCATTTCGGGGTTTTTTGTTGGTTTGTTGTTTTTTTTTTATTGAAAAGATTTCCTAAAGTAAAACTGTATAACACAAGATTGGTGGTTGGGACCAGGATTCTGTTTCTTCCTCCGCTTGACTTCACTAGTTGATGTGCCACAAATATTAGAATTCTGCATTTGTGCTCCCATTTTCAAAGGAAAAAATGTTTTTTAAAGACTACTCTGGAAACTCTAAAATAATCTTTAGAGGAACAGTGCTAATATCTCAGGGAATGTGCATTTGTCTATGACAATAATAAACATCTTCAAGTAGCAAATCTCTGCTCAGAAAGGTAGAGTGCAAAGGTGCTGCGCTGGGTTGTTGGGATGCTTTCTGTTTGATGGAATGTTTATACACCAATTACAAAGAAAAAAGTATTCAGATTTCTCTACTCTGAAGGTTGAAATGAAGCTGAATAGCAATACATGCATATTGCAGGAAGGAACAGAAGAAACATCACTTCAAGTGTAAAACACACTCAGCCTTACTTCATATACATGTGAAATACATCAGAAAATGCAAAATATTTGGCTATGGCAACCAAAGGCTTAAACTAAAATTCTTCAGTTAATTTTTGCCAGGACAACAAAACTAACCAAACAAACAAAAACAATAAAAAACCTAACAACAATATCATCAACAACAAAGTCACTCAGACCTATACATTTACTGTACACATTAGGAGAAATATAGCAACTTGAACCGCATTTTCAAAGAACAAAAAGGATTCTTTTGACAAAAGAAATCCCAGTGAGTCTAATGCTTCCTATTTTGGTGGCAGAAGACTATTTCAGTTCCACTGATCTGAACACAGCTAATACAAACTATTTAAACCATGTTCAGCATTCATTTATGGCTTCTCAATCATTGTAAAACTTCAGTCATAGGTTGGATCCAGCAATAAGTCTGGATTTTGATTGAAAAGGAATGCAAATTCAAAAGGTTTAGTGTAGACAGGAAAAGAAGAAAAAATTGCTTCTATCATTGTGGTTCCTACTGAAATTTGCAGTAAATTTCAGAAATGAGGAAGTGATATACCCCTCAAAAGTTATGAAAACTATTCTATTTAAAAAGAAAAAAAAAAAGAAAAAGAAAATTCTTTTTCATTTTTATCTTATGGGAGTTTGAAGAGAGAACAGCAGTATCTTCAACCTTGAGGAAGAAACACTGTTTAGAGAGCAAATCTAACTATACAGCTATAGAATTCAGTACAGAAATAGAATGTAAAACTTGTCTCGCCTTCCATCAACAGAAGTTCCTGAAGGAAAGTTGAAATTAAATACCAATAAAAATATTTTCTTAGCCTCTTACTCTTTACCTATAACTACCTGAAGGGAGGTTGTAGAGAGGCAGGGACTGGTCTGTTCTCCTTAGTGAAAGTGATAGGACAAGGGGAAATGGATGCAAGTTGCACCAGGGGAGGTTCAGGCTAGACATTAGCAGGAATTTCTTTCCTGAAAGGGTTGTCAGCCATTGGAACAGGCTGCCCAGGGAGGTGCTTGAGTCACCATCCCTGGAGGTGTTTAAGAGACGGGTAGATGTTGCATTGGGGGGCATCATTTAGCAGGTTGCTAGGGCTAGGACAAAGGCTGGACTTGATGATCTTCAAGGTCTCTTGCAGCTGTAACTGTTCTATGATTCTAATCTATGATTCTATGTTAGCTATGTCACAGTGTCATTAAGGGAACTAGCCTTTTGAAGGTAAAAAGAAGATGACTTTACAGGTAACTCAGGCATACTCTGAATACATGTTAGAGAGTATTCCTTGGTCTGCTGCCCAACCTTAGGAAATAACTGCATACAAAAAGCAGGGTAACAGTTGGGAATTCAATGTGTTTTGGAAAAGAGAATATAAAATAACAACATTCAGTGTTTCAAACTATATGCAGATTTTGTTCAGGTTGGATACAACTTTTAATTCTAATTACCATAGTAAAATGGTTACCAAAATATAGGCATTATTAACAGTAGAAATCCAGAATGACAGTAATATAAAGGAAACACATTGTTACTCATTTCATATCCACAAAGTCCTTGGCTTGGCAGAACAATTGAGCAGCAGATGCTAAAGATATATCTTGGGCAAAGTGACAAGGAACCAGTATTCAAAAGTGTTCCTCTTCTATAATTCAATTCAAACTATGCAATTTTCTTATTCATTTAAATCTATATACAGTCATACTATCCACAAAGTGCTGGGGTATCTTATTCTATTTAAGGGATCTTAAAGTGTCTTAAAACCTGTAGTGTAAAAACAGCACAGCCTGCACATGTCATTTCAAGACACATTCCAAACCAGGAAATCAACATGTCAGAAGAGTTTATTAACTCAACAATTTCACAAAACCTAAGTATCTTCTTCAATGTCAAAGACAAATTATTTCCAGTTCCATATCCAGCCAACTAACCGTATTTTCATCCATCTCAGTCTCTCAGAAGAGCAAATTAGTGTGAGAGGACAGGCCATTGTGCTAAACTTGATCATCTATAACAGATAAATACTGAAATTATTTTAATCCTGGCCAACCAACACTTTCAAATAACAGGTGTACTTGAGAAGGTAGCCTGGGCTAGGAATCATTCTCATTAGACAGTCTGCATGTGGCCGCCCTGGTTTACAGGCTGAGAGAGATTAATCAAATGAAAGCTCTGCAATTTTGCTATTTGTCTTTAAGGCCAGAAAGTAAACCTTGGCACTGTTTGGTAATTAAAATAAACATAGCCATAAGCCATAACATTTTTCTATCTATATTCAACTGTTTTCATCACTGCAAAAATATCAGCATCTATGGATATGCTTTTTTAATCAAAAGACTATTCACCTCATTACATCTAGATTATAGAACAGCTCCTTGTTAGAGAAGTTGTGTTTAAAAGTTTTCAAGGGACTGTGATGAGTAAAATGATACAGCATGTGTTATCTCTTCTTTACATCAACCACCCAATTATTTCAGAAAGGAAAGAAATCTATTATATGAAGCTTATATACATATTGCAAATAGTGGGCTTGAATCTGATCTAAGCCAGAGAAGGGTTTAGTAGCATTCTCTCTTAAGAAAGACCTAGTCAAGTGATTGCACAATTAGCAAGAGGTTGACTGCATATATATCTGTCTGGGAAAACTCAAAGATAGTCTTAAAATTGTTACAAGGCTCCACAGAGAGTTAACATCCCCATCTGTTTTGCCATTAGAAGATGCAAAGGCTTAAAAGAAGATATAAGAGTGTGCCTCATTAAATGGCCTGGGAACATACAATAAATCTTTATATCTTTGACTGCAATAATAAAATGCCATCAATTTGCTGTGATTTCCTGAAGCCCAAAAGAACAGTACACTGGTATTTGTATATCATGGGAAAATATTCTTGTGGGTATGCAAGCAGATTTTCCTCACAACATGAATTTAAAGTTCACTGTTAAAGCAGTTTGTAAGTTTTAATTAGGTTTGTTGGTTGGTTTTTTTTGAGACAAATTCATGCATGAACTTCTGCTTGTAAGAAGAACTTCTTTTTTGATAACATACATTTCCCACCATATATATTAACACCAAGGCAGCAAAAGAGAAAAGAGGAATAAAAATCGAGTTGATGCAAGTACTGACTCTGAGACAAAACTAGAGCTAAAGCTAATGTGAGGTCACTACAGACAAAATTAATGAAGTATAAGAAAAAGATATTTACTAAAGAATTACCTTGTCATAAGAAAAAAAACAGTACATAAAAAGCAGTGATAGCTGCAATAATCATGAAAGCTTTTATGATAACATTGAAGAATAGTTGAAATGTCTGATTTGATCAGTAAAATTACTCTTAAGATCTCTAAAGGGATCCTATTAACTAAAGTCACAGAAGCATAGTACCACTCAGAGAACCTTGATAGAGTTCTCCACCCTGCTGAGAAAAGTGGAAAGATTTATTCAGAACTTCTGGAGATGCAACTTGTATTTTTATATCTCCAGTATGAAATTGGATTTCTTTATAACTATTTTAATAAAATTCAGGTTTAGATCCACTTTAGTCCCTGAATCCATTTCTCTCCCATCATCTATTCATATGCTAGATTATTCTTATTGAGAATGATATCTTGCACTTGTTCCTACCAAATGGTGTATTTTTTCCTGAGAGTCATCACTCTCCTTTTGAAAGACCATTTTGAACTTTATTTGCATATCCCAGCAATAGTGACAACCATGTTGACCTTAGTAACTGTAAGTTTTAATAAATCTACCCTGTGTTCTAATGCTTATTCAAAAAAATACTGATGAGTACCACACAAGATAGATCTTGGAATCATAGAATCATAGAACACTTACAGCTAGAAGAGACCTTGGAGATCATTGAGTCCAGCCTTTGTNGTTGCTGACAGAACTGTTCCTGATACAGGCCAAGATGCCGTTG
>VWZO01008618.1:0-54640 GCA_013396975.1 Bucco capensis
CCAACCTGGGCCATTCTATGAATCTATGAAATATGTTATGGAATAAAGAAATAGGGGAAGGTTCATGTTTATAAAAAAAAATGCTAATGCTGGAGAAATGAATGTCAGTCATTACCACAACCTGTCTGTAAAAAAGTTCCTCCTAAGCCATTAGCATCCTGGAGCTACTCCCACTCTCAGAGAACTCCAGATTTTACATATCTGCAGAGAAAACTACAAGCAATTGAAATGTCCACATTATTGAGCATTTTGTTCCTAACAAATATTGCAAAAGTGTAGTTTGTATCAACTCCCTGATCTTAAAATTATTGCTTTTGGCAAAGTCCAGCTCTGCAGGGATAATGACTGTGAAAGTTATTGCCTTGCTAAAATCCCAAAGGTCACTGTAAATACCCTTTCTTCAGCAAGTTTGGATTTCTTCTACTCTGAGAGCAACATTGATGCTAAGTTATGGGACCAAGATCAGTCATCACATTAACAACAGACAGAGACAAGGACAGGATCACAAAATTTACTAGACTCAGTCCATGAGCTTGGATGTGAGTCTCTTCCTCCACAGATGAAAGGTTGGTTAGTGTGCAGATCCCTTTCATAACACTAGAGATTTTGATAGTATTAAATACTTTACAACCAGAGACAAAGGAAAGCCACAGCATGGATGTCAGGTTTAGCTTTGCCAGCTAAACGATAACAAGGATTAAGGAGAAGTTCTCATTTCATGCCTCAGGAATGCTCCAGTCCTAAGCAACAGCTCCCATCCCTTTAATTACAACCCCTCCCATGCCAGAAATTGTAACTAGAATCCAAGGGTTAGAAAACCAGCCACACAAATATCTGTTGATGAGAGATACGAGGGACTATCCCCACACACATATTTGCATCCTGGTTTTGATATGAAACAGCACTGGCACACAGCATGAAAATGCAAACTGCAGCAACATGCACTTGGAACCACCATGCAAGAGAAAGCAAAAATAAATAAGCAGTTGAAAAGTACCTCAGAAGTAACCTTGCTAGACAGTAATTTACAGGTGTACTGGTAGAAAGGGAAAAGACGAGCATTAGTACATTGAACAAGCATGTTATAACTAGGAAACAAGAACAAAATAAAGGAATTGTGAGAACTGGCACACCCCAGAGTATAAGACTTCAAGCAACTTGGTGTCATAAAAAAAAAAAAGTCAGTTTGGTGTTTTTTTAATGACATTGCTTGGCCAGTCTCAGTCTTGTTTACCATCAGCACTTGACACGTTTTCCTGCTGCTGCTTTTACTCTTTTTCTCACCTGTTGAAACCTCTACTGTAACAAAGCCTCTTTGGAAGAAACTGCCCCCTTGCCTGAGCAGTGAAGTTCTTCCAAAAGCAGATGTGCTTGATTTGCCCTCCACTGATGAAAGGCAAAACCTGCAAGCCGCAGCCACAGTGGCCACGTTGCAGCCACTGGGAGACAGACATAGAAGAGAAGGTGGTGATGTTTAAATGACAGACAGGGTAGATGTCCCACTGAAACCACCCTCCTGCCTTTTGGAGTGTCTTATGTAGGAAGAATCTGAAGTTACCTACTCCAGTATTACTGGTGTGCTCATGAGAGCAGGGAGTTCCCATGGCCATCAAACCTCTCCAAAATCCCACTGAGAAGACCATGGCTGCTGACTTCTGCCTCTGTAGCAGTGCTTTGTTCAGCCTCAAGTACTCCATCACCCTGACTGCTTCCAGTACCTAAGAAAGTCTTTGCTTCCCCTCACTCACAAAAGCCATGTTCAGTTCCAAGCACTTAATGCTCCAAGTGGCAGCTGTTGGTCTGGTTGTCAGTTATGCTCCTTTCCCACTGTATCTCATATATTTTTAAAAACAGGCCAGTGATGTGGTCTTTTGTTTCACTAGTTACAGAAATCCTGAACCTGTAGTCAAATGTCCTCTGCTGGCAAATCAAAGCTATTTGTTGTTTAAATGATGATTGCTTTACCTGGCATGCAAAATATGACTGCAAACTAGCAGTGGTACAAGTGTAGGACTTCTTATTTGAATGATCTTTCCCCTGTCAATGTTGGGAGTTGTTTACAAACAGAGAGCAGAAAAAGGCAAGGAGGAGAAACAAAAGACTTATGCTGGTCTGAGGAAGCTCTCCCCAGGCTCTGCAGGACACTGCCCTTTAATAGGATTTTGGGTAGGCAGGAGCAAGAATGTAAATCTTGTTTGGCTACCACAACACCAAGGGAATCTGGTGCACACAGGGGCTCTGTAAATTCACTGCAGCCTTGATAATTCATCCCAGAAAAGGATCCATCCTAAAAAGTTGCCTGACTGGCATCAATGCTCTGGCAGCGCATCTTCAGGTGGTCAATGTCTGGGCAGTTTTAGCAGCAGCGGACAGCTGAGTTGGCACCCAGAGCACACCTCTTTGGCTAGACGCTGCCAGGACTGGAACTCCTGCAAGGATATCAGGGGCTCACATCAAACTGCAGAGGAGACTGTACAATTGTGGCCGGCCTGCTCTCTAGGGGGTACGTGTGCAGCTCTGCAAGCACCTGAGCAGTTTCACTCAGGTAAGTGAGCAGAGAGAGTTAGGTCTAACTGACATCTTACATGTCTTCAGTGTGCTACAACATGCACAACAAACAGCATGTCACCATCACAGCTGTGGGAAAAGATTTCAGCCACAAGCCACCGCTTCATGGGCTGGGCAAATCATCTTTGCTTTTCATGGGAGTGGAGGAAAAGCGCAGGGTGAATACCAGCTGAGTGTCACCTCTTTAGCAGAGCAACTTCTCTGCTGCACTGAGGTTTCAGGCCACCAAACTGACACTCGCTGTGGGACTCCAAGGACCAGTTCTGATTTGCACAGCAGGAGTTTCGTGCCCCTCCTTCTTTTGAAAGTTCCTCCTAGCTTCTGCAAAGGGTGTGAGAGTGTGACCTGTCTCCTGCAAGCCTCTGACTGCCCTTCAGGGAAAAAGATCGTCTAAGGAGATGCCAGAAAACAGCACTCATTGGAGCAGGTGGAGCCATCTCATTTCACTGGGTACTTTGGGAAGGGAGGGAAAACCAGTGAGTGGCTCCTTCCCAAGACATGGCTCCAAGATGCTGCTGCCAGAACAAGGCATGCTCCTGTGTGTGAGCTGGCTTCCTACAAGGCAGCAGGAGCCTGATGGATGATGAGATCTTGGGTTTCAATGGCTTCAGTAGAAGAAGGGACAAGAAAGTTTCTGGCATGCCCTGGAAATCAAGCTATTTACATTTTGAGTTGGCTTTCCTACTAAGATTTAGTTAAACAGCAGAAAAGCAACAGGACTTCACATTACAATCCTTCTGATTTTAAGTATCTTATGCTACTGCGCAATATTCACCAGTAATGACTAAAAGCTGCCAGGGTGGTGCAATGTTCACATTGCAAACCTTCACTTTCTTCTGTATACTTAATGAGACTCCACCTTTAATGAACACTACTAGAAAGCAGTTTGTTCACAGCAAGAGCTCCTTGGCACTGAAGTCATCATTCTGACATCTCTGAATTGCCTGGAGGACTGATGCTGCTCCAGCAAACAGTGTCCACTGAAGCATTTTTCAGATTGCACTTATATCTCAGTACCTTCTGTACTCACTGCCCACAGTAATGAGTCTGAAAAAGAAATGGTTTGTGTAAAATTTGCACCTGAATTGTGATACTTCTTCCAGCTATGAAATTCATAGCTCTTTTTATTAGTGCCTCCAATAAAAAAGACCTTAACTGGCTTACACTCTACTATAGTAATGACTAAAATGCAGGCACTCACAAACTGAAAATCTGGCTGATTTTCTGTTTGTGTGGAAGAAAGACAACAAAAGCAGAGGGAAACAGAATGCTGTTTGCTGAAGAATTCAAGTTAATTTCTGAGACACTCCCATTCCAGTTTCTGCAAGAGGTGGTTTCTGAGGAAGTTATTCACTTATACTGAATCCTGAGCACATTAGGATGGGACTTTGGGGGTCTACAAACACAAGCATGAAAACATGCTTGAGCCTCAAAGTTCAAAAGAGCCATGAAAAAACCCACTGGAGGATTTTGGTGATGTGTGGATTAACAGAGGCTGCCAATTGCAGGGCAGCCCATATTACTAATTAGTAATTACCCAAATTACCCAACCCATAGGGAAGTATGTTGTCTCCCTGGGGCCCGCATAAGAGATTTTACAAAGAAGATCTCTGACCTGGTACTCCCCTCTGATTACTACCTGTTACTGATCTTTCAGGTGGGTAGAGAGGAAATTGTTTCAAAAAGTCTGAAGGGAATCAAGAAAGATTTCACGGACACTAATCCGAGACTCAAGAGCCCAAGTAATCTCCTCCATCCTGCCAGGTACACAAAATGATGTGGGAAGAAACTGGAGAACCTCAGAGATTAATACTTGGCTCCAGGGCTGGTGCCACTGACAGAACTTTGGGTTCTTTGACCATGGCTTGGTATACACAACACCAAGCCTGCTCACAGGAGATGGGGAACCATCTGTCCAATTGTGGGAAAAGGATCTTCTCACAGGAGTTAGCAGCCCTCATTGAGAGTGCTTTAAACTAGAATCAAAGGTGGAGGGGTCAAATCCAGGACTACTAGGAATAAGCCTTCGGGGGACATACCAGTGTCAGAGGTGACATCTGTACCTCAGATCAAGTGCTTGTATGCCAATGCCCATAGCATGGGCAATAAACAGGAGGAATTGGAAGTAATTAATGGTCTCTATTGCAGAGCAGATAGTGACAAAGAGAACTGCACTTACACTGCTGTCATCCATTCTTTCTCGTCTCTTAGTTTTGTGTGTTTCATAATCCTCCATGAGGGTCTGCATCAGGTTCTTGGGTCGCTGGGCTCCTGCAGGCTCCTCGGATGCTGGGTCTGACGGTGAGACAGGGCCTTCTGTGGTGGGGGATGGAGGAGGTTTGATCTTCTCTATTTTTCCTGCAATGACATGAAAAGCAACAAGCCTTTCTAAGCTGAAGGACTCACAAGTGCTTTCCAAAGACAACCGTTGGAGGAGCGTTTCCAGAGAGGTTTGAATGAACAATTAGTTTGGAATCAAGCCTCAAACAAACTGGTACATCAGAGCCATGAGCTCTTAAAACTCTCTCTGTTTTCCTGAAATCCACTGCAAAATCTTTTTGCAGAACCTAGAAGAGTTACAAAATGATGCAACACAAATCTAACGCATCACTATCCTTCACAGTAGAACCTGATCAAATTAACTCTGCTCCCTCCTACACATTTCATGGATCTGGAAGCTTTTGTAAGATTATGGAAAACTGAAAAAGGGTACTTTTTTCTGGCTCAGACAATGCAATGCACAGGATGGCAACACTGTACACCAGGGATCACGCATGAGACACCCAAAGAAGGCATCTTGTTATGTGTTTCTGGCTTTTTCTCTTCTTCCAGGGCTTTTTATCTGCTTTGTAAGCATGAAAGGCTTTGGGTTTGTCCCTGGGACTACGTGTCCCTGCAGCTGTGCCCTGCAAGTGGCAGAGGGTGCTCCTGGAAGACTTGTGGCAGAGCATGATAGGATCTCTGTCCCATGCACCCTTCATTCAGATAGGGCCCTTCAGTCTCCTGGTAGGAAGAAAGTCAGAGAGAAGTCAGATTGCTCTCCAATTGAGCTCATTTCACCCAGAGGAGCATGTTTTAGGCAGAAGAGGTGGGTAAAAAGCTGGCCAGGGCAAGAAGACCACTGCATTGAGCTGCAGGAGACCTTGGGGGTGACAACCCCTGGTTCCCTAGGGACAGCCTGCATTTCTCATCACCAGACACCGATCCAGGGTCAACTGTCTACCTTGTTCCAGTAGGAGGAATGACGATGATGGGGTAGGTTATGGGCATGGCAATAAGGTGTGGGGGTCATCAGCTATAAAAGGAGAAAGCAACGCTGAATCAAAATCAGGTTCCCCTTTCTATAGTATCAGCTCTTTGAAATAAGACGGTTTAATGCACAGAATCATAGAATACATGGAAAAGAAAAAAAAGGAGGAAGAAACCCACACCAAAACATTTACAAATAAGGGAAGCAATCAGAAAGACTGCAGATTTTAATGAAACTTCCTGTTGCAGAGACAAATCAAAGCCCTAGCTGGTCCTCCAAAAAGCATCATGACAGTGGTAGCCACTAGAGAGCAGCCTTGAAACCTCCTGTAAGAATCAGCAGGAATTATTCTTGAAGTGAAACTTGAGTCAACACTGCAGAGGTCTTTTACAAGAAATCTCCTTGTCAAGCTTGTTTCATTTCTCACCCGCATGGAAAAACCCAGCATCTCATCAGGGATGAGGTTGGGAATTCGTCCCCCTTAAGTCACCCCACCACAGACTGGAGGGGGAGTTTCTATGGTCCCATAAAGACTTGGTTATTCTGAGACAACCTCCTCCTCCTCTGGATTGCACCAGCATCAGCTCCACAGACAACCAGGAGAATCACTGCCAAAGCAGAGGCCAACAACACATCCTAAGCTGCCGGCTGCACCCATGTGTGACAGCTTGGACTACTCACCAGGACAGAGTAAGTGAGAACAACTGTCACCCTGCCCGTTAGGTCTGGTGGGTCAAAAAATCTGCTGAAATTAAAAGGCCTGATGAAAGGTCAGATATCTTTTATTACCTCATTCTCACACTAGTAAATAACTGTCTTGGACATATGCAAGCCATTCAGGAAGAATCAGGCTTCTCACATCTGAATGTCATCTCATTCCCCTGGGGATGCAGACACATCATAGGATGCTCAGAACTATGGACAAGCCTCACCCACTCCACTTACCCTAGGAAAAGCCACAAATCTGAGGCTTTGTCATCAATTTCTATATTGTAGCAGGAACCCTGCAGCAACATGCAACTGTTCTGTGCATGCTGGGCAGCATCACCATGAACAATGTCACAGTTCCCTTTTCATAAGCAGAGAAGCCAAGGTAGTAAGATTTGCTCACAGCAAAACAGTGGTTTGTTGGTTTGTAACCACAAGAAATTATGCTTATACAACCATTCTCTGTGTAAATGTTTGAATTCCCCTGAAAAGGCAGGAATTCACAGCACCATTTCAACCATTTTTCACAGAGGAGTAAGTGTCTCTTTCAAGTTTCTACAAATCTTGTGAGAACAGGTAGGCAGGTGGAAGACAGAGAGATCCTATCAGTGTCCACAGTGTCAGAAAAGCTCAGTGAGATTGTGGTTAGATAATGGGGTGTCTGAGGCTTTAGGACTTTCAGAACAACCACAGAAAGGCTCTGTAAACCTGACGCAAAGCTCCAGCCTAGTGCAGACCTATTCTGCCAGTTCCGACTGTGTTAGAAATGTTGCTAGGTAAATTTTCTTCTGCTAGATATTCCTCCAGGTAAGGTACTGTTCTCAGGCAGAAGAGTCATTCAGCAGAAAAGCATTATGAGATGTGATGATCCCAGGCACTTTCTAACCCCACAGTCCCATGCCCACACCTGATGTACACAGGCACTGCTGGTGGCTCTTGCCCAAATCCAAGCTGAGTGATAAAGGAACTGTGCTCTGCCTCAAATAGAAACAGGGTCACACACTTGTGAGATACCAACAAAAACTTCAGACTGATGGGCACACTTGCAAATTAGCAGTGTCTTCTCCTCCAGAGGAGGGTAGTCCCCTGAGGCCACCTTTAGAGCCGTTGCAAGGTAACTGAGTACAGGCTATAGCATCCCAAATCTTCACCTACACACATTTTTCTCCTCTTTCAAAAGGAATTCAAAGTATGTTCTATGTTTGAATTCTAGTGATGGCACCCTCCACTCTCTGACTTCTGGGATCTAGCAGGAAGGTCCTGGAATTCGGTTTCTCTTAATTTCCTGCCTCTAGTGCTATTTGGGGCAGGCAGGGGCTGCTCCTATGAAGAATGCTTTCTCAGCCCTAGAAAGAGGAAGGAAAAAGCTCAGGGAAGGGGTAGCTGCTGCTGTGTCCCAGTCTGGTGGCTGCAAGCCATTGACTGATATCTGTGCAAAAACCAAAGATGTGTAAGAGTTGGGCACAGGTTAGCTTTCTCCCAACCAAAACCTCTGCACACAGCTTGGAGAGCAAAAGGGGTCGTGACGGTGACATGAACCCAGTGCAGCCTGATGGGTGCCCACTTGCTGCAAGCTGAGCAGTGATGCTCAGCTAATTTGCTGCAAAATCAAGAAGAAAGAGTGACTGAGGTAAGGCCCTGGGACAAGGGTCTGAGCTACCACTATGTAACCACCGGGTACCAAGGGCCATCATACAGTGTTAACTAAGGTACAAAGGAGATACGAGTATGGCTTCATGTAAGTAAGAGCAAGTATTTTACAGATACTGTTGGCACTTTTAGACATTTGCACAGTAGAGAAAATGTCCTAGTTTGAGTGAGAACAGAACTAATTGTGTTCAGTGATTTTACTTTTTTCAGCTAGGTCTCTTCTCATTAACTACACTTTCTGAACTTAACAGCATGTTTTTTGCAGACAAATGCCTGCTTCTAGAAGTGAGAAAACCTAATGTTTAGATTTACTACCAAGGATTGTTATGTAGGCCAAGGTCACTGCTTAATCTTGTGCATCACGTTGAGGGTGCAGGGTAAAAGGCTGCACCTGCAGGGAGGTGACCCTAAACTGCCCAACTAGGTATTCTATTGCATATATGTTATACTCAGTATGAAGCTGAGGGATCTTGAGGTTCAAGCCTTTCTTCTTCAGTGGTAAGCATCTGAGGAGGGCCCTGTCTGTCTTCAATCCCAATCCACGTGTTCCTGAATCCAGAATCCAGCTTCTAAATCTAGTTCCTGTCTGCTGCTGAGCCCAGTTTGAGACTTTCCCAGTGTCTGCCACAGCATCAGTGGTGATGCTGATAGTGATTCTGTGATTTGATATTGGTTTTGTATCTATTTCATTTTATTGTTATTATTTTCATTAAAGTAGTTTCAGTTTTCTTTTCCAACCCATAAATCTCTCTCCCTTGTTCCCTTTCTCTTCCTTTTTGTGAAGGGAGAGGAGTCCATAGAGAGCATCTCTCACTTAAAATAAGGTATTTCAGCAAGAAATACTAGTTTTAGGAAACTAGTCTGTCCTGGAATCAGGGGACAGTTGCAGCATGTATAAAAAGGTTCCTTCTGTTAATGTGGAGCCTGATTACCACTCCAGGTGAAAGGTGGGCTGCTTTGGTCTTACTGAACACCAAGTGAGCAACATGAATATGCAAACACACAAACAAGCAAATACTGAAAAAAAACCCACCAACCCTCCTGAAGATCCTCTCACTTCACACATGTTCTCCACTAGGAAGGGAATAAGAGAGCAAATGACAAATGAGACGGGCTAGTAAGCTGTTAAGACACTCCTGAAGGTGTTTAGGGTATGAGTGATAAGCACTCCAGAGGAATCCTTGAAAAGAATGATGAACTTTTCTTTTTTCATACCAGTGCTTACGAAGGGGTAAAGAAACAGTATCTTCCATAAATTCAAAGGCTTCATCTCTGCTCTAGCCTTTCTCAAAATTCTGATTTTAAAAAGGGGTTCATCCTCATGTATTACTCTGTACACGTACACAGGACATGAAAAAAAACTGTGATGGCTACGAATATTAAAAATATCTTGCCCAAAAGTTTATGCTTCTCCCACCACACATCTTCAGGCTGTGGTTGAACTTGAGAAGCTTCCTTAGTGAAAAATGAAAGTGGAATACTATTTTGAGGCTGAAGTGGCTCCTCTGACAGAGGCTTATACTCCACAGCTGTCACTCAGAAGAAAGTGAAGGAAAAGAAAGAAGAAGACAGCACACACACATTCCTCACTACCTGGAGGGAATGGTTACCTGAAATTTAAATGTACATAATCACTTGTGTCTCTAAACTGCAAGCCCCCCACTAGGCTTTTGCCATCCACTGGAGTTCTCTCATCTACTTCATTAACTGAGGATGACAGATGACTGCTTGGTGGGCAGCTGTCCCAGATGCATGTGCAGATAGGTCTGAGTGGCTGTACTGGGTTTGGCTGCAGATGGAGTGCAACATGCTGGTGACTAACATCAAAAAGACTTCAGGAAAGCTTCTTCCAGGCATAGCTTTTTGTGTTTGGGACTTCCCCTTGCCTTATCATGAAACAGTATACATTCACAAAGGATTTCTCTCTGGCAGAAAAGCCTTCACTGAACCAAGACCCTTCACATAATGATTTTAACACCTCCTTTAATGAACATGATTACTTGAGACAGGCACTACAGGAAGTTAAACACAAGCTCTTTGTAGTCTAAGCACTCCTAATAAAACGAACATGGGAATTTCAACACCAGATGTATGCTGGATCCTCTTGTGTCACACCCATCACCCTGTTTGCATAAACTACCAAACAGCCCCTGCTGCTTTGCCCAGGTAGTGTGGTGTACTGCTTCAACAGTGCAGGAGAAAATCACTGGCTTGCTATGCAGCTGCTCAACACCTTGCTAAGTGCAGCAGAAGCTGCAGCAAAAAGACATGGGAAATATTCACATTTCAGTTTTGAGATCCATGATAACTCTCCACTTAGCCATGTTCAAGCATTCTTTTTTTTTCTTGGGTTTTCTCATCACAGAGTCATAGAATGTTAGGGGTTGGAAGGGACCTAGAAAGATCATCTAGTGCAACCCCCCTGCCAGAGCAGGATCACCTAGACCAGCTCACACAGCAATGTGTCCAGGTAGCTCTGGAATGTCTCCAGACAAGGAGACTCCACAGCCCTCCTGGGCAGCCTGGGCCAGTGCTCTGGCACCCTTACTGTAAAGAAGTTTCTCCTCATGTTAATACTAAACCTCCTGTGGTCCAATTTGCTCCCATTCCCTCTTGTCCTAACATTGGATGATGTTGAGAAGAGCCTGGCTCTCTCCTTCCGACACTCACCCTTAACATATTTATAACCATCAATGAGGTTTTAATTAATGATGCAGGAAACTTTTTGGGAAAGGAGTTTCCATAGGTTCTTTCCTCTACCCTTCCATGACTATCCTGGAGATGGTCTTGTCCTGTGTGCACACAACACAGTCATCGTTCCACTGCAATTACTCTGTGTCTTGGTCCAGTGATCTGAGATGGGTTAAAAGGCTGCTTCAGAGCATCACAAACAGCTTTAAAGGATACTTGTTAGCAATGCAGAACAGTATGACTAGGAACGAGGCTGGCTTATGCTTGGGTGGTTGGCAGATATCAAGTCTAGCATTACTGTCAGTTGCACGTAAGCTGTATCTCAGGGTGGAAAAAACAGCCTGTTTGCGATCTAAAGTAATTAGCAGTTATTTCACACATACACCCACATGAATTGTGCTTATCTTCCACTCTTCAGCTAAATTAGCAGTTAAGTTCTGCAGTTCTGTTTTTGTGGTTTTTGTTTCTGTCATCCACTGTGAGTTCAAAACAGTGAAGTGCGCCAGAAGTAATAAATAAGCAGGGACCACCAGGAGTCCTAGTAATGCTACTCTGCCCAGTCCACCACCAAGAAGCAACCTGATAGGTATGCCATTGCTAATTAAATTAAGAACTTCACCTCCTCTAAAGAGTTCTGGTCAGTCTACACTTTCCTGCTTAAGCATTAGCAACAGATTTTTCAAATTTAGACTTGACCCCCTAATCACTTTCCAATGAGGTATCCTGATGTTAGAGGAATGCCAATTCTTTCTTTGGGAAAGGCAATTTGGTGACAGAAATACCTCTGTTGTTGTTTTTTTTCTTCTTCATCATTATTATTATTGCCATTATTATTTTTTTTCCTGTGTGAAACTAGATATTCAGATTACAGTATAAGATGTTCTACAGGCATACTTTTTAATTTGCCTATGACAAGTAGATTTTTTTTTTCCTGTAAATCACCTCTCTAGCTGGCTGCAATGAAGCTTTACAGCTAGATTTTGTTGCCTCTGTTTTTGTAAATATTGAAATGATGCTGTAAATATTGAAAGGAAGGTTGCTGCAGTCTTCCAAGGGATTGCATGGTAACTTTTCTTCCTACTTTTAAGGATGCCTGCAAGCTTTAATTGTAGCATGGCTGGCTAAAAGGACAGTAGGGGTGAGCTGAGCTGATGACATGCACCCTGCAATGCCCAGGGTGCAGAGCTAACTTCTGCCTGCTGAGATCTCTGCTGAGCACAGCTACTGTTTAGAAAGCACCAAAAGTAGAAGATTCAAGAATGACTTTGGCAATGCCCTTTGCGGGTTTTTTTTTTGATCAATGACATCCTTACACATTGCCACATATTAATCTTTTTCTAGAAATTAATTCTTTGCCTTGTCACCAGCTGCAAATCTTGAGTCAGTGGCTTATAGATTCCAATTTTCTTTCTTGAACATATGGCAGTTGGACACTGAAAGGAAGCTGTCTGGAATGATTCATTATAAATCTAAGTTCATCTTTCTCACTAGAATGCCATTTACAATGAACATTTTGCCATCAGACACAAAGGAAATGCCTTGTTGTGCAGACAAATAACAACTAGCAGAAGTATGCTGTTTTTCCAGATGCTCCATTAAAAGAAGCATTAGTGTCAGCAGCCTTTCCAACATCACTTGTGAGGAAAAAGCAACCAGCATCAGCCTCACTTTGAGCACCTGCAGCTACAGATGATGCTGGTTTTGAAAATGGTCATGAGAACACCTTTACACAATGAGTCCTAGCTAAGGCCTGCAGTGCCCTGTCTCTCCTAACTTGTCTGAACATTGCTCATCACACTTCAGTTTATGGAGATTATCAAAAGTTTTGTTCTGTAGGAGAAATAACACTTCACAGAAATTATTGACATATGCTGCATTTTTTGGCAAGAAGCGCAGCTTAAGATCATCTTCTTTACAGAAGAAACTAAACCAAGTATTAGCTATTTGTGTGGTGCACAACATTCCCAGTTCACCATCAGACTGGGTCACAGACTAAATCCAGGATTCATTCAAGTTTGCTATGACTTTCAAATGAAAAGGCTCACCCTCCACAACTTTTAGATGCATCACTGGCTTAGATTTCCACCAGTGGAAATAAGGATAGAATTTAAGTACTCTGGGTTAACACCAATACTTCTTCACAATGATAACTTCAATAAAAACTTCTAAGTACTTGTAAAGCATATGAAGATCTATACTGCAAAGGAATAAGCCTGGCAGGTGCTTTTTTTCTTTTTAGATTTCTTTTTTTCTGTTATATTAAGATGGCATGAATGCCTGGTTTTATTTTTTTGAAAAGGGGAAGGAGGAGAGATGCTGCAACTACTGTGACTGGCACAAGGACATAGAAGCTGATGAGTAAGAGGAAGACTTCTACTGACTCTATCAAGCATTTTGTTTGTGACACCTGTTTAATTCAGTAGCACACAATGCCAGCTGAAATGCTTGGCAACTCACAGCTCTGGAGATCTTATTACCAGATGAAGTTTATTAAGAAGACCAAGCAATATTTGAAAATGGAAAGGAAAACACAACAAAAAGAAGCCTGAAAACCCCTAAATCTGTCGATCTCTACTACCTTTCCACTTTCTTAATGATGTGCAAGGAAACAGAAAGCATGTTTGCATGTTTGTCTTTCAAACAGCCACACAGCTGCAAAAACTACTGCTGTCTTTCCTCGAGATGATCCTAAATTTCAGTGGGTGGTCTGAGCAGCACAGCAACAGACATGTTATGCTACTACATAGCAGGGGATGAATAGACCACAGGGTTTGCTAATGACCATCAGCAGGGTATCTAAGTTACTTCTGCAGTGCATTTGGAAAAAATACAAACGTCCACAGGTATGCTCACAGACAAAAATCTGTATTGTCCCATGACCTCCTCCTGCCTGCAGTTTCTGTGCAGGCAAAGTCATGGCAACTCCCTGCCCACTGCAGAACGAGATGTGCATTCAAAAATGACATAAAACTGAATCTGAGCTGACCCTGCAGTCACACCTCACTTCTGACTAGGGTGCCAGAGCACTGGAACAGGCTGCCCAGGAGGGCTGTGGAGTCTCCTTCTCTGGAGACATTCAAGAGCTGCCTGGACACATTCCTGTGTGAGCTGGTCTAGGTGATCCTGCTCTGGCAGGGGGGTTGGACTAGATGATCTTTCTAGGTCCCTTCCAACCCCTGACATACTGTGATACTGACACTCTGGACCCTTACCTGGTGCAGTTTTGTAAGACACGGTTCTGGTGGGCATGGGTGGTGCACTCTTTGTAACAGGGCTCGGTGTTACATGCAGACCTTGCCGTTGCCTCTTCAGTTCCTCTTCTCGTTCCTGGGCAGCTCTGATCTCCTCTTCTATCATTGACAAAGTCCGCTGCTTCCTTGACCTTAACTTGAAAGGGCCCACGGTCACTTCAGGCTCCTGTGTGGCTAGGATGGAGGCAGTGCTCCTCAGCTCAGCTGCCTCTGAATACTTGCTGAAATAGCTGACCTCATGCTTGTTCTCCTCCACAAGGAATGGCTGGCTGGCTGAGTACACGGGCGACTGCTGCAAACTCTTCCTTTCCCTGAGTCCTGAGTCTTCCTCTTTTGAAATCTTTGGTATGGTGTCCTTTATTTCTTGAACAGGTGAAGACACCTGGGGGGGCTCAAACATTGGGTTCTGTGGCTCCTTGGTGCCTGGAGCTGGCCCAGTGGTGGGTGGCTGCTCTTTGACCAAGATCTCCTTCTCTTCTGGGATTTCTCCTTCCTTGCAGTTTGTCTTATCCACCTGCTCAGCTATGGCTTGTTGGATGGCGTTTTGAACCAGCAGGCCAGCATGGTACTCAAGCTGGTCATCGATCAGCATGGAGTCTGCTAAGGCAGAGGAGAGTGAGTCACAGCCTGGGTCACTGAATGACTTGGAGATGCCTTCGCCCCTGCACTCTACCGGAGTGTCCATCTGTGGTGTCTGTGGCAGGGAGAAATCAGCCAGTGAGCTTTCCTGCAAGGCGCTCATGGTCTCATTGGAGGCACCGCTGTCGCTGATGTTATCCATGCTGAAGTCATTGGAAAGGGTCTCCAAGACAGTGGTATCCTGAGACCTGACAGACAAGTCATCTAAACCGGAGTCGAGCTCCTCTGGAGGGGAAGAGGCGCTGCCTGACTTTGGGAACTGGTCTAGCATGTTCTGCCCCTCATCCTTCACCACCGTGAAGACTGCTCTCGCACTCATGAATTCTCCGTCCTCTGCCCACAGTTTTGAGGCCTGTCCAGCTCTGGGGCTATCACTGCATGGTAACTCTTTTACGGGGTCAGCAGTAGTAGTCTGAGTACTTGTATCATCTTCTGAGGTACAGGAGACCTTCTGTGCTTTGACAACAGTGGCATTGTTACCCTCATGCTGTCCTGTTTGCCCATACACTGAAACAGGTCTTGTCACGGAAGACATCGGCCTGTCTACTTGTGAAGAATTGAGGCTTTTGTAGAAGGGTTTGATGGAGAACATTTTGGGTGTTCCTGACCGCCTCGATAGGGCCTGACCCTGAGATGGACCTGAATGCTCCATCAGCTGGAACTGCTTTCTGGCAGCTGAGAAGTCAATTTGCTCTGTAACAATATCCTCTTTCTTGATATTGACAATCTCTGGTGGTACAAAGGAGCAGCTGACCTGTTTGGGAGATGTTGGTGTTGCACCTTGTTGCTGCTGTCTCTCCTTGCGCTCCTTGTACTTTTTGTGGGACTCCAGATGCTCTTCATCCAGTTGGTCCTCCAAGGTCTTCTCTTGGGGAGGGTTCCACCACTTGGCAGCAATATTGGGGTTTTTCTTTACAGCCTGGCTTTTAATGAGTTCCCTTCTTTCTTTTTCAAGTTCCATCATTTCTTCTGATGGTCTCACTTTGCGGACCCTATATTTTTCCTTCTCTTCCTCATCTTCAAATAGCTTTGAGGGCTTTTTGTCTTCATGGAAGGCTCGTAGTTCAAACCTAGCTTCTTTTTTGAGGGTTGTAAGAGTTGTTTCTCCATCCTTAGAGGATCTTCTAGAACTGTTTGAAGAAGTGGGACTTTCTGGCACCTTCAGACTCTCCCTAGTGTCTTCTTTCTGTCCACCCAAGGAATGGCCATTAGATTTCAGGTTCTCATCTGTTTTGCTAGCTTCATGCTGTTCAACTACCAAAGGTGATTGCTTGTTGGCTACATTTTCTTCGCTTTCAGTGGGTACTGAATCACTACTGACATTAACAGATGCTCCTGAGCGATCCGTTATGGAGACTGCACTTAGATCAGGGGAAGATGTCCCATTAAAGGTATTATCTGCAGCAGAATCACAACAATTTGCTTCCAGCACTTCATCTAGGTATCTGATCTCTTTAGCAACTTCACTGTCCAGAGATTCATGCCTGTCCTTAAGTCCATTGTGGCTGGCAGCAGGGGAAAAGAAGTGGGTTGGATTGTCTATGGGATGTGGAGAAGCCACTGTGGTGATGCTTTTATGTTCAGAAACTGGAACTTCAATTTCCATTTTCTCTTCCTTTGTAGCAAGCACAGTAGCTGGCTCCAAGAAATTGGCACAGTTTTGGTCTCTGTTTTTTCTCAACCTGATATCATCCTCAGGGATTCTGGAAGATTTCTAAAATAAAAGAGAATAAAACTATGATGAAGTTTTAAAAAGAAACATTTTATTTTTTCCAGAGTAAACACCATCTGGAAAGCAAATTCTAGCATTTCTTAAACTGGAGAATAAAGCAGCCACTCAAGAGTGTGGGAAAGCAAGGCAAAACCCACAAAGACAGAATATTACCCTACCATAAGCTGGCCAAGGCATTGAAACAACAGCAGTCTTTCATTTATCTCCCTTCTGCTTACCATCCTCACTTCGTCATTATTTCGTGTCTTTGTCCTGGTTTGCCACTAAAAATGAGCTTTGGATGTCCAAGATACTAATGACTTGGTAGTTCAGGGTCTTCAAAGATTTGCACACAACGTCTATCACCTTGGTATTTTAAAAAAGCTCTTTGCACCTAAAGGAAATCTCATAATGCTTCTGCAAATGAAAAGTGTTACTGCCCCTGTTTTGGAGAAACAGATGCTGACATGCAGGAAGAGTAGGCGATTCATCCCAAGTTAAGAAAAATGATGTGGCTACAGCAGGGAATGTTAATTTCTCAGTGGATCAATCCTGGTCATCAAACACAGAGTAAGATTACACAGTGCTGGAATGGCCCAGGGTCTTTCTCCAGCCCACACGGAAACTCACACACAACTGGATCCGAGAGACAGGAAGTGTTTCCAATTCCCATGGCAGCATGAAGACCACCACATGGAGCATGACAGGGACCAGAGTCATGGTCTCCTGCCTCCCACTGCTTTGATCTGCAGCCCAGATGCACTGGATTCATATTTCTCCCTGATCTGTTGCCTCTGCTCTTAGGGAGTATTGAAAGAAACACAATTTATCATCAGGTATGGGCAGATTTTACTGGTCAAGCAGCCTACTAGATGGTCTGCTCCATTAGCTTCTCTGATATAGAAGTCAGATTAACAGGTCTATAATTTCCCGGATCATCCTTCCATCCCTTCTTATATATGGGAGTAATACTGGCTGATTTCCAGTCTGCTGGTACCTCCCTAGTCAGCCAGGACTGCTGGAAAATGATGCAAAGTGGCTTGGTGAGCACCCCTGCCAGCTCTTTCAGCACTTTTGGATGCATCCCATCTGGCTCCATGGATCTGTGCACATCCAAGTGATGCAACAAGTCACTGACCACCTCCTCCTGGACTGTGTGTGTGTGTCATTCTTTTCCCAATCCCTGTTTCCTAGTTTAGGGGTATGCATTCCCTCTATATAATTGTTCCTATCACTAAAGACTGAGGCAAAGAAGTCATTAAGCACCCCAGCCTTATTGTCATCTTTTGTCAATAAGTTCCCTCTTGCATCCGTTAGGGGATGGAAGGTTTCATTCATGCTTCTTTTGCTATTAATATATTTAAAGAAACTTTTCTTGTTCTCCCTTACCATGGAGGCCAAGTTGATTTCAAACTGAGCTTTAGACCTTCTAATTCACTCCCTGCACAGTCTCACAACAGTTTTGTAGTCATCGTGAGTAGCCTGCCCCTTCTTCCAAAGGCAATAAACTCTCCTTTTTTCCCTGAGCGCCAACCAGAGCTCCCTGATCAGCCAGGCTGGACTTCTGTGCAGCTGGCTTACCTTACAACACAGAGGTATGGCCTGCTCTTGTGCCTTTAGCACCTCATTCTTGAAAAGCATCCAGCCTTCCTGGACTCCTATAGCCTTCAGTACTGACTCCCAAGGAATATTAGAAATCAAGCTACTAAATATGTTAAAGTCTGCCCTTCGGAAGTCTTGGATAGCAGTTTTGCTATCCCCCCCTCCTGACATCTCTGAAAATAGAGAACCGAACCAATTCATGGTCACTATGCCTAACATGCCCTCCAACCATCACAATCACCTACCAGCCCTACCGTGGGTGGAAGGAGGCTTGGAGAAGGAGTAGGAGGAGGGCAGTGGGATGCCCACATCCTCCCTGCTTCAGCAGTTTGGCAGAAGGAGATAAGCTTTCCAGTGGCCGTTTTTTGCTCCTTAGTCATAAGTATGCACCAACAGCTTTGTATTTGTGGACTAAAGGGAGGAGGAGGCTTTTCAAAGCCTGCACCATTACAAAGGCCTGTAAATAGGAAAAGGGCTGCATTCAATCCTCATTGTAGTCAGCAGTACAGCATTCAGTGATCCCCATACTCTGCTCATCTACACCCAGATTTTCCAGAAGTTACTGCTATGTTTAAATTGTCTCTGAATACTCATTCACTTCTGTTAAAGTCAAGATGCAACTGGGTACTTTACAGTCACTTCTACAATGCTGCTGCACTTTAGTAAACTGCAGTTATTAGCAGCTTAGAGAATTATTAGCATATTTTCTCCTTGGTTGAATTCTTCATCTACAAAAGTGTGTGTGTTTGTGCAATCAACTCTTTTAGAAAGAAAAAGACATGTGGGTGTGCTACTAGTGCCAGTGCCTGCCTTTGTTTGACGCAACACAAAATGCACAGCTGAACAAGTAAGTGGGAGGCAAACCTTCTGAGCCACATCCACATTCTTCTGAAGCAACAGCAAGGGGATAGGGAGAGAGGAAAAGATTAAACAACTACAAACATTTCACGGTTTAAAAAATCTAAAACACTGTTTCCCCACTGCAGGCTTCTACCAATCACTCCAGTCAAGTTTCAGGACAACATTTCATGCTGTTGGGAGCCTGGTGTCATTAGCATTGCCAACGTTCCATTTCTTCAGGTTTCATCTTCCTTTGGAGATGTCCTGTACCACACACCTGCTTCTCCTCCCACTTGCTTGATCACTGAGCCAGTGTCTTGTTCAACCCTTTCTCTCATGATCACATGCCCTGGTTCTAATGGGGGAATTCAACCACCCTGATATTTGCTAGTAAGGCAACACAGATAAGCACACATAGTCCAGTAGGTTCCCGCACTGCATTGATGATAATGTTTTGACACAAGTGGTGGAGGAGTCAACAAGGAGAGGTGTGCTGTTGGACCTTGTACTAACAAACAAAGAAGGACAGATTGGAGATGTGAAGGCTGGGGGCAGCCTTGGCTTCAGTGACCATGAGATGGCAAACTTCTGGATCCTCTGTGGAAGAAGCAGGGCAGTAAGAAAGATGAGAAGCCTGGACTTCAGGAAAGTTACCTTTGGCCTCTTCAAAGATCTACTCAGAGCAAACCCATGGGTTAGGGCACTAGAAGGCAGGGGGGCCAATAGAGTCAGTTAATAACCAAGCACCACTTCCTCAAAGCTCAAGACTGGTGCTTCCCTATCAGTAAGAAATCAAGTAAAGGAGGAAGGAGATATGTATAGATGAGCAAAGAGCTTATGGAAAAACACAAATGTGAGAAAAAAGTTCATAGAACTTGGAAAAAGGGACTGGCCACTTGGAAGGAATATACAGACATTGCCAGAGTATGTAGGGATCACAAAATCACAAATGCAATAAGATGCAATAAGAAAGACTAATACTCTCTTGGAACTAAATCTGGCGAAGGATGTGAAAGACAACAAGAAGGGCTTCTTCAAGTCCATCAGTAGTAAAAGGAAGACTAGGGGAAATATGGGCCCACTGCTGAATGAGCTGGGTGCCCTGGTGACAGAGGATACAGAGAACGTGGAGTTACTGAATGCCACCTTTGCTTCAGACTTTACTACAAAGGCTGATTTGCAGGAATCCCATTCCTTGCAGGTAGGAGAGACTGGAGAAAAGAAGACTCCATTGGTTAAGGCAGATTGATTAGAGATCAATCTAACTGGCAAACTAGACACCCACAAATCCATGGACCAATGGGATGCACCCATAAATGCTGAGGGAGCTGGCAGACATTGTTGGTAAGCCACTTTCCATCATCTTTGAAAAGTCATGGAGAACAGGAGAGGTGCCTGAGGACTGGAAGAAAGCCAATGTCACCTCAGCCTTCAGAAAGGGCAAGAAGGAGTAACCAGGAACCTAAAAGCCAGTCAGCCTCACCTCCATCCCTGGAAAGGTGACAGAATAGCTCCCTCCGGAGATCATCTCCAAGCATGTCGAAGAAAAGAAGATTATCAGGAGTGGTCAGCACCGATTCACCAAGCGGAAATCAATCTGATAGCCTTCTATCACAGTATGAGTGGCTGGGTAGATGAGGGGAGAGCAGTGATGTTGTCTACCTTAATTTCAACACTGTCTCCCTTAACATCCTCATAGGGAACCTCAGGAAGTGTGGGTTAGTTGAGTGAACAGTGAGGTGGATTGAGAACTAGCTGGATGACAGAGCTCAGAGTTGTGATCAGTGGGGCAGAGACTAGTTGGAGGACTGCAGCTAGCAGTGCACCCCAGGGGTCTGTACAGCATCCAGTCTTGTTCAAACTCTTCATCAACTACCTGGGACAGAGTGTACCCTTAGCAAATTTGCTGATGACACAAAGCTGGGAGGAGAGGCTAACACCTAATCAGCCTGTGCTGCTGTTCAGCAAGACCTGGACAGGCTGGAGAGCCGGGCAAAGAGCAACCTAATGAAGTTCAACAAGGGCAAGTGCAGTGCCCTACATCTGGGGAGGAATAACCCCATGCACAAGTATAGGTTAGGAGCTAACCTGCTAGAAAGCAGCTCTGTGGAGTCTGGGTGGACAAGTTAACCATGAGTCAGCAATGGTGTCCTAGGCTGCATAAAAAAATGTGTGACCAGCAGGTCGATGGAGGTTATCCTTCCACTCTACTCTGTCCTAGTAATGGCACATCCAGAGTACTGTGTTCAGTTCTGGGCTCTCCAGTTCAAGAGATAAAAGGAACTACTGGAGAGAGTCCAGCAGATGTTACAAAGATGATGAAGAGACTGGAACTTCTCTCTCAGAAGGAAAGTCTGAGGGACCTGGGGCTGTTCACCCTGGAGAAGAGCAGACTGAGAGGGGATCTTCTCAGTGCTTATCAGTATCTAAAAGGTGGGGATCAAGATGATGGGGCTGGACTCTTTCCAGTGCTGCCCAGTGATAGGACAGAGGCAACAGGCACAAAGGGGAAAACAGGAAGTTCTGTCTGAACATAAGGAAAAATTTCTTCCCTTTGAGGGTGCCAGAGCACTGAACCAGGCTGCACAGAGAGAGTCTGTGGAGCCTCATTCCCTGGAGAGATTCCAAACCTACATGGATGCAATCTTGTACAACCTGCTCCAGGTGACCTGCTTTAGCAGGGTGGTTGGAGTAGACTATCTCCAGAAGTCCCTTTCCAACCCCTACCATTCCGTGATTCTGAAATTGTGACAGCACCAAACCACTGTGATGGCTCCTGTTTCATGCCAGATGGTGTGTTCCCTCCCTCCCATGGCAGATTATTATGAGGTCACTGCCACTCTGTTCAGGTCCAAAAATGTATTGATCCCTCTTGTCATTGGAGAGACACCAATGCTCCAGGTGGGAGTCTTTGCAGAAAGAAGTCTGAGGAAACGTGCAAACACTTTCTGGTTTGGATTTTTTCTGGGTGAGCTACAAGAAAGCAGCAGCAGAGAGAAACTCTTCAAAAAGGATCCTGGAGTTGAAGGGGATTTCTACTCACATTACCTACAGGAACCATGCCTTCTCACCAAAAAATTTTGTGTGAAAAGTTCTCATTTTTCCACGCAGTATTTTTACATTGACCCCTAAAGGTTTTAAAAACACTCTGGGAAGTGTTGTCCAAAAAACCCTTAGTTTTTCACTTAATGAAACTGGATAAAATTCAAGTGTCAGGGAGAAAAAAATATTCCCCAAATCCTGTTGCCAAATTTTGTTGAATTTAAGACATGTCAGGCACATGCTGGAACTACCTTGAATAGTTCCATTCATAATCCTGCTTGCACATAAAAAGCAAAACCTGGCTTGTTCCTTTCACAGTGCAGTACAGAGTGTCTTCAATACACAGACAGAAAACAGTTCTCATGACATGTGTCAGCACTGAGTGTGTTCAAAAATGACATTCTCCAAAAGCAGCTTTCTACCCTCTTCAGGGACTTGTCTGAGGTAGCCAGACAGTACAATGGGCAGATTTCCTTCATGAAAAGCACTTCAGAAATCACAAGATTACAGTCTAAAAATCAATACAACTCCATACTACCTCCCCTTAAGAAGAAGCTAGAGGTTCTTTTGGAATACAGATAGTAAAAAGGGACACGGAGAGACACTGCCCACAAACAAATGGCTACCCTGAGAGCTTGCTCTGTGACATTTTGATAGTTTTTCATGTCTTTTTTTTGTCTGTTTTATAGAAGGAATTGTGATTGCTTTTGCCCACAAAGCATGTGAAAGGCTTTGCAATATTCTTTTTCATTCCAGCTGAGCCACAGGCTTCAGCTTCCCCATGTGATACAGTATAAAGCTCTTTTATCAAATCAAAGTCTGATCTTCTTTTCCTGCTGTAATAAATGAACGATGGAGAAAAATGGCTCAAAAATTATAAACACCTTAATGATGAATATACACACTGCATGGTAGAATACTTTAATGATGAACACAGAATGGATGATATTTCATTTTTCTAAACATGCCTCTACAGGTCCAGTATTTTCTGTGCCTTCAACGACAAACAGCTGAAGTTTTTCCTGGGCAAGCCAAGATCCACCTCTGGCCTCAGCTTTACTACTTCCCATTAACTCCAAGGTAAGTAAATCAGAAGCAGTTTTCTACAGATGGGAAGCCACCAGATCCTTTATACCATTTACTTTCTCTTACTCCCTAGAAGTATATATCTGGTGTCTCTGTGAGGAATTTGTAATCCTAATGACTGGATTTCAACTGTTGCTGAATGGGCAAGGAAAACATACAGGGACCCCTACCATCTTCCCCTACCCCTCCTCCTTTTCTATCAGCATCCAGTAAGAGAACGCCCTGAAGAGCTCCAGAAAAGTGTTGTAAACACGTGGCAAGAGCCATGAACTCCTAGTACCCAAGAAATCTGTAAATCGGTGATAATATGATTTCCGGTACAAGAACCTGCATTCAAAAGACCATTTGCTTGTTCTCTGCACTGCTGGCTTCTTGTAATGTAGGTCAGCCTGAAAGTGCAACTGAATTAGAGCAGTAAATGCATGCATAAGAAGGCATTTCATCCAGAAAAATGTGTTCTTCTCATCACTCTCATCAGTTCAATGCTCCTTTCATTTCCAAATTGATTACTTCACTCAGTTCCCTAGGACAGAATGACCAGGACAGTACACCCTGTGTGAGGGCATGGGAAATAAACCAATGCTGAAGAGAGGCAGTACTAGACACAAGGTCAATGTAAATGTATTAGCATATTAATCAACCACACCACCACAGATGGTTAGTACTCTTTGTTATACATTTTACCTAAGGCTTACTTTTTCTGTGGCTTGTCTCTAAAATCTGCCTTTGCTTGAACAGGAATTAATGTTTCCAACAGCTGGGATATTTGATTTACAGTGTATGTGGTGCCAAGTCACTTGAAATGGTAAACATGATCTCCTGAAGCAGTTTCCAGTGCTACCTAAGGAAGTGCACTGGTTTGCTGAAGGAAATAAAGAGCACCACATCCATCTACCACATAAGAAACATTACACAATGAGAAATTTGTTCACTACCTGGCAGGGAATATAAGGCATGATACAATCCTTAAGAAACAGAAGGAGAATTTTTTCCTTCACAGCTGAAGGACACAGACTAACTCCTGTACCATGAAGTGTTGCATCTGCAACTCTCAGCCCGCGCTGGCGGATCTGAGCTCAGACCTTATGGCTCTGTTAGAGTCACTCTCTCATGTTTAGGCTCTGGTCTGGTGTGAAGTGAAAGTGGAGAAATCCCAAATGAATGACAGAAAATGTTCATCTTAACAGAGTGCCCAATACAGATACTGAGTTGAGCAGAACACAGCTTCTGAATGTACACGTGAAAAACCACAGTTTCACAAAAAGCCACAGTTGAAGTCTGCCCCACACATGTCAAGGATGGAACAATTGCTCTGGTAAAGCATGATCTAATCCCAGTGGGGAGGGGAAAGGATGCTAAACTAAGCCTTGCTTTTAATACTCTCTAACCCATCTAGATAATGTCAGCACATGGAAAGGGTGACCTTTACGGTCACTTGCATGAAAAAAAAACAATGAGAGCAGGAGATTTCCAAAATTCCTTAGTCTTTTCATCAGGCACAGGGGGTTCCTGTTACATCTAAAGAACAGAGCTACAACCCTCCTCTGTAAATGCAAGATCCAGAGAAAAATACTGGCATATTAATCATTTTGGTGCAGGAGAAAGGGACCTTCTGAGGAAGGAATGTGTGTTAGGCAGGGGCAGGAGGAAGGCAGTAAATGGGGACAAAAGGCCACACAGTTCACTTGCTCTCTGAGCAGATCTTACGGCTGCTAGGAAAATTGTTTTAATACATTGGATGAACAGAGACAAACCTGCCATAAGCACCGAAGTAGGCTCTCTGAGGTATATTAATATTAAATTACATTCTCCAGATGATACAGATTCTCTCACTGGCTGATACAGTTCTGTAGATCTTTCATAAACGGCCTAAATGGCATTTCCTGAACAAACATACCTCATCTCTCTAAGCTGGAGCTCTTTCACCACTTACTTTCAAGGGTAATACAGTAGGAACCAAATGCTTTAACTGAAGCACGCACCAACAAACCTCTGCAAATAAAGCCTACCATCGATTATTTTTCACTTTCTTTCACTTCTCTGCTTCACAAACACCAGCTGCCAGAGATCATACTGCTTTAAACTATTTCCTAAAGTCTAATTAATACTTTCTGTACTTCAAAAGGGCATGGCGGTTCAACATCTACTCAATTTTGGCTGTTAGGCGTGATGTGGAAAAAAGGCCTAGAGGAACAAATTATGCTCCGAAATNCTAGAGGAACAAATTATGCTCAGAAATGGGGGGGGGGGGGCTGAATTCCTACTTCTCTTTGAGTGCTGAATAAGGTTAAGAATTATTATTGATGCTCTGCTTTGATCAGTAGGACTCGTTACAGCTGCTCTCATCCATTAGGTTAAGACTCATCACATCAAAATCTCCTTAAACGAAGGTATGTCTAGGTAACTGTACATGGTGCAGCGTGTCTCATCCAATGGCAGCCTGCTCTACCTGGAGCACCAGGGCTGAAACAGCCAGCCAGCTGCCTTGAGCACTCTATGATTGCCTTCTTACCAGTTTTTCAAGGAAATGGTGTTACCGTAAAGCTAGAGACCCACCAGAAAACTTTATAAAGTGAGTGCATGTAGTGGCTTAAAAGCATCCCAATTTATATTTAGCTGTACCCAAAACATATTTTAGGCTGTTACCTCCAGACTTAGGCAAAAGCAGATGACTGCAACACTATCAAAGGAAAACTGAGAGGACATTAAGGAAATCTAGGCCAGTCCTAGCTCAAAAATCACTTGAATTACTTAAGTGGAGTAGGGGAAAATACGATGGTGATCAAAGGATGTAACTGAAGTCTCTGCCGATGTCTGTGTTACACATACAAGCGAGGAAAGAAGCCACTTCCAACAAAAGCCTGGCACTCCACCTCCCCTGAGTCACACTCTCCAATGTGTCACAATGCCCGGAGCCCTCAGTAAACCACCACGCAGAAATGCTTTCACTACAGTCTCCTTTTCCAGAAACATGCTATGGTGAAAACACAACTTGGGCTACAAGCTAGAGGTTTTACACAAGAGCCAGAAATTCGTAACTGTTGTGCACTGCAATTTGCAGGGCTCTTCCTCTAAGGCCATCCACGTAATTTAGCTTTCTGGATGGTGCACGAAAAAAGAGCCATTTAGAGAGACAAACCTACAAAATGAAAACCACTGTCATTAAACAATGAATCCAGTTTAGCCGAGATGATTAGGGAACTTCAACACACCATTTCAACAAAGAGCCAGCAAATCAGCAATATTTAACAGAAAAAGAAGTCAGATTATAAGGTCTCCAGAGCAGTTTTGCTAGTAAGAAGCAAAATGTGTACAGTCTTTAAAAAGGAGGATGTTGCTAAATTCTCCACATGCCATT
This sequence comes from Bucco capensis, assembly GCA_013396975.1. Lineage (NCBI taxonomy): Eukaryota > Metazoa > Chordata > Aves > Piciformes > Bucconidae > Bucco > Bucco capensis. The sequence continues at coordinate 26,397 of VWZO01008618.1, forward strand.
GCTGTCCCCAGGCTATAAATATGACTTACCATGTGAGTCAGGCATTGTGAGCAGTTAGCAACTTCATCTAAGCTTTGCTCAGAACACAAACTAAGCACTACAGTCATTTCACTATCTCCTGCTGGAGAATATTTCACTGAAAGTGAGACTTGGGTAGGATTTTTTTCTAATTCCTTATTTGGGAAAAAGGCAGTAGAGAAATCCTGGGGAATAAGGCATTCCCTTTCAGCACCTACTACTTCCCATCCCTCTGCCCCTGCTTCCCTCCCCTCGTCCAACCAAAGACTTATTATTCCTTCTTTTCCTGCTGAAAAGCCACTGATTAAATGACCAAAAGCACATCTGGACTACATCAGGATATTATTTGATTAAGGCATTCATCACTTGCTCTTTCAGCAAGTGAATAAGATAATGGTGAAGAAAAATGGTGTTAACTGAACTTCCTATTCTAGCTCAAACTGCTCTGCTTGAAAAGTCTGATTGTTCCAGTCCCTCTGTTGTGAGTTAACTTTGGTTAATTCATTTAATGTTGGCAAGATCATTAACAGCGGGTAAGCTGTTACATTAAGGGTTGCTGTCATCGGTATTTCTTGGACAATTTGCTATCTGATAGGAAATGCTTGCTTGGAGGTATTTTAAAGACCCATAAAAAGGCTCCTCATTAAACTGCAAGCAGTACTTCGCATTTCTTTACAAACGTTTGACCATTCTGGGTCAAGTTGCTTTAGGAGGGAGGGGGAACAGACAAGAATGACTTAACCAGATCTGCTCAAAAGAGTACTGTTTACAAGCCCATCACACAAGCAGAAACTCAGAAGTGACTGCATGAGACTTCAGCTACAGAGTCTGCCTACATAAACCCACATAGGCTAGAAGGAAAGATGATGTCATCTTGACTTTCGGATACTTTAAAATATCCTTCCTTATTTCTCAGGAGCTAAAGAATTTGATATCCTGGTGCCTGCACAGAGGTATCCACGAAGTGTCACAGTGTGCATCAAATGTCATAGAAACCAGGAATGCTGTTGCTGCTCCATTTGATTGCTCACAGTACTATGCTTCATTTCCTTCAGTGGTAAACAACTAAAAGATGAAGCCAAACAGACATTTCTAAAGCCCCTTTAACAGCTGAAGTTTGCTTTACAGTGTCAAGAAGGACAACACATTTCGTCTAGTGGGAAACACACTCCTCCATAAAAACGAAAGAATTCAGCCAGATGACTTTGTAAGTCCTGCCTAAAGAACACAGACACTGAACATGTGGGTGGTTTTCCTAGTTATCACATGCACAGGAATAGAGAAAAGCACCTTTTTCCCCTAGGACAAATATTCCTCTGCATTACACTGAAGTAGAAAGTTGTAAATTTCAGAAAGCTCTACCTCCTGTTTATAGTAAGCAGACAAATTCCACAGCCAACACAGGGAAAAATGGTATTTTAAATACTCCTCCAGTTATTTAATTATGAAGGCTCAACAAAGACAGGAAGCACAGGTCAGAAATCTTAGGCTTACCCTTTCTCTTTCTCTCTGTGTTGCTGAAAACTCTGAAGCAAAGCCAAAAAATGTCGTTTTCCACAAGAACCTTCACTTTCTCGTCTTGTAAAGTCAAATTCCTTCCCTAGCTCCTTTCAGGACTGTGATGTCATAGGCTGAGGGAGGGCTGGCCCTCACCATCAGCCCATTCACACAAAGAGGCTGTTCTCAGAGGCAAATGCCAGTTCGCACTACTCAAAAAGAACACTTCACTGAACCTGTAAAGGGACTCACCTCCTTAGAGATCCCCTCAAAACGATCATGCTGACAACAGCCCCACAGACCTATTTCAGCCAAGTTTGTTTGTGCATTTTTTGCCTGTGATTTTTTTGGTGCTTTTCTGTTGGTTTTTTTGGGGGNTAAGTTTGTGTGAGGTGAGGTGCTGGGAAGGCCCAACCCAACAACACAGCATGGGGCTGAGATTGTACTAGGAATGAGCAATTACACGAAGGGTTGCTGTGAAAGACACAAGCACCACGCAGTAATTAGCAGCAATTTTTACCTACTAGGAAACAAACAAACAAAAAACCCCCCACAAACAAAACTATATTGTTTACATGGGAGAGGCTTAAATGTTAGCTGAAGTGCTTATAGATCCTTTGCTAACCTTCCGCTTTAGAAGACTCAGGTCAGGGCAGTGGTGTTCACATGGAAAACAACTGAAAATAGGGAATACAGAAAAAAAAATTGAAGAGAGGGTGTTTTCTACAGCACAGTACTTGTTCATTACTGCTGCCTGTGGCCTCGTGACATATGAGTACCCCTGGATTAGATTTCCTGGAGGCTTGATAGTTAAAGCTAAAACCATGAGCTATGCTGACCAGCCATCCCCTGTGAAGGCCCTCTTGGACTCTGGGTTAAAATGGCTTGAATTTAGTGTCACCTAACATGTGTTGCTATAGATGATATAGCTTAAATAGGGGAATAGCATATTTCACACCCCTAAAGAATTATGCAAGATATCGATTTGCCTTCTCACTATTTCTAGGACATCAGAAAAGGGATGGCACAGCCATCCTTTACCAGCAATGATGAAAATGAAAAGCAGTGATATTTTTGACATGAGAACCCTTGAAGGCGGTGGTAGTTCACTTCATTGGATGCTAGACCACCTTCCTGAGCCACGTTAAATGAGGCAAGTCAAACCCCTGCAGTTTTAAAGTGAGTGGGTAAGAAGCTCCTTGTCACCTGTTGAATAAATATCTATGAAAAGAGAATGTAAACAAGGTTAACTAATAGTTGCTTTGGTGAGCCTAAAGCAACAAGAAATACTAAGTACTTACACTATCTGGACAAGAGGTATGATGAGAGATTAATGCCTCACAAATTAAATTCTGTATTAAACTGTATGGATTTAAAATGCAATATCTGTAGTTCCTTTCTGATGAAATAAAAAGTTGATGTAATCCTGTTTCACCTACAGTCACTGAAGAAGCAGAAGGTCACCAAGATTTTATCTTATGTACTCTCTCTGTCACCTGTTGCCTAAAGCCCTACATGCTCTGGAGGTCACTGGAGGACAGAACTGTAACTGGAGCACTGCCCAGGTATGCTGGAGATGATGCTCAAGACACTTGTTTGCTGCAGACTCACAGGAGTTGCCCACTTGATGCGCAAATGCTCAGTTTTCATTGAAATATAGAAGAGCTGTGCTAGAAAATGGCTTTTTTAAACATCATCTGTTCCTCACACCAATAAGTTTTGGAAAATAGGAATAACAACATTTCTTTAACATATTGGTATGTTGCAAGAATGAACTGGGGTATTGATAACGAAGATCTTGTGTGCAGTATAGCAGTGTAGCTTAGCAGCAAGGGCACCACATATACCCTGTTCTGATAGAGATGGTCTCAAATAAAGAACCAACCTTTTTCCTCTCAGGAATGCAGACCCACTGCTACCAGAAGCCTTAAATAAGTTTGTTGGTATGTTTGTTTGTTTTCCTTAAAGCCTTAGTCCCTTCCAATAGAACTTCAAGCTTATAAAAGACCCCATATTTCTGGTACTCTTGGATGATGCGGAAGTCTTGAATCTGAAATTGCTGAATGATCAAGAAACAAATAAAAATGCCAGAAGTCAATCTCAAAGCGGTCCAACAATACTTTAAAATGATTCCTTTTAACTTCTTGAAGTGCAAAGACTCTTGACACGTCTGCATTTTAAACCACTTCTCCTACATGGATATAAGCAGTAAGTCCGTGTGTCCTGAGTCACCTACATCATGACATATGGAAAGGCAGTAAGTGTAGGAAGATTGAACTGTAAGTGGAGAGTCTGTGTATTATAGATCCACCAAACAATCAGCAAGTATTGTCTTCTAGAGACATCAAGGGCAAGATTATGAAAGATATTATGAGTGACACTGGCCTGACTACTTAAGAAAAAAGGACCACTTCAAAGTGACTTATGTGTTTCACGCTTTTCATCTTCCAAATTTACAGTACAAATGCTCATTAAAGCCAAGGGTGATGGATATTGCAGTTAAATTTGCTGCAAAGCTACTGTGAGACAGGCAACTCCTATTCTTGGCTTCAGATCTAAGAATGCTCAGGTCTGCAGCCCAATTTATCTCTCAGAATGGCATGTCATATGCACTTGTAGTGCTGAATCAAACTTCCCAATTAGAAAGACTTCTACTGGCCGAAAGACTCCTATTGGCCCCAAGACTGCTTTGTCCATGCCCTGTCTCAACCAATCAGAGAAAAAGATGTAGGTGGCATCATGTTCTCTGCGAGTGCCCCATGACTTTGGGAGATTTCTTTAATTCAAAGCAGCCCTCCTCTGTGAACCTTCAAGATACATGATAACACACTGGATGTGGGGTATAGTCTATGTCAGACTCCCAGGGTGTTTCTAGAAGAAACCATCACATATTTTAGCTAGTGGTTGCACCCTGTGGTTATGGTTATACAAAGCAGGGGCCACACATTCTTTAAAAATGTGGCAGAAACAGAGACTTGGAGTGTTACACCTCCTGACCAAGCAGTAATAAAACTACAGCGCTCACAAACACTCAAGCCCTTTCAGCTACCTCAGGACACAGATGCTTCCCTGTCAATCCAAAGACCTTCCCATGCTGGAAATAACTGCACCACTTGAACCACAGGGTCATGTTACAACCTGCTGCACAGGGCTAATTCTATTCAAGTGTATGCAAGCTTAAGGTAAACCAAACAAATCCTCTTGTGCATCCCTTTCCTGTTCAGGGAATAAACACCCCACCTGACTTTCTGAGCCTGTCAGACTAGCACCCTTATATGGCCACTATATCCAAGATGTGCAACAGCAGAAGAAAAAAATGAATACCAGAAGTCTTCCCTTACCTCCTTCTGTACCAACAGCCTTTTCACAACACCTGTCTCAGAGAAAGTGTTATCTCTCTGCTCCATACCACAGCAAAGTTGCCTGCACACAAAAGAAGGTCTTACGGGATCAGAGTCACTATTTCAGCTTGTTATCTCCAAGCTTTATTATCTCCACAGATGTCTCTGCCTGGCACTGTGAAATGACAAGTGCCCCACAAGGCTGGCTGCTTAAAGCAAAACTGGTGCTTGAGCACGCAACTGCTGAAGTTTGCCAAACATTTTAAGGATCTCCTTCTCACTTTTAATACCTCCTCTACAGGTATCTCCTTGATACCTCTGATATCAAGGTATCAGAGAAATAAATGTGGGTGGTGAACACTGAAGGATACCATATGCAAGGGATCAGAGTAAAACGATAAAGGTACAGAGGATGTGGTTAAGGCTGTGAATGCCTTACCCTGTCACTGTCTGGTTCAGTGGTCTTTGGCTTTTAAGTGAATTGCTCCATTCTTCAGCCTTCTCTCCAGGGAAAACATTTCTGACTTCTCTTTGTGGCCCCACATGGTGCAAGGAGGTGTTGGGAGCACAGCTGAGGAAAGGGGTGACAGCTTTCAGTGCAGATACTCACCCACTCATGCTGCTGGTGAGACCACACCTGAAGGCAGGTTTCAGCAGAGAGCTCACAGCAGCCAGGGAAGCCAATCTGACAGAATTCTTTCTTGCAACAAATACTTCTAAAAATAGTTTTCTTGGATATTTCCTCATGTTTAAGTGGCTATTTGATAACTAGCAACTACAAAGAATTTAATCTGGTGAGCAATCTTAATTGTTCTTCCTCCTTCTTTTTCGGAAATCACATGCTTTAAACCCAAAGGCCACTGCTATTTATTTTATGAGAACAAATTGGCTCTGTCAGTTTACTTCCCCCCGATGCTGTAATCAGACCTGCTGTTCTTACAAAGACAACCAGGATGAGACAGAAGTAAAACCAACTTCTGAGGATAGGCTGCATGGACAGCTTCCTCACACTTCAAACCCTCTCCTTTCCAGAGCAGACACCCAACATGACATCTGTTTTTCAGACAGTCTGGTCTGCTAGTGTAGCAGCAGAAGAATAACTGCTCAGCATTAATTACCCAAAGATGACCACTGAAACAAGTTTCCAAGAGGAAATTGTCACACTAAACCTTGATGGGGGAGCAGAAGGCTCTTAGATTTCACTAGTGCTCTGCATTTTCTGGGCAATTTGCAGTGGGGAGGTGCAGTGGAGTCCCTTGCTGCTGCTGCCTAGTTTCACAGGGAAAGGGACCAGGCTCTGTCACTGCTTGCTGTCAGGACTCTGTCTTCTCATGATGGAGAAAGACTACAGCTCCTTCAGAAAGAAAATGCCACTGATGTGTACTTGTACTCGCAGGAACATCTACTTGCGCTGGCAGCGGGATTAGGTAAAGTAAGAAGAACTCATACCTCAGAAACCTTTAACCTTGGTGAAAACCAAGAGTTTGTGTTCAGCCCAATTCAGAGAATACCTGAAGGCCCTCTCTTGATGCTTCTTGGATTGAAACTAATTTCCAAGGCTAAAAATGGTCATCATCCTTCTTATTTCCCATGCAGAACAGCTAAAACTCCTTGAAAGATGTGTTCACACTTGACTGCTCTAACAACTGGGGCTTGAGGGCATTCTCCATTCAGAGAGAAAGCAGCACATGGCATGGTTACTACTCCTAGCATGGCAAACATAAAATACCTTGTCAAAATCACAAGGGCTGAAGCCATAAATGCCAATCAGCTGACAGAGCAACATTTAATGAAAAGATGATGGCTGGAAAACAAGTGAGAAAGGCCATAAAGCATCCCACTTACTTGTTCTTCATACAGTTAGTTCATCTCATCTACTCTAGCAAGCAAACAAGGAATCAGAAATCATCAATTATGTTTCTTGCAAGCCACGTACCGGGGAAAGACTTCCTCTCCCCTCTTGGCTTTTCTCTGCTTCTTCAGCACCTCTCAAAAGCACTGCATTTGCTATGGCTGTGGAGGTGGGTGAAAAACTGCACTCCACAACCTGTGACGACAGATGAGACCACTGCCAGCCGGTGTGATTCCTGTGGTCAGGTACTAGCCACCTTGCAGTAAACTTTTCACCTCTGCTCTTCAGAGGTTTAAAAGTCTAAAGCTTGTTTCAGCATTCCTCCCTGGAGAAGTATGCACCCAGAGGAGCTGCTTCGTAGCGTTAAAGGTGAGGTAATTCAAGCTGGCCTCACCGGCACTCACAGTAAGAGCAGGAAGTTACTTTGCCCTTCTGCAAGACATCTTCAGCTGCTTTGTGCTTCCATATGTTGGGTGTGCACAGATACCAAAGGGCTAACTGAGCATCCCACGTTGTCTGCCTGATAGGAACAGTCCCGTGCAGGCCCTTGCCTCCCTAAATGCAAGGTGGTTCAACAAAGCTTCCTCTGTGCTGATTTTAAAGATTGTTAGCACCTGAGATGACCTATCATCCCACATGCTTGAGGCTGTTTCTGAGGCAAACACAAAAGACAAGACAAAAAACCCCACCTCACAACCACTCGAGTTAAAACAAGCCATTTATTGTGGCAGCAAGGAACACGTGCACAGCATTTGTTTTGATTTGTTTAGATAAGATGGCTGGAAACAAAGATCCTTGGGAATTTTGAAAAAGCTAAGAGAAAAATGTTTGTTTTAAAACAGAACAAAATGTTTAGGTAACTCCCAGTTTTCCAAGTTGGAGTTATGCCTGTTAATTTCTATTCATTCAGCCTAAATCCAAGCGTTTTAACTCTGGTGCCATCCTGTCCAGTTACTTATGCTGCACAGGCAAAGCAGAGAGGGTAGATCAGGGTTATGGGAATGAGGACTTCTTCAGTGGAGTTAAATCTTTTCCCTACTAAATTCTGAGGGAGCTAGTGGTCTTAAGTCAGAACGAAAATCCTTTAGGCTGTTTGCAGTTTACCTGGGGTTTCTGAAGGAAGTCGGGTATTCACAGGGCTCCACTATCCTCTGCTGAATACATTAAACAAAGCCGACTTACAGCAAGTTCCTCTAAGCATAACCCTGCAGATGCAGGGTTGCCATAGATTTGAACACAGGCACACTGCTTTAACTAAACATACAGAGAAAAACAGGAAGGAGAAATCCTAGCAGTCTGTAAAGAAAAGAACACTTGGTTGCAGTAACAGCACCCACTTCTACCTGCCATCTCTACCCACAGGAGACCACTACGAGGCACAGGGCAACTTCACAACATAAACAAACTGGTATGACTACCCTATTGCAAACCAAGAATCAACACTACGATATGTCAAACAGACCCAAGCATGGAAAATATGTGTATTTTTCAAATGGCTTTTAATGCTTCTTCTGCTGTAATCACTCAACTGTCACTTCTTCTATAGCTAATATTGGCAAACGTCAAAACAAACTTCATTTTGTTGTATTACAATTGATTTATTTTATTAAATGGTAACTCTGTTTATTGAACAGCAATAAAATTACTTTATGGGCGGGAAAAGACCATCCATACTCATTTTCCCTGACTTCCTCCCTCCCACTCCAAACACATAGCTGTCTGCTTCTCACTTTCACCCAGCAGCAGGAGAGCTGAGTGTCCATAGGGAATCCTGCACAGCAGCACAATGATGATGACCAGCTGACTGACAGATAGCGACAGGCAGCAACTCCTGAGATAAACTTCACAAGAGTCCAGTATTCAAAGAATTGCATTTTCATTGAAAAACAGCTTGGAAGGGTTACAGGAAGGTTATTCCAAACCAAGCTTAAGTTGTTTTTTTTTCCTCTAAAATCTTTCAGAAATCCATAATCTTGCTTTCCTATGACTCCAGAAAGATGTGGGAAAAGCAAATACAAGTAAGACGTCGGCCAATATAGGAAGATGCCATCCAGGAAGGCTCCAGGCACACGGAGAAAGATTAGCACTGTGCTGCTCATCAAATGAGCAAAAGCACATAAAAAATTTTTGTTTCTTGAATTACGGAAGAAACATGAACATGCATTCCCTAGCTGCAGTGATTTTCTAGTATTTAGAGGCAACTATTTACAACTTTCCAGTAGTGACTAATCACTAAGCCTGTGTCAAGGCATTGGCTTATCTTCCTAGTCACCATAAATTTCCTGTAATTCTCCCAGATATAAAATCAAGATACACTGTGTTGATGACAGTGTGCAAATGTTATAGATATCATTGCAGTACCACATCCTGCATGATACAACGTGAATTCTGGGACTACAGAATCCCCCTCAAATTCAACTGCCTTCTGAGGCAGAAGAACTCTTCTGAGAGTTCTACCTCTACAAGATTTGACTATAAAGCTGAGCAGCAGAAAACAGGAATGAGCTTGCCAACAGTAAATGCACTCCAACAAGCACCATGTTCCACTGTAAGCATACTCCTCCTGATGCAATAATGTTTTCTTACTAAAAAAAAAAATGCCGAGTTGGAAATATCCGAACTGCCTTTCATGCTTTGGAGAGGGAGGTGAAGGAGAATGCTGAAGGAGCTTTTCCGTATTGGGACAGAAAACCACAAAAAGACAAGAAATTTCCAAGCAGTACAACTTGTCCTAGGACAAGGCAGACGCTCAAAGTTCACAGAATTACCGGCTGGGCACTCTGAATGTCAACACATGCACATACACATTTGTACATGATGAAGTGCATCTGAGATGATGAAAATCATGTACATTTTAAAGGAAAAATAAATTAAAATAATGTAATACCAAAATCCTGTTTAAGAGAAGGCTATTATTTGTTCATTAACTCGTAGAATACGTGGGAGAGCCTATTTTTTATTGTGTGAGAAGATTACAAGAAGATTTCTTGATGATTAAAAAAATCATTGTCTTGCGAATTAATTTCTCTTCATTTAAGAACTAGTGGTGAAGAGCTCTCTGCAAACCTGTACTCGTGTGTGAAATGCAGACAGCTTGTAGGACTGTTGCTAATACCTTACTGGACTGTGTTGCTGTATTTCTGTTTCTTTTCATTAGAGATTTAACACAGAAAGTGCTAATTTGGCACTAGACACAGAAATTACAAACGATTAGGTATTGACAGATCTCAGATCTTACTATACAAATACTGTGCTTTTGGTTGAAAAAGTTTACTAACCTGAGAATTTCTGGGGCAACTGTTTATCTCCCTTTCCTTTCCTTTTGTTGGTGTTTTTTGTTTTTTTAAAGGAGTTGATCTTGCTTCATGATAACACTTGTGTGTATCATTTCCACAAGCTAAAAAGACATTGCAGCAGTTGTGAACACACTTGAACACATACTGTTCATTCTGAAGCTCTCCCTACATTGCTCATTCTCATTGTATCCATTTGCAAGACCTAGCAAATGCAGGTGCAACAGTTTTTGCCATTAAAAGCAACAGATGAGCTGAAACAAGGTGACTCCCTAGCTGCTGAAATCTATCCTCCAGGTGCCCTGTCACACCTGGGTGGGGCATGAGTACTGGGTGAATTGCTGTAAGCTACCTCTACAAGCTCTGTTTATTAATGGAGATGTTCACCACTGACAGAAGACTTGCCAACTGTGTGCCAGACCCTGAGACAACAGTCCATGACATGAGACCTCCTACCATTCCTGTCACTTAAAAAGAACTTCCTCTCAGCCAGCCATGAGCATCACAGTGGCTGCATGGGGGAGGTCAGGAAAAGATCTTTTCTGCTGAATCACTGCTGAGAGAGAAACAGGAGTTACAGCCTCTTGGAGACTGCAGAACTGGCAATGACCATTACCCACATAAACATACGAGGTCCTCAATTTGTGACTTTTTTTCCAGAATGTTTCCTCTTCCTTGTATTGGTCTTTGGCTTTTCTCAACCTTTCTCTTAAGTGGCATCTGTCTTTCTTACCTCTCTGGCTTCCTCCATCGACCACCTGCTCACATCTCAGTGAAAGAGGTCATGCTAAGCCATGTTCCTTCTGTGTAGCACTTTATAGTACCAAGATCCCAGTGGTATGAGCCTGTTCATCCTGCCTCTGCCCAAGCTGACCTCTGCTAAGGTTCTGTGTATGGATCCCTCTCTGAATACAAGGCTGAGACACAACTTATCAACTGCCCAGCAGTCCTCCCGCTTGGCATTTCCAAGTGTTCAGCTATGAGCTTGAATAGGGTATCAGTCTCTAAACCAACACGCTCCAACACTCTAGGCACTCAGTCAGCACTGAGACACTTGCTTTTAATTCTCTCCTCTTATTACAACAATAAAATCAACCCATAATGATTTCTTGGGCTCAAACCAGCTGCTGAGCAAATTAAGACTCTTAACAATGACAAGGATGCAGAGTTTCAGAAATGAATTGCAAATATTGTGGTAGACTGTGTCCACCATCTGCCAACTCTCTTTAGGGGCAGTTAAAAGCTCTCTTCAGCAGCAATACATCTGAGAGCCACAGTGATCATCGTGGGGAAGGAGCTCATCTCTTCCTCGTCCTAGCATTTTTATATAGCTAGAGGGAAACAGAGAGCAGCCCCCACTGTAGCAACTCACTGCGGAGCCAGAGGGTGGCTTCATGCTGAGCTTCATTTAATGTAGATGCGAATTTCACGGCAAATTTTAGATCTGGGAAAAGGCTGCCCAGCTTGCAGTGTCTTCCCAGCCTGTACTCCTATATGATTAATGTAACAATTTGCACAGAGGCAGCTGGAGAAACATGGGGTGGCACTGCCATTTTATATGTTAAAGGATGCAATCTCAGGCACAGTCTGAAAATCACTTGTGGNGACGGATGCAATCTCGAAACCATAAGCACAAGAAGAAACCCAAAAAGCCCATCCGCATTTCTTTTGCTGTTACAGGGATGATGGACAGAACACCACCTTGCATATGTCTAGTCCCACCATAAAAAGATCTCAAACCACAATGTAGGAGTAGGCACCCAGGTGCTTCGCAACATGCCAGGAAATTCTACACTCTGTAAAATTTTTACAAAATAAGCTAAATCAGTATTTTTTAAAATGTCTTACTTTCTTAGGAGACTACCCTCCTAGTACATTTTACTAAGAGTGTGGAGGTTCAGCTCCTGACTCTCCCCAGTAAGGCAGCCACTAAACTGGGACAAACTAAAACTGGGGAATGATTGAAAAACGTGTAAGCAACATGTCAAATGTCTGACTCATGACAAGGAACCAAACACATGAATTAAATGCCTGGACCTTAATGCCTCAGACATGACACTGCACCAGATATGCCGTCAAGGCTCTGAGATGTCTCCATTTTACCTGGGAGCTGCTGGTGAATGGTTCTGTGTCAACAACCCCTCTCCCTCCAGTGCAGGAAGGCCGTTCCTGCAACAGGTTAAACTGGGCTAAAATTTCACCACAGAATTGCTGCATAGTCCAGGGGGAGAGGCAGATAAGCCTCAAACCCAGGTAGGAAGGGCTGGATTACCATTCCATGAATTACTTGTGAAGCATTACCAAGTGAAAGATAGCCATCAAGGGGGAAACCACATGACTCACATCTCTGCTCTCAGATTATGACTCTATCTGGAAACTCAGAAAAACTATCATAGAATCATAGAACAATCCGAGTTGAAAGGCATCCACAAGGATCATCAAGTCCAACTCCCATTAGGCACAGGACAAAAACCCCAAGATCACACGAGGTGACTAAGGGCATTGTCCAAGCATCTCTTAAACTCCACAAGATCTGGAGCCATGACCACCTCCCTGGGGAGCCTGTTCCAATGCTCCACCACCCTCTGGGTGAAAAACTTTTTTCTAACATCCAGCCTGAATCCCCCCCAGGACAGCTTCATACCATTCCCCCATGTCCTGTCACTGTCCACTAAAGAGAAGAGCTTAGCCCCCACTCCTCCCTCTCTGGTGAGGAGGTTATAAACTGCAATGAGATCCCCCTCAGTCTTCTCTTCTGCAGACTGAACAGGCCAAGTGATTTCAGTCTTTCTTCATATGTCTTCCCCTCCAAGCCCTTAACCATATTTGTTGCCCTCCTCTGGACACTCTCCAGCAACTCCATGTCCTTCTCATATTGTGGGGCCCAGAACTGCACACAATACTCCAGGAGAGTATTTGAAGCCTCCTGCCCTCAAACAGCCATAGGAAGGGCAAGGATGGTTGTCAGTAAAACACAGTATGGGGCTGATAAGAGATTTCTCGTTAACAGCCCTCCTCTGCCCACCAGTGGAAAACTAAATGCCCATGCTGGCATCGATCCTTTTTAAGGTTTGATGTCATCAGTCTTCTTCATGTAGCTGAATAGATAACCATGGAAAAGGGCAACAGCATAATTTTTGAGAACTCCACAGAGACTCCAGCATTGTCTGTCTTTCTAGGGCCATAACTTCAGAGCAAGTATTAGCTTATTTCTCATTTCCAACTTTTTTGACCGACTGCTTAGTAAGCAGGGTTTTAGCTTGCAGAAAAGGGCTAATGTCAAGATTTCTTTTACACTATTAAGTTACTGTAAAAGTACTGGAACTGCAATCACTTTTAGGCTGAAAGACTGAGGTTTGAAGCTACAAACTGTCTGTTTGGTGTTTTCCTAGCTCTTGTCTGAACACGATTCCTTGGTCACAGAGCAGATTTGGAACAAATCATAGCTGTTTACTTTCTTAGGAGCAGGGCCAGGGGAAGGGGCTGAGGCAGTGGCAGCTGCCAGCTGAAGCAGCCACGTGTGTCTGTGGCATCCCATTCAGAATTCCTTCCCCTAGCTGTAGGCTCCCCAAACACGTGCAAGCGCTTGTCTAGCTTTATTGCCCTAAGGTGGCTTCTCTGGTTTTGATGCAGGAGCTTAGGAACACAGGATGCTGGGAAAAATCTCAAGCTGATTTTCACACAACAAATTGCAGCACTTTCCCCCCTGACGCAGCTGACATTTCAGTTTTCCTGGTTTTCCGCTCCAGCCTACAGGTTAATAAGAACTTGCTCATTCAAAAAGAACTTTTGTGAGGAGGATAAAAATGCATTTTATTTTTTCTTTTTATATACTTTGCAACCCAGTGAATGACAGCAGAGTTCTGTGTACTCTCTGAGCTGAATATAATTTATCAAAACAACCCAGGGAACCTAAATTAGTTATCTTTACCAGAAAAAGAAATACAACAGCTAATTTCAGAACTCAATTTATATTCTTTATGATTACTTAAATCTGGCAGTCCTCATCATTTGAGATCTGTGAGCTATAAATAAACCTAGCTTAGAACAAACAAACATTTTTTTACATGCAGGACTTAATGCATTACAGTTTTCTGGCAGAGCAAAAAATAACATCAGATCAAAAACATGTCTCGTTTTTAATGAAAAAAAAAAGAGTCAGTAACACAGACCTCCTAAAAAGGAAATCTCTAATCCACAAGTGCAAGTATCCAAGCATGCGTCCAATTCTTCTCATTCAGTTTAATAAGAGAGCAAACCAGGCCACCAGAAGTTTACAGACTAATGCAATTACAGGGTGGCTCAATAAGCATCGATTTGTCTGTTCTCTGTGACATTAAGATAAAGCTATGCTAACAGGTCTGGTTTTCCTTTCACAGAGCTGAAAATTCACCAATTAATTAAACAGAATGGATATTTTTCTGTCAGGAAGTAGCAGCTAGCTGCTGGCAAATATATGAATGACCATTTCTTACAGCTATTTTTAAGATCTATTAACTAACTGAATAATTGGATTTACCTATAAATAACAAATGCATTTTCATCAGATAGCATTTAACATTTCTTACATCACAGGTGAAGAAAAAAATCCTCTTAGTAGGTCTAGTATTAAAAGGCAAATAAAATTAACCCTATAATTATAGCACCACTTCAAAATCACTATGAACTTTTAACAGTCCTTTGAAGACAAGGATAGGAATGTGTCATTAAAAAGTCACTCACTAAAAAATAAACCCCACTTGAAGAAAACCAAATTGTTTTGCTGTTTGCAAGTGGGCTGAATGTGGGAAACAGCTTCTTTTCTGGAATGGTAACTGCTTGAATATGGACAACAGCAGAGACCTGGACCTGCTCCAGATGTATTGAAAGCAGAGATCATTGTTTCTGAAACCACAAACACTGCAGATCAGATCCTTAGAACAAAAATGCTGGAACTCTGGTAAATAGTTACCAGATTCAGATCCTGACACCTTAAAATGCAGTTTCTGGGGCTGATACATCTAGACATTACTGACCTGTATACATTCAGATTTAAATGCTGAATTTCAAGTATTCAGCTTTGCAAGTTTGGAGTTTCTCAAGGTCCCATCAAAATGAAAAATAAAACATTTGCTAGAGGAGCAATCTGATCACAAACATAAATTCTCATTGTTTTAAAATCTCAGGTTCTGAAAGGGAAGGTGTATGGTGCACAATTTTCATCACAGCCTTAATAGAAAATTTACCCAGACCATTTAAAACGTTTGCTGATGGCTGAATTTAAAACACCCACACAGCAGTCCAAGGGCTAACATTTCTCTGAAACAAGGAAAATCATTATCCACATTATCTATGTGGATAGGAGGGGAAGATCCCAAACTTCAGAAGGACACCTCAGCTGGACCAAGATGGCATTCAGGTGAGATCTCTGGGTTGCACTGCCAGGACATGGAAAGAGGTTATTGTTCTTCCACCCAGAAATGGTTTTCATGGCATCCTGGTGCTCTGCTCAGTGGGCACCATCTTGCTTTGGCAACACCTTACAACTTTGGGCTCTGTCTAGAAGCACATAACGAAGTATTTCATACAATGTCAGCTGATAACTTCCAAAACTACATCTGGACACAGCTTTGCTGAGTAGGTCAGCTAAGCAGAATTAACCCAAAGGTAATAGATTATCTTCAGTTAGGGAACTGTGAAAACTTCAGCAATGGACCAAGTAACAACCTGGCTAATGTGTCTGCTTACTGGTGCATTAGCACTGACATCGCTTCTTACCAACTAGTGTGGTCTCAAAAAGGATAAGGAAAAGACCATAGCTTTGTGAGGTGATGTGACACAGAAAGCCCACTTTGCACTTGCAGCCCAGAAAGCCAACCATATCCTGGGCTGCAGCAAGAGAAGCTTGGCCAGCAGGTCAAGAGAGGTGGTTCTTCCCCTCTGCTCCACTCTGGTGAGGCCCCACCTGGAGTACTGCATCCAGTTCTGGAGCGCCCAGTACAAGAAAGATATGGATGTGCTGGAAGGTGTCCAGAAAAGGGCCACAAGGATGATCAGAGGGCTGGAGCACCTCTCCTATGAGGACAGGCTGAGTGAGTTGGGATTATGCAGTCTGGAGAAGAAAAGGCTCCGAGGATACCTTCTTGTGGCCTTCCAGGATCTGAAGGAGGCCTACGAGAGGGCTGGGGAAGGACTTTTGAGAATGTCAGGCAGCGATAGGACTAATGGGAATGGACGTAAGCTTGAGGAGGGGAGATTTAGGTTGGATGTTAAGAGGAAGTTCTTCACCACGAGAGTGGTGAAACACTGGCACAAGTTGCCCAGAGAGGTCATGGAAGCCCCATTGCTGGAAGTTTTGAAGGCCAGGCTCACTGGGGTTGTGAGCAAGCTGATCTAGTGGGAGGTGTCCCTGCCCATGGCAGGGGGATTGAAACTAGATGATCTTTAAGGTCCCTTCCAACCCTGACAAGTCTATGATTCTTTGACAATCAGATATTACTGATGAAATTTGCAGTATAATTAAGGGTATGTCTTCAACGTGGAGCTCACCCAGACTCATACCTGCATGTTGCATACCTTCACGACTCTGTTTTTTACATTGAAATCTTGTTTCTGGGTTTGGCAGAACTACCATTTTGGGCTAGTAACACAGGTTGTAGTCCATGTGGTTGCTGGGTTCACCCCTAAACCTGACAGTCCTTATCTGACCGAAAGAGTAAGGATGCAAGTCTGATGCACACATTTCAATTCTGTATTGTAAAAGATAATGCAAGTACAGCCCCAAACTAGGCCAAAACCA
Source organism: Bucco capensis (assembly GCA_013396975.1). Taxonomy (NCBI): domain Eukaryota; kingdom Metazoa; phylum Chordata; class Aves; order Piciformes; family Bucconidae; genus Bucco; species Bucco capensis. Next base: position 43,176 of record VWZO01008618.1, read on the forward strand.
CAAACAGAACTCTAACCAAGACACTCACTTTGGCCATTTCATCAGGAAATTTGATTAATGCTCAGAAGCTCCAGGCATAACCCAGATGTGGACCTCAATATACTTGATATTCTATTTTTAACATAGCAATAATAACCTTGTCACCAGCCTCCATCCAGAACTAAGAAGTGGACAGATGACATACCAGATGACAACAAGGTGAAAGTAGTATGGATGAAAAGCAGAGGTCATGCAAGTGCCATCCACATTACTATTCCCAGGACAGGTGTGTGTTGGCATCACAAGGGAGAAAGACTTGAAGGAACACACTGAAAAAGTTTTTTAGATGGTTTAGACAGACTGTAATTAAAGCCATTAAATCAGAACTTCTCCCAAGCCCATAGATTATGCAAGGAAAAATGCAATCACTCAACAATCATCAGACAAAGGCAACTCCTCAGAGGACAAAGGAGAACAAGACATTTCTGTCTGCACTGTGGAGTCTTCAGGGAGACTAAGTGTAAAATAATGCGTATCTTGCAACAGGAAGCTATTAGCAGTGAGTATAATTACTGAAGGGTATACTTTTATACAGGCTGTGATGAACACTCCCTTGCAGGACATGTGGAATCAAAACTGGATGTTTTTCTAAAAGATAAACTCTAATCCAAACAGAAGTCAGTTTAGGGATATCCAGTGGTCTGTGTCACAACGCCAGTCTTAATGTAATCATAGCTGACTTTAAACCTTATAACTCATTAATATAATGAGTCATGAATACCAACAGTACTGTTCCTTCCTCCAATGAAGTGTCTGGGATATGGAGCCTGGATGTGGGTGGATTATGATTAGTGATGTCTTTTAGTGTGACTTTCCTCAAGATCTTTTTCCCCTGATGATTGCCATGGTTTGGACAAGTTATTCTTCCAGGAATTATGATCATAAATTGATTTCAGCAAAAGCTCTATTTTTTGTCCTTAGATACAGGTATGTTTTTCCAGCACCAAATGAGTAAGGATCTTCTAATGGGAATTGGAGCCAAGTTTAATTATTTAGACTTTATATCAAAACGGGCCCAGAATAAATTATGAATACATCATCACCAAAATCTGATTATTACTACTAGAAAATAGCAGCAGTATGCTTAAACATGCAGTTATACATTTCTTGAAAAGGGGCCCAGAAAGTCTCACTAAACAAGGATTTTGTGAACTTGGTGGTCAGCTAAAAACAGAAAAAGACACTTCTTCTGGCGAGCTTCCGGTTACTGGCCAGTGAGAGAGTTGGGATAATTCAGTCTGGAGAAGAGAAGGCTCTGAGCAGACCTTCTTATGGCCTTCCAGTATCTTCAGGGGGCCTACAAGAGGGCTGGTGAAGGACTATTTAGGATGTCACTCAGCAATAGGACTAGGGGGAATGGATACAAGCCTCAAGAGGTTAGATTTAGGTTGGATGTTAGGAAGAAGTTCTTCACCATGAGGGTGGTAAGACACTGGCACAGGTTGCCCAGAGAGCTGGTGGAAGCCCCATCCCTGGAAGTGTTTAAGGCCAGGCTGGCTGGGGCTCTGAGCATTTTCCCATCATTTCTAGGGTCTGGTGGCACCATTATTTCATTTCTGTCCCATTGACAGACAAATAACTGGGATTCCTACATGAAGCCTCTTAAGATTTGAATCCTAAACCCAGGCTGAGTTCAACTAAGATGAATGCATGATAATCTGCAACATGTAAAACAATTTTTTGATGTTTGTAATAAGTTCTGTGGATGTCTGCAGCTCCCATTTCTTGGTTTCTTTTCATCAGTATCAGCAAAATTCATGCTCTGGTGCCCAGACTATTCCCTGGATTTGCTCTGATGTTGCATTCAGAAGTTATCTAGCAATCTCCAGGCTGACTGACACCAGCATACTGAGGGCAGTATTTCTCATTTGGCCAACAATGATGCTATCAAAGCAGATATATTTTACAGTGAAGGAAATAACTAGAAAAGTCAAAAGACATTAAGGCCTTGAGAGAAACACAAGTTTAGGTTCTGATGTGCAATGTTAAAAATATATTGCTAAAACTTAGCAGGGAGTATTATTGCAACCTGGAAAGTAAGGAACTGTATAAAAAGTCAAGCTTCTTGTTGTTAGAAGATGCTTCTGTAAATTATATATTGCAGTCCCAGATTTATTCATTCAAACTAAGGTGTTTTGCTCATTTGCATTTCTTTTATTTTGGACCAAGATTTCTTCTTTTTCTGGGCTGCTCAAGGGCAACCAGATAAATATCACGAGGCTTCACTATGGGACCTTATATCTTCATTCAGTTAATTATCTTTCCTTTAAAGTGTGCTCACTTGTTTTTTTGCTTTCCAATCCCATGAAAAATCTTCTTCTAAACTTCTAATTCTTATGACATTTAAGTTCTAAGATATGGGAAGTACAAGAAAACTCTGGTTGTTTAAGAACTTATTTTTTTTTAAATGAACAAATAACATTTGTAGTTTTTCAAGAGAAAACTGAAAATCCCTTCTACTGAATATACTTCCTGGAAACATCAACCCCAAATCCTCAAGGGGCAACCACTTAAATCCCATTCCCATAAGCTTCCTTTTCAATTTAGTAAAAATGTAATTGCTTATTAGTTACATGAAAAACAAGGGTTTGTGACTGCTTCTCTACTTATGTCACATAGGGTCAACACTAGAAGACTAAAGACTAAAAGGGAAAATTGAAGTTGAAGAGAACTGAGAGCACTTTTGAAAGGCAGAATTATGGGCACCATGCAGCAATAGAAACAAACTAGAAGTGGTTTAAGTGTGTAGCAGAGTTTTTACCAATAAGAGAGATATAATGCCCCATGTTACTCTAAAAATGTACACAAACAGGTATTGCGGGCACTTGATTGTACTAAACCTCCACAATCATACCACAATAAAACTAATTCCATTTGCTCAGACATCATAATTAAAGTCCCAGAAAGCCAAGAAATGCTATTTAAAGGCATAAAAAGGTATCTATATAGTCCTTTTTAAGCCCTCAGAGGTCAGTCTGACATTTTTGCCAAGCTTTTCTCTGCAACCAGAAAAAGCTAGAAACTTTAATTATTTGGGGGAATTTCAGAGAAATGCTAACTATTTCAAGACTCAGAACAGAACCAAGAAATGTGGCAGTTCAGAGAGGACAGAACCACTTACGTGCAAGCAAGCACCATCCAGCCATGCTGGGCACTCATTGCCCTTTCTTCTGTTTACTTTGTTGACACTAAGGTGTTTTACTAGGACCTTGTATGCTGAGAACTGGCAGTACCTGATCCAAATCTATGCAATCAACGAGTCATCTGCTGCTACTGCATAATGGTAAGTCAGCTCCTCCTAGGTCGTTTTTATATTTACTTGTTCCCAGGACAAATTACCAGTTTGAAAACACCACTTCAGTTGTGAGACAAGATGGTTATTTTTCACTATGTGGGGCTATTTATTTGCCTGGGAACACAAGTTCTTGAAAGGGCTGGAGAGTTATGTTAGATAGCACTCTCAAGAGCCTTCTTCCTGTAAAATGCCAGGAAATTGTATCAGCTCTGTACTCTGAAAAGTCAATTAATCTCAATCACTGAAGGCACTGAAGAACAGGTTTGGTTCGGTATGGAAATTTTCTTGCTTTCAGTGCTGGAATTAGTGGTGGTAGCTGGAATCTGGGAACCATCAGCTATAAATGATTTTTTTGCCTGCAATCATGAGTGTTTCTTCCAAATTTTGGCATTACCACATCACCTAAAAGTAATAAAATTTTGAGATGCTAGAACAAACAGCTACATGTGTAAAGGAAAAACACCAAGGAAAATGGACCCTAATTAATAGATCACATGTACCTTTACCAATAAGACCCCTTCAGTTTTATCTCATCTTAAATTCAAAACAATTCAGTGCTAACACACAGCACTGAACAGTTCCGTAAAATTCAGAATGCCAAACCTGACAAAGCAACTGCAAAGCTCTAATTATTTACAGCCTTTGTTTCTGGTAAGGTTTATGATATCCTTTAGTCACATACCTGGAAAGATTGTGCCTCTGCTTTAGGGAATTTGTGTTCCTGCAGTTCCTCCTTACTTCTTAAGGGCTGAGCACAAATTACAGCTTTTAAAATGAACAGCATTCATTAAATCAAATTACTAGTAATACTGCACTGCCCGAATGTGCCCCTAATTAGTCTCAAAACAATTTTGCCATGTATCAAGAGACTAGAGGTGGCCCTGCCTTTTCACTAATCATATCTGTGCTAATTCCAAAGCACCTAGCAATAATGTTTCGGCAAAACTTCTCCACTTCTGGTGTCACTATAAAGAGTGTCTTCAAACTACTGTCACATTTTCTTCAGACACCGAGCCCTGCATGAGTTCAAACCAACGAGAGCTTTGCTATTGGCTTTGGCAGGAGTAGGCTGTAAGCCTGACCGTTTGACCACAGCTTTCATGCAAGTCCAAGTCAAAGGTGAGCTGGGATAGTCTTCCGAGTTTGAAATGCTAAATGGTGATTTTGGCTGGACCACAGGCTTACCTAAGAGTAGAGATGAAATACTGCAGCCTTCCTTCAGAAAGGCCAACAGTGTACTTCCATCAGCCATCTTATTAATGTGATTTAATAAATATTAATGTACAACAGTGACTGCATAGGCAAAAGGTACTGTGGAATTTATCACTGACGTGACTACATTAGCTCATTGCAATAGTGAAATGCAAATAACTTAACCAAATATTTATATTAGATGATATTGTTTATTTTCAACATGTTCAAGGCAGAACTGTAAACCAAGGGCTATGGGACAGCTTCCACATCATTGCTATAGCTGAGATTTCAAAGCAACCTAGCACTAACCAGAGAAAGTCCTGTGGAATTCACACCCTCTGATGTCTATGCACATATCTAATGAACATATGGCATGTGAACAGCACGCTGTGACTTCATAGCCAAGCATAGCCACAGTAGGCATGACTTCATTCATACCATGGATGCAGTTTCACTTACCACAGGGAAGCCAATTCTGCCTGGTTTTGAGTAAGCGATGAAGGAAAGAAAGCTGAAGGCACCACTTATTTCAATGAAATGGCCATCTGCCCAATGGGTTTCAATTAGAGCAGATACATGCATATTGCTCTCTGGGCTGGTATCAGACCCATAGGATTGTACTGCAAGGACAGTGAAGACACTTCATCTTTTGACCTTTTGACAGAAAGCAGGCACTTGATTTCATTTGCTGTGAGTGTTCCCTAGGCACCCTATCTAATTTTTGGCTTAGGCAATAGCCTGAATTAAAACCCAGAGATTGAACTGCAGCCAATGCTGGCATTCTGCCTCCTGACATCTTAATGCATTCAGATCCAAACACACAAAATTTATTATCATTGCTGTAGTACTTGAGCAGCTCTGCACTGCATACAGTTCAATGAAAAATGCCATGCATTCAGGGTTCTGCTGGACACAGGGCCAGATTTTCTTTTCATCTACAGCTTCTGGTAATATACTGGGTGTCTCAGATATGCTGTAATTTATGACTGCAGAGATGTCTATGTTAAAACAAAACCAGTACAAAAAAAAGCACTTCATGGACTTTCTGAATGTTGGGTTTTAAGAAGGAAGAAACTTCTGCCAAAATACGGATATTTAGAAACCTGCTAATTGTGAAAGCCAGTACCACATGCACTGCATATTTATATTTATCCAGAAATAAGCTTCTGTAATATAGTAAGGCATAGTTAAAAACCTAGAAATCCTGTTGAGGGAGATCCCACAACCATCCCAGCGAGCCCATTCCAGGGGGGACTTTGTGCAAGTACTAGTGCTTTGGAAGCCCTGGTGGTCCTATCTTTCCGACAGCATCAAACCCCAAAGAAGATTACATAATGAGTGATAAGTGATCTATACAATCTGTATCGTTTGGATCCCTTAAGAAAAAAGGATTAGAAAAGGAATAGTTAAAACAGACTTAGCAACAACAAATGCAAGCTACCCTTGTACAGAAAACCAACTGTGTATGCAGATTGTGATCATTCAGTTTCCAGGTACGTGTTCATACTGATAAAAACACTCTTCAAAAATCATCAAAGCTAGCGAGATGCAAGTCTCACAAGTTGTAAAAACAAAATGATACAAATAGCACTTTGATTTGCCTCTTTTGGGGGATAAGTGGGACAGAATGGGGCAAATCAGGGGGCAGTATTTAGAAGCTGTGTCTTTTCAGTATTTTCTTTGCAATTTTGGAGGCTAGAAAGTTATTTTCAAAAAATTAAAGGTAATTCTAGCACTTGGCATTTTTTGAAAGAAAAAACATACCAAATATTTCAAGAGCCTTGATAAAATCAGGAGAGTTTGGGAAACATAATAGGTATTTTTGAATTGCAAAGTAACTCTTCCATTTTAAATGCCATCAGAGACTAGTAGAGTGCTGTCATGGAAAAGAATACTACAATGTACTGTGAGAAAAAGTGTACAAATAATAACAGGCCAAGTTGATTTAAATTTATACTTTTCAGATGCCAACCTTGCCAATAGTTGTTCTACTGCTACAGTTAATTGCTGTACTTTCGTCAGTCCTCAAGGCTAACAGTCTTGAAGAAAATCCAATTTAGACGTCAACGAACAGGTATTAAGCAACTAGAAGGACACAGAATCAGAAGATCTGGATTTCATGCCCCTGTCTGCTGCATGACCTTGAATAAAATACTTAATGTATCCACGCTGCTACCCTACCTTAATATGCATCTCCTAAAACTGCTATTTGGTTTAATTAAGTAATTCATACCTATAAACCTTTCAAAAGACTAGGGATAGAGGTGGATATGGAAATAAAAATTATTAACAATATTTTCCTACATCCAGAGGTACAGAGTGACATATGTTTGCTGTATGAGTATAAATGCAGAGACACATGAACATACACAACGTGTTTTCACATAACTTCTTCTGACTTGTTTCCTCAAGTAACAGCAATATGGAAAGGCATAATGAAGAAATAAACACTACATATCTCTACAGATCCTTCATCTCCTGTGTAGGTAGCTCTGACACTGCCTCTCTTTTATAGCACATTCTTAACATTACAAATTATGTTCACTTAATAACATTATGAAAATAAATTGTTCTTACCCTCAGCCCTTGCTCCATGGACAAGCAGAGGACCTGCCAGGGTGCTGTGTACCTGAACATGTTTGGCCCCTTCCGCAGACAGACTAAATAGCAAAAGGCACACTAGTCTCTCAGGTCTCCTGGTTGCTTTTCATCTAAGGAATGCTTAAATTGAGAGAAATCCTTTAGTTGTACTCTACACGAGCCCCTTGAGCCGACTTTAGGACAGTGTTAGAGCCATTCCACTCGCAGCCTGAGGAACTGAATAACTAATTCAATAAGAGGCTTTTTTTTTTTCTTGGGAAGAGCTTAGCTCAAACTCAATTAGCATAAATAGGATGATAACCTTTGAACCTCCCACTCCTGCTCTCAGAGGAGCGGATGGTGGATAGCACGTCACAGCAGGGTCACTCCCTCCCCTGAAAATCTTGGGTTTGTTTGTATTTCCACTGCTGGAATTCAGCTCTGCTTCACAAGTACTGAAGTAGCTATCACAGACCATCTGTAGCTTTCCACTTTTTATCTTTGCTATTATCTTTTAGCCTGGCTTAAAGGAAATCCCTTTTACTCCTGTCAGGAGGGATTCCCCATACCTGTCTCCAGCATCCTGACTTCTACTTGGCAATTGGCATAATTTTGCTGAATAAATTCACACAGAAGCTGCTATAAACACTCTTACACTAAAACCACTATAGTGAACGAAGTTATCATCCTAAGTGAGACTGAAAGGTTTTCTCCAAAATACAGAATGAGCTCTTTGCAATGTTAAAATATGATACACTGAAGTGTTGCTTGTGGTTAAGAGCTCCTAAATGGGTTGTCAGTTGTTCAGTCAGAGATCAAACTGGTAAAAGAGTAAAGCTCTGTTATCTCCTATACCTGCGTTAATTTAGTGATGAACTGAAATGATACTTCTGTACCCTACTGCTGCTCAGAGAATGGTGGGATGCTGTATGCACACCATGGCCATGTTTGCTTTTCTTTGATGGCAGTGGTTTGTACTCTCAAATCATCACCGATGCAAATTCAGCCACAAAGATCAAATAATTAATTTACCCTGGTTTTGTTTAGTTTTGTTTTGTTTTCCTTCAGTAGAGGAAGAAGAAGAAGTAATTTTAGATTTACATTGACTAACATCTGACGCAGTGACGCTCAGTACTTGTGCTTATCTCCATTCCTTGTACTGCTGCAGTCTCACCCAAAGAAATTAGAGGGATACAAGAAGAACTGTGCAAGACTCGTCTCTCCAGCTACTTCTAGCAGAGAACTGAGGTGCCTGTGCAGAGTGCTGCTCCACCATTAGCTCAGTGTACTGAAGACAGTCATAACACAGTCCTGCAAGTCCCACTGCAGCAGAAATACCAAGAGGAGTGCTCTCACACCCTTGCCAGTTTAGTTAAAAAAATTCTCTCAGAAAATGCATCTCCCTGTAAACATTTTGTCTTTCTTGAGAGTGAAGTGATGGACAGCCACGAAAAGCACCTAGACAAGCACTAAATTGCTGATTTCACCCAGTGCATGTCAAACAAAAACCACACTCCTTAGCTCTGACTCAGCTGAGAAGTTTGTTCCTATACTCATATTTGTTGCACACACACAATTAACACAGATGTGGTGCCAATTCAAAACATGTAAAAGCGCAGATCTTTTTAAAATCATCAAAATTACACATTACATATATCATTTAACAGTGCCTTTAACAACTTATATACAACTTTGACTTCACAGGACATAAAGTCCTCACTGGCTTACTGAGGTGGCTTTGCCCAGTAATGGTTGGACTCAATGATCTTAGAGGTTTTTTCCAAATCTAAATGATTCTACAATTCTGTGATAAGCAGTCACGGGAGCAACTCTTTTTTTCCTTTACCTTTCTGTAGTTTCACCTCTGGCTTGGACAACTCTGAAGTCTATTCTGGAAGCAACAAATTACTTTGGTTATTTCATTAGTACCTGAACCTGCGTAGTTTGGCTAATATTTCACCAACAAGAATGTTTTTATAAAAACCAGGAGAAGAGCAAATGACAAATACTGTTCCTCAGTAAGAATCTGGACACGATTCCAACATGGATTGCAGGAGGGCTTAGGTTACAAGCACAAAATAGATGAAGTGCCTTCTGCTAAAGCAGCATTGAGTTACTTCAGTATGGCCAAGCATAGAAATGTGGATTTTGGTGAGAAACAGCCATTCTACAGATCCTATTAACCTTCCCACACCCAGGTATTCAAAGAACTGTTGTGGAATGGAAATAAGCCTGTTCACATGCATCTTCATCTTGTAGCTTCTTAATACCTTCCTCTTTGTTAAAGGCTTTGTGCCTTTCTCATTACCTACATGATGAAGTCTGTAGCACAAGATTTAATTCTGAAGGTAAGTAGAACATAGATACAGAATGGACCAACCTAAGTACTAAAATACAGTTCTGCAGACTTAACAGAGAATTAAGCCTGCCAAAACACCCGAAACCTAGGAGATCTCAAGGAAAAGCTTAATGATAAAATATTTTGGCCTAAAACAGGACATTAAACAGGCTTCTTAGAAAGAAGACCTCTGATCTTTGATCCTCCTAAGTGGATAAACAGAGTACTCCTGAATAGCTCAGAAACTGCTACACAAAAATACTGTGATGTATCAGCCATATTCACAGAATCATAGAATCATGGAATTGTTTGGGTTGGAAGGGACCTCCAGAGGCCATCTAGTCCAACTCCCTGCAGTGGGCAGGGACATCCCCAGCTAGACTAAGGCTGACCAGAGCCTTGTCGAGCCTCACCTTGAATGCCTCCAGGGATGGGATCACCTCCCTGAGCAACCTGTTCCAGAGTATTCCACCATCTTCTGGTGAGGAATTTTTTCCTAATATCCAATTTAAATCTACTCTTCTCTAATTTAAAACCATTGTCCCTTGTCCTTTCACTATAGGCCTTTGCAAACAGGCCCTCTGCAGCCTTCTTGGAAGTTCCCTTTAGGTACTGGAAGGTCACTATTAGGCCCCCCCAAAGCCTTCTCTCCCTGATCATTCTCGTGGCCTCCTCTGGACCTGCTCCATCAGATCCATGTCCTTTCTGTATTGAGGGCTCCAGAACTGGACACAGTATTCCAGATGAGGTCTCACCAGAGCAGAGTAAAGTGGCAGAATCACCTCTCTGGATCTGCTGGCCNATACTGAGGATAGCTCATTAACTGTGACCCACACATTAAAGCCACTTTTACATCTTTATGATTATGAAATATTCATACAAGTAAACAGTTAAAAAGACATAATCCAAACTTTTGTGATCTTGCACCCATACAAATATAACCTGCTTAGTTTCTGCAAAACTTAGCCTTCTTTTTCCCCTTTCATTTGGGGTTCCCCCTAGAAATACCCAGGACTACTGAAACAGCTTTCCCTCACAGATGATTTTAAATAAGAGATCACAGAGCTGCTGCTGTAATAAAATTAATATAAACATTCCATGAAGTTGTTGACTTGTCTTTAAGGAGAAACAGTGAACAGAGAGACATTGCAAAGGGAAGCCACAGAGATATGACTGTGCCACCCATGTGGGGGTCTACTGACACTGACAGTGCATGCTATTGAATACCCATGGTGTCTTTGACAGCCTATCCTTTTTCCATCTTACCAGAAATCATTAACACCAGTGGAGAGCTTTCCAGGACTCAGCCAGAAGTCAAAATAGTAACCCTCACAGCACTTCCCTCCAGCTGGTTGTTTTCAGAAGAGTTATTGTTGAAATGTTCTTGGAGAAGGTATGCTAGTTACAGTAGCAATGCAAAAATGCAATCAAGTCCTCAAAGGAGAATGCAAAGCACATACCAATAAATACCACACCCACATTTTGTGGTGTGCGTTTCTCAAGCACGGGTCATTCAACTTCCTCTGAGACTCTTGGCAGCACAGGATTTACCAGTACTGCCTTTCTACACCTCCTTTTATTTCCCAATAAATACAAAGTGTTTGGATAAGGTTAAGAACATACTCAAGCTGATGTAGCCATAAAAGTTATTTTCCAGCTGTCCATGAGTAAAGAAGACGAGACACTACATCAAAGAGATGAAATCTCTTGCTGAGAAAAATGCATGTGACTAGAATACCAGACTGGAATTTGAGATCAAATCCCATCCCAGGCTACAACATCTTGGGAAAAATCACTTCATCTCACCTTGCCTCTTATCAGAAAGGCTTTTATATCGTATTTTGTGAATTGTGTGCAAGAAGTATGCTTATGAGGATACTTACTATTTCCTTCTTTGAAGAATGCAGGAAAAATAAACTTCCACAAAAAAATCAGTGTGTGAGAGAAGTACCCATACTGTATCTTATTTTACAGTATCACAGTATGTCAGGCGTTGGAAGGGACCTAGAAAGATCATCT
>VWZO01008618.1:54804-86730 GCA_013396975.1 Bucco capensis
ATTTACCCTTGTTAAACTTCATCAAGTCTCTCCCTGCCCATCTCTCTAGCCTGTCCAAGTCACTCTGGATGACAGCACAGCCTTCTGGGGTGCCAGCCATTCCTCCAAGCTTGGTATCATCTGCAAACTTGCTGAGGGAACACTCTACCCCTTCATCCAAATCATTAATGAATATATTGAACAGTACTGGACCCAGCACTGACCCCTGGGGCACACCACTAGTCACAGGTCTCCAGTTAGATTCTGCTCCACCGACCAAGAGGAGAAGACACTCAAGATCTTAATTTTTCATTTTACTCCCCGTTAAAATGCTCCAGTACATTTTCCTGGTCCCTCAGTGCTCCACTGAAATGTCATATCTCATGCAGCAGAGTGTATTACAGATACAGTTCCAGCAGGGTGAAGACCTCATCTCCCTTCCTTTGCTTACCACTTCTAACATTTGACATTTGACACCAGGGCATTCAAAATCCTGAAATGCCTTTGGTTTTGCCCATGCTGTATGCAGTGTGCAAACACAAAACAGGTGTGAGAAATAATGCATCACTGGGTTCTGTTTTTTCTTTACAAAAAGGCAGAAAACTGGATTTGTACCTGTTGTACAGAATGTGGCCTGTCTGGCATAGGACACTGCTATAGAGCAGCCAGAAGCTCCCTTAGTCCTGGAAATGAGCACTCAAAGACTTTAAATAATTGCAAGGTTTGGTAACAGCAAAAAATACATGGTTTGATGATCTGAAATTTGGGCAAAAGTACTTATGAGCCTAATCCTGCCTTGTTTCAATCTGTAATTACTTGACTATTTAATGAGCACAAGATTGCAATAACAAGAACTGCAGGACTGAATAAGAAAGCCCAAGAACTCAGCCTGGTGAGCTCCTCAGGAAAGAGTGACACGTATTTCTAGTATTTTTTGCTTTTAAAGAAATAATTATTAATTTTACTACTATTATTATGGTTCTACTATACTAATGTACTGCTCCTACCTCCCTATGGCAGAAACTTGAGGAGAAAAACTTTCTACCTTCTGTTTGAAAGAAAAAGCAGTAGGAAAGGGTGTAAGAAAAAGGCATTCTGTCCAAACGCACTGCAACCAAGCTGTACATGAGTGTGACATTTCTCAGACAGAATGGAACAGATCATCAAGACAAAGATCTTATCAGCCACTGGATGCAAAGTTTCCCTTGAATAACCATTCTGTGTTCTGTATACAACCAGTGATGATACAGAGGCATGAATTATTTTCACATTTTACAAAAAATGACTTGGTTTGGTGATGAATCTGGAAAAGCTTCCTAGCACGTTGTCAAACAAATTCTGCAATGAAAAATACAGGAAGAAGATATTTTTCAAGCCACGATCTAGCTCTGGGATCTCAGCAACCTCTGTTTTTAAGGTACAGCTCAAAACATGCATAATTAAATGGGTATCTAACTGCATAGTCCAATGAGCTTTGGAGTGGGCTCATTCACATGGCTCTCCCTAAGCAGGAAATCCTGATTTCTCACTTATGCTCTTTTCAAATCAGATCCAACTGCTGCTTGCCCACCTTTTAACCTCTGAAAGACCAAAAGCCAAACACTTTCACAAGTGGGAAAAATGACAAAAATCCTGAAACAATTAGTAGAAGAGGAAACTCCCTTCAATTCTTCACTGTGACTAGGTTTTTTTAACATATATATAGCTTCCTAACTCAGTACCTCTGAGACACCCAGTATAAAAAGAACGAGAGGAACACATTAACATTGAAAGATAGTACGAGATGGACGTTAACTGGCTGTCCTGGAAGATACCGAGTCATTGCCTAACAATTCTCCCTCTCAGCTTTCCAAACCTCGTCTACACAAGAGATTACGCACCAATCATGGAAGTGCAGTCTCTAGTAGTTTGGCAGAAAATGTCCCAAGCACTTACATAACCACAGTTGGGATCCTGTGTAGCAATCACCATGGAAAAATAGCCTTTTTTTTTTAGCCCAGCAGGACCTACAATGGTGCTGGCACTGTGGTTCGATATTGACACAAGGAGAGTAAGCAGCCAGGGTCACAAACAGTAGTGCAAGTCAGTCCTAGAGGAGTAGCTGTAGTCCTGCTTACTTCCCCCCGGCCATGCTGGTTTTGGAGATATGGCTGAAAAGTAATCTTGGTAAAAACAAAATTGAAAAAAGGCAGTATTCAGCTTCCAACTGAACAAACACAAACATCGCCCAACATAAATGCGCACTGCAGTCTCCTGCGTGTTGACCTTGGGTGGCAAGCTCGCGAGCCACCAGCTAGGCATCCGACTCCTTAATCCCATGAAATTCATTCAGCTCATAGTTTGAAATAGTGTTTTTGTACAGTTCAAAGCCACCAATGTGCTTTCCATCTGCAGTATCTCAGGCTTCACTGCAAAATTGTTGCAGGAACTTTAACAAATGCATATGAATAGACTGATGCAAGAAGGAAACAGGATCTCTTGTGTCATCTGGTCCCATCAGCTGTTATGGCAAGAAAGCATGTCAGCTTGTCTTCTCCATGAACTGATCCAATCTTTGTCTTAAAAACAGCTATGAAAATTTGTTCTCTCTGTTACCAGAGAGATCAGTGTTAGTCTGATCCTTAAGAGCTGGCTTCTAGTTTCTAATCTACATGTACTAATGGGTAGTTCATCCCTGATTTGTTCTTTTTTTCAGTACAGGCCATTTGGTTTAGTAACCTACTGCCCTTCTTATTGTTTCCTTCTTGGCTGCACATATAAACTTCTGATATATCCTAGTCTGCATTTTTCTAGACTAAACAAGTAAAGCTGCTTTAATCTCAAACTGCATATCCAGCTTTCGTCTTCCTTCTGTCCACAGAGACCCTCTGCATCCACTGCAGTGTCAAGTTGTATTTCTGAAGCATTGAGTGGCCAGAAATGCACATGGTCTTTCAAGTTTGGTCTTACCAGTGGTGTCTACAACAGCATTCACGTGTCCCTATCCTTTTGACAAATGCCCTGACTGGTACATAATCATAGCTAGATAAAGAAGAAATCCTCTTTGTATAGCCACATAAGTAAAGAGAGCCCTCAGGAGATTCCCCCTGGGTACATAAGGAAGGTACTTATACAGAAAGTAAGGGGCAAAAAGAGTGAGTGACACAGGAGGTGCTGGCATTTGGGCAACAGTGCAGGAGACGCTCACAGTTGTGCTGCTCTGATCCAAGCGGGATTATCCCATTTAAAAGATTACAACAGCTGCAAGCAGATGGGCACTTCAAATACAGATGTTTTCTTCAAAACTGGTAGCAGCATCAGCAACAGCTCTGCTGCAAAGGCAATAAGCTAGTGCACCAAGAAGCCCTGAAAGTATGTCGTCCTTCCTGAACCATCTTATATCTGCTCCTATCAGACAGGCTGACACAATTTTTTACCCTCTATTTGTCTTCTGAGCTCAAACGACACTGAGCTAATGAGTGAATGATTAAGCACCAGCCCATGCTACTCTATGCCCTGGATACAATTACCAGAATTACAGTGCCAAGCTAAACACTTGCAGCTCATTTCCTTTTCATGAAATGGCATCAGAAGGGAAAAACAAAACTGAGGATGCTCACGCAACTACTTTGTTTACACAGGAGAAAGTTTCAGCAAACCATTGGGAAACTGGGAGAAAAATCCCTCTCCTGGATAACACCTTCCCATCATCCTTTTTCTGATGCTTTGTGTCAGAGCAGTTCATACCACCACAGCCATAAAATTAATCACCTCTCAGACCACCAGTTCCCGGGCACCGTCCTGATTATTGATTGATTATTTATTCTGCAATAAATAATCAATAATTGACATAAATATGGATCAAAGGTTCTATACCATGTTGACTGCAGGGCTGTGAAGGAGAAAAGTCTATGCTGGCATTGTGCTGGTTTGACAGATGTTATTCATGCATGGTCAGGTGGGTCTCAGTGTGTGCAGAACACCATCCACTGGCATGCTTTCTGCTGGGGTAGGGAAGCTGGATACGGAGGAAAACTTACACTCTTGCCTGCTCACTTGATCTTCCCCTCCCTGCTGAAGTTTCTCATAAAACCTGCAGCTGGTTCACTACAAGAGCCACAGGAATGGAAAGAGGGAAAAGGGAAAGAGGGAGTCCCAACTGGAAAGCCCCAGGCAGCCCCAGCCACACGAAGACATTCCTGTTCACTGGCTTCATGAAGAAGTTCAGCAGTCTGATGGCATGGTTTTATTACATCTTCTACGTTACATTTCCTCTTTTTTCTTAGAAGACAGAAGTAACACCATACATGTTGTGCCAAATAATGTGTTGAATCACACAATTCACTGCAGAAAATACTGGCAGCATGAAACATTAGCCAAAATTCATCTGCTTTTCCTTGAAGCAGGTAGGTTTTTTATCCATATTCAAAAAGTACGAAGTCAATAGTCTATAAATGTAGCTTTGATAAGTCTGGGGAGCAAGGACCAGCTCCAATCAATCCAAAATCTTAGACACTTGCCATGTGTTAGCTTCATCTCTCCTAACTCCTTCATGGCTTCTTCCTACCTTGTTTTTATCTTTTATTTTACTGCAAAAATGTGTCTTTCTTGCCTAGGTGATAGAGTCACAGAATCATAGAACTGTTTGGGCTGGAAGGGATCTTAAAGATCATCTAGATTCAAGCCCTCTGTCATGTGCAGGGTCCTAGCCTTCCCACAGCTAATGCCCTGTGCCCTGCTCAGCACTTTGGAAGACAGACTCTGGCTCCAAAGGATGCATGCAGGTGCTGCATTCTCAGAAAAACACCACTGCAGAACCACTGGTGGATAACCAAGAAGGATCTGTGAATTCACCCCATGCTATGGCTGCATGTGGAATTGTGTCTCAAGAAGAAGAAATACAGTAACAGCACAATTGTCTGGGCAGCTTTGTTTTTCCAGAGGTAAAAATCAGCTGGCCCAATAAAAATCCATCCATGTCAAATTCTTCCCTGTCATTTCAATCAATGAATAGTCCATTTACTCAACTTTGGTGAAACACTGCTGCAGGTATGTCAGGTATTTTTTGTAGATTTTTGATGAATGCTCAGCATTGCCCTAGCCTGCCCACGTCATTTCTTCAATTTCTATCAATACAAAAAGTCTCATCTGATTTTAAATCTCAACAGCTTCCCATCATCTCCAAAGCACTTAACTGCCTTAGGGCCCACTCTTTTCCTCTAATTCTCCAGTACAATGGTTCTTTTCTTCTGCCTTTTAGCTTGATCCCTTTAAAAATGGAGAAATTTTGCAATGGGATTTTTTACAAATCCCCTCATTTTCTGCTCATTAATTAGCTATCATGAAGCACTGTTTGTATATAAGCTATGAAAAGTTACTGCACTGTTTCTTGAACCCCTAGAGAAATTCTTACACTGAAGGTTTTCTTCTAAAAGACCTTCTCTGACAACTACAGCTGTGGCTACACTTGCTGCTTGCACCCACTGATACAGGCTGTGAGACAGTATCCTCTCTTCAGAACTAATCAGTAGCTTCACCCACTTAAGTGTTTCTAACATGCAGCACAATCTCAGGGTTTTTTTATGGCCACTGAAGTTTTCCCTTCATAGCATTATTGTGCTCAAGGAGTGTCTGCCCAAAGCAGATGGAGGCTAAGCTACTGAGTTTTCTTATATCAGATGTTGCTGCTTTAGGGCACAATTATGGGAAATAGTCTTTGCAGGGGGAAGAGGAGAAGGCAGAAGGCTGCATTGGTGCACACACCCGGTACCACACAGATGTTTGTACACACACACATGGCTGTATGTCTGTATTGGTGCACAAGGAGATATACATCTGCCCTCTGTGCCCACACCTGGGTTTCTGGTGCAGTGCTATTCACTTACTGTTAACAATAACTTCATGCTGCTTGCACAAAATTTCACTTTGTCCCTGCCAGCATGCATAAAGGCTGCTACTGCACAAGAGTCTCACTTAAGATATGGAGCATTTTCAAGAATGAAAGCACTCCAGGCATTAGCAACTGCCTGGAAACCCAGCAATGGGACTAATTCCCTGATTAAAGCCATCCTATGATGCCTTTGCAGCATCATTTGTTGTATGCGGCTTCTTTGCCGACACTGAGTAGCCAAAATGCATTAAGACAAAATACCTGCTACTGGTATTTAACTGGTAGCCATATGGCCACTGCACCAGCTCCTCTGCCCAGCTGGCTGGGTGAGCTGTACGGATACTGGGAGTGGTTATTCACTACACAGCCACAAAGGCTTCTGAGAGCAGCTGTGCCTTCCACAGATGACTGTTATGGCTGAAATAGTATCACTTGAGTGCAAGGGAGATGTCGGTAGGTTAGCCTAAAACCCCAATTTCAGTTCAATAAGTTGATTCTGTGCATGCAACAGTTTGGGGCTGAGGTTTGAGGTTGTTGCAGGTTTTTTTATCACTGCTTGCAGCTGTCACTCGTAGTAATGGGCATAAAAGAAAAAGAAGGAAGATCTGCTAGATTAGAACAATCCAGGAGGAGAGACTGATTTTATCTTTCCCAGACAACCACCAACACTCAGCTAGGATCTGAACTTCCCAGAAGTGGGTGGTGCTGCATATGGAGAAATACTCTCATCCTTTGAAAGCAGCTAGGTTTCACTTCAAGGTATCTTCTAAGGTGCAAGAATAAACAAATGTTACAGAAAATCCATGAAAGTCAAGATTCCTGCAGCTGATCATTCAGATAGTGCTATACACTCAGTCAAAACCAAACACAAGCATTTTAAATCTGGTAGCTAACACGATCATCATAAAGCATAGATAAGGTATGAGGCCAACATGAGGTATGTGATCTGTTGTTCAACTGAAAGGTTAAACAAGAAAAAGGTCAATTCACTGATTTCTCTTAATCTTAAATGCAGCATTGCATTTTTGTCACTTGCCCATACATCCCTCCAGCCTATTTCAGAAACACTCCTGCCCTCCTGAAAAGGAAGAGTGTGATATGTGTTACTACTACTGCATCTGTTCTCAAGGAAAGCGAAACACAAACACTCAGTCTTTCTACCTTGTGTAATTTACAAACAAAAGCAAAGGACAGGTAAAATCAAAGTTGCATGAAAACAAATCTTTTGACTAACTGGAGCACGTTTGGATGTAACCAGTCACTGTGCTGGCTACAAGTAGCAGCCCACCTCCTACCAGAGTCAGAAGCAACATTCAAGAGGAAACCTTGACACTGATTAGTATTGTTTAAGAATGACTCGTTGAGCCAGAAAGGAAGCAGTCATTTGGTTTCTAAGGAGCACCACCAAAAAATACCATCAAAACAAGATAAACGTCGCAGCCCTAACAAGTTTCTCAGCACGTAATTCCACCTAGGAATTTCTCTTACGAAACCAGGCTGTCCTGTGGAGGTATGTGCAGATTCATGTTTATTGTAAAGGCTGCACACCAGGCTGTGACACCCAGACCTTGCAAACCAAGATAGGGCAAAGTGACCTTGGAGGCAGAAAGCCTCTCCCTCCATGGGGTTCATCTGAAGAGTTGTTCTGACCCCCCAGTGCTCCCTAGGCACTATTCCAAAGCACTGGGCGGGAAGAAGGCATGTGACCTCCAGGCAGGGAACAGCAGTGGCTGGGCAGGAGAGGGTGGGAAAGTGTTGCTTTGCCTGCAGGATAGCCTTTGAGTGGGCTTGGCATAACTCAACTCTTGGAGCAGTCCTTTGTGGCTGTCATTGAACCTAGCTTATTTCCTTAATTCTAGTAGGATAAATGTGGAAATCCTCCTGTGAAGGGAGGCTGCAAAAAAGGGTCCTTGAGAGCTTCCTCTTAGGTTTACACCTTACTCCAGTGGACAACAATTTCAACAGTCTGGGATGCTGCAAATGACGTGTTGGTGACAGCTTCTCCTTCTTCCCTCTGGAGGTCCAATTAACAGTTGGAGGCAGATGCAGGGAGCTGAAACTGGAGCAAGCATCACAGGTGTGGAAGGGGCAAAAGGGAACAGACACAGCAACTTGCCTTCAGAGGTGAAGACTCTGGAGGTGTACAAGCATGGAAAAAGGGAGCAAGATGACTGATAAAAAGAAGGTGTTCCTAATATTCAGTTTTGTCACCGTATGTAATCTTCGCTAAGACATTAAAGAACTCCAGACAGCAAGAGTTAAGCATTTGCCATTTTGCAATTCAAGTTAAAACCAAACAGAAATTGGTGAACACATTCCACTTGAAGGTTCTCGGCTGAGTCTACTTGTGGGTTTTACAATTTTTCCTCACAGCCCCACTGAAGTCTTCCTTGATAACTGCTGGGGCTGAGAAAATTGTTTATGGTCTGTTTATCTTTGTTTATTGTTTATCTTCCAAGACATGGAAGATAGATCTGCACAAATGCTTACTCTGAAGGATACTAATGAAGAGTAACCTATAGTGCCTGGCCTTCATACATTTGTTTGTGGGAAAAAAACCCCAGAAAATACCTTCTTATAACAGACTCTTCAATTTCCCCCTCAAGTACAAGACTGGATTATTAGCCTAATTAGGTGATACATGGTATTGCTGTGCAGCTGGAACTGCTTGGCAACCATTGGTCATGAGTCAGGATTGCCACCACTTAAGAGCAGGGAACCATTTTGGTGTATGCCAGTCCTTTCTGGATGGCCTCAGTGCTGGGATAGGCTCAGGGAAGATTCAGCTGAGATGATGCAAATGCTGAGCACATCCATGCTGCAGGCAGACTGGGCAGTGCCCAAGTCATTGGAACAAGGGGGTTGTGGTGTTCACAGGAGAGCAGTCATTCAGCCAGGCACAGTCTGAAAATCACTTGAGGTCTTCTGTGACCCCTGGTGCGATAACTGTGCCAACAGCAGANATTCAGCACACAAAGGCAAAGCCTTTAAGAAGGTGCCTGCAATGGGAAGAGCTGGATGCTCATACCCTCTTCTGCGTGGTGGCTGATCTCCTGCACACAAATAATGGCAGTCTCTTGTGTAGCTGCTCTGTTATTATGGATGGCCTTGGGGCATCATGATACAAAGAGCAGGGATCTGTGAAATGTTTTACAAGCAGCTCAGATACCTGTTTAGGATGGGCAGTAGATACTTGAAATTGTAACCTACTGGCCAGATAAGGTAAGTCCTCCAGTTCCTCCTGGAGCTGCTTTATGTATCACACCATTGTTACCTTTTCACAACTTGCTTATCAGGATGAAGAACTTGGACAGCACTTCTCACACTTGATAATGACTGTTATCAATCCATGTTGAGCAAAACCAGGTTCATTTGCTGGACCAAAAGGAAAGCTATTCTCTTTTACTCTAAAGGACAGTTACCAATAAAATGTTCACGCAAAGGAAAGACTTGTTGTTTGTGCTGCCTGAAAGTGCAGGGATCTATCCTGTGGTTACAGACAGCAGATGAAGGTATTGCCATGCCTCTTGGCAGGCCAGCTAAATTGTGAGCAAGCATGGGGATTTGCCCCAATGTAAGCTGGGTGCATCTGATGTGACACAGACCCATTTGAAGGAGAAATACAAAATGCTGTGCCCTAGCACTTCCAGCTAAACCTGTTGGCTCCCTCATTTTTTTTATTTTTTTTTTTATTCTTTGCTGTTCTCCTTAGTCTGGAGGAGGCTCAGGGGAGATCTTCTTGCTCTCTACAACCACCTGAAAAGAGACTGGAGTGAGATGGTGGTGGGTCTCTTCTCCCGGGCTAACAGTGAGAGCACAAGAGGAAATGGCCTCAAGTTGCACCAGGGGAGGTTTAATTGGATGTCAGGAAAAATTTCTTCACTGAAAGGGTTGTTAGTCATTGGCCCAGGCTGCCCAGGGAGCTGGTGGAATCACCATCCCTGGAGGTCTTTAAGATACATATAGATGTGGTACTTAGGGATATGGTCTAGTCGCATAGTGATGGTTGGACTTGATGACCTTAGAGGTCTCTTCCAACCTTAATGATTCTGTGATACCAGGACTGTTAGCCCCTCTAGTTTCACTGGCCTTTCCTCACTGCTCAGGCAGAGGTCTCTGCCAGAGGTAAGAGACGCTATCTACTATGTATCAGAAGCATTACAGGAGGAATCATTTTCAGAAGCACCAACATTGGTCAGTTTTGCCTAATGCATTAATCACAGTTTATGTCACTGAAATTGAGTGCAGAACTCCATCTGCCTTCTGTGGAAGCAAAGCAAAGGCAGTGCTGAGACATTATTAAGCACCTGTGCCCACCATCAAGTGGAATATTTTACACAGGAGAAACAGGGAATGAATACCAGAGCACCTGTGGTACCCCAGGGCAGATCCACCTGAAGTGACAACCTAAAAGCCATGGCTGAAGATCAAACAAGAGTGGATCCAAGTAGCAACCTGACCTCCCCTTGTCTGCCTCCTTTCAGAGGTCAAGTCCTGGGGGATGCTGTCATGTTAACATTGCAAAAGGGCAGGAGAAAGGGCCATCTCTGTTAAATAACAGCAAGTATACATGGTTTTCTGTGAAGGTTTGTCCTTCCTCCCCACAACACCTCCTCATGCTAAACACAGTTAAGTGTACTGCATACTCCCCAAGGGCCAAGCAGTGTAAAACTGCTACCCTCTCCCTCAGTCTATAGGTGTGTGATTGCCTCCAAGTTCAAAAGAAACTCAGGAAGCATTTTTAAAGCCTTACTAAGACATTTTAATAGTTTAATTACAAAGTGAGTGCATTTTGACACACAAGGCCTGTTCTTAGTGACAGCTACTCACTGCTTTCATACTGCATTTCACCTTTTGCATCCTCTGTAATTCCTTAAGCTCCATTAGAAGAGTTTAATATGCATCAATTATGGTGATATTCATCAAAAAGGACATTTTTCTTGTGCCTTTAAGGAAAGCCATATATAGAAAAAATATATATTCAAGGCGGTAACAGGTGTGAAAAGAGAAGGAGACATGCTTGAAAAACTATGCCAAATAATGCATGAGATATAAGTTCTTACTTAAAAGAGTAACTGTGTGCATAAAAATCTGAATTATGACTTTGTTTATATTAAGCTTGTTCATGGGCACTTAGTTCAAAAAATAATCTAAGAAATGGATGGTTCTTCTTGAGACAGTCACTGTTCTGAAGACACAGAACAGTATGACCAAAATGAAGTGATTCTGCAGAAAAACATTTACACATATTCCCAGACATGGTTACTATCTTAAATCAGTTAAATTAGGAAGCCCAAATGACAAGGTTCACTGTTTCTCACAAACTCGCCAGCTGTGCTAGAAAAATACTTGCTCATTTGTTATTTTTTTCTCTCTTCTCTTGGGTCATATCAGTATAATACTTAGATCTAAGAAAACTGCATGTCAATTTTCTCTGCCCCACTTCCAATCCTTATCTTAGCAACACTGTCCTAGGAGAAGCAAGTAAGTGTAAGTACAAAAAAGATAGGAGAAATCTTTTGCCTGTCCTTGAAGTGCACTGCTGAACCTTCCAGCCTGCTGAAATGTTTTCATCCACTCTTTCTGAAACTGAACCTGATGGCAGGTATGAAAAAAACTGATTTTTTTTCCCTATCTCCTTATTTTCCTCCTTGCTCATTTTATAATTTCCATCTGCCTTAGACTTGTACACTTTGATGATGCTGTGTTTTGCTTCAAAGTAAATACCACCTGGAACTGCAAAGGAAGCAAAAGTGAATAAGGGAAGCAGAGCACCACCTCCCAGTGAATGGGGTGGGAGATTGGAACAGTCTAAATCCTTGTGTCTCACTAGAACATCTGCAAGCACAGACTCTTACCTACATACCTCTAAATGCATCCCTTGCTTTGAAGGTCTTTTCAACAAGGCATAGCTAATCAAGGAGCCTCTGAAACTTCAATGCTTCAGTTCTGGGACATAAGTAGCTTTTGTAAGTGATTTTATTATTTATTCTGGCACACATGTATTCAAATCCTTCACTTGGAAGGAGGTAAGCTACCTTAGTACTTCTAAATCTTGCATAACAATTCACCTCTCCTGACCAAGAGGAAGCACGGAGCTCAGCTCCAGCTTGTACGAGCTGATACGCAGATGCTTGTGAACATCTCCTTCCTCTAGGATAATGAGATAACAGAAGAATTTGCTCCCTAATTTTCTATGCAGCAATTTTTAGTGGAAAAGTGCTTTTGTAAACCTGTAAATGAAACACAATCT
The DNA here is from genome assembly GCA_013396975.1 of Bucco capensis. Lineage (NCBI taxonomy): Eukaryota > Metazoa > Chordata > Aves > Piciformes > Bucconidae > Bucco > Bucco capensis. The sequence continues at coordinate 66,906 of VWZO01008618.1, forward strand.
TGAAATGCAAAAAGGTGTGCTCTGTACTGAGAACAAAGGCTGAAATGAAAGGCTGGCTGGGATCTGGCTGCCTTGCCTGAAAGTTCCCCTAAGAGGACCACTGCATATGAATTAAAAGCCTGGTAATTTGGTTTGATAGCTCAGCATGGGGGGGGGGGTTGTGCTCTCTCTTACCTTCTTCCAGAGTCAGATACACTGTAGTAAAAAAAAAAAAAAANGATGCTCATGGAAGAGATGCCACAGGATTAACAGGTTGCATCAAGCCATCTGGACAACTTTCCTATACTCCTTTGCCTAAGAGCCCTCTGACAGCAGCTGAAAGTATTTTTTAAATGTCTAATAATTCAAAGTCTGATTGGCAATATCATTCTTGCCTATTTTATCTCCATAAGACATGAAAAGATGACCCTCACTAAAAGTGATCCTCTGAATATGGCAAAACAATATTTAACTCTGGTGTTATCCAACTTGAGCAAACTTGCTGTTGGATGAAGCACTGCTAGCAAGTTGGTCTCCTCCCAGAGCTTTTCAGTGTACCACCATTCCCATTGTCTTTCTGGAAAAGGTAGCCAGAAGAGACCCAGTGTACATACCATCCCCCAGCTGCAAAAAGCACTGTTTCCACCAGCTGATCAGGTCTCATTTCAGAAGACCAAATTTGCTTCATAAAGTCTATAAGTATATATAGTTTGATGTCTCTTGTACTCCTTAACCTATTGTCTTACTGTGAATCTTAGTCCTGGCAGTTCCTTTCATCTCTTCTAGACCCTGTTATACCTGCAGCTTATTTTATGGGGTCTCTCACACACTGAATAATCCTCCATTGAGTACAATAGCCAAAAGACTGTTCACTCCACAAGCTCCTGGAAATTTCTAATAATTCCTGCCACAATAGTCCCTTATTCCACCAAACCAATGAACAACTCAGAATCCCTTCTGCAATGGTCATTTGCAATAAAGAGGTATTTTACTGATGCTTCTGGCTGTCCTGTGTGAACCTTTAGTGCTGGTAAGCACTATGGTATGGTGACTGCATATTTTCCCATGTTCTGTCTGGGAAGCAGCTGCAATGTACCTGTGCACCATGCAAACATGCAAACTACAACATTTAGCCTCAGTAGAACCCTCCTCACTTACAATCCCAGAACAGTATGCATCACATAATGTGCACTCTGGCATGCAGAGGGAATGCGTATTTGCTCATAACACCAAGGACATCCAAATTTTGATGATGTGATGAACAGAATTCCAGTTATGTGGCAGGATATGATCTTCTTGTGATCAACACTAAGCTGCTCATCTTAATCAACCTGTCTCACCTCTTCTCATTGTATTCTTTCTTACCCCTGTCACTTTTTGGATGCAGATCTGGGTGTGTGAAAGAGGCACACATGCATTTCCTGTCACCAAACTCAAAAGAATGGCAGACAGGCATGACAAAACAGAGTTCCCTGCATGTTCCCAGTGTGCTTCAAGAAAGAGGGAGTCTGTGGTCTCTCTGGATAGCAGGGGACAACCTACCAGAGCCTTTCACCCATTTGAAAAGGAGTTGTTGGCTGTACAGTGCCATAAGTAGCTCCGAAGGAAGCTACTCATGCTTGAACTCATGCTTGAACCACTCATACTTGAACCAGAAGCATTTGGGAGCCAGTCTCAACCATTCGCCTTGGTGAATCAGAAATGTTCCAAGGTCTCCCTATTCAACCCACCTGAACTGCCGTGAACCTCAGCTTTTTCAGAAAGGGTCAGATGTAGGTTAAGTAGACCACACTAGCAACTGCTGTAGCTGTGGATGGCATTTGGTCAACCCTGAATTTGTAAGAGATTTTGGGGCCCTTTCAAAACTGCTCCACTTCCCTGGAAGGCAGGCACCAGGAAAGCACTATTCTTGGTCTGCCAAGAACAGGTGTTGTAATTGTTGAAAACAACTCAAAGGCAAAAGATCCATTAACATTCTTGCACAAAGCCAGCAGTTTGCTCTGACAGACCTATAAAACCCTTCTGAAAGAAATAAACAAAGAAACCCAACCCCACCAGCAGTTAAGCCCTGCCTGAGGAGACATTTCCAATGCTGCATTTTTTGAGTGATGTAAGAATAGATAACATCGAACAATTTAATGGACTTTACAATTCATAGGTGTAAATCTACTGTAATAATCAAGTCATAAATCCTGGGGTACTTGGAGAGCAACTAAGAAAACATGTTCCTCACAAAGAGTTCAAACTTACCTGCCACAGCAAGTGCAGGAGATTTTATTTTTAAGGTCACCTCAATGGCAAGTTATTCTGCTCTATTTAAAAATACCATGTTTGTTCCTAACCAGAAAGAAAACCTTCTACAACACATATGCTTTTCACATGCCTTAAATTAGAGGAAAATCTTAATGTGTATCAGGATAGCTTCATGAACATCTAGAAACCAACAGTGTGTGCATCTCAAAGGTCTCTGTTGACCATGTTTAGCCCTCCAAAACCAAAATGCACAGCTCTGAAGTATGCTAATAAGAGCTAAGAATGCTGTATGCAAATGGAGAACATGAACCAGAATCTGTAAAGGTAATACTATGGAACAAAATCAGGTTTACAGTCTTAAAACATATACAACCAAATGATTAGTGGAAAACTCATAGGCAAAACATTGTGTCTTGATCTACTTCTGTTCTCAAATGTATTTCAAGAACTCCTTCTGGATGTATCTTTAAGTAAGTTTAGAGATCTTAGCCATAAGCCATAGCTCTGGGTCTCCTATTTCAAATAACAACACAAAATATGCATCACAGGATTTGTGCTGAAAAGTACCCCAATAGCCATTCTCTCCTCTATATGGTGCCTAATACTGTATTTTAGTAACGCTTCCCCCCCCTGGATTGAATAAGACAGGTAAACAGCAGGAACTATCTGGAAGGTCTGTCTCATTGCCTAATATATGATAATATTCTGCTGCTAAATTCTGTTCCATATGCACACCAAAAATCAGTACATGTTCACCATCTGCCCCATGTCACAAGTTGCCTTCAGTTCATGTATCCTTGAATTAGGAGCATGGTGAGATTTTATCTGTCTGGGGGACACTTGCAATGACAAGACAAACCAGCATTTCACTAGAAGAATGCAAGGAAGGTTAAAAATACTTTGTGCACGCCTGGCTAATTTTGAATTCTTCATGAAAAGTTCTAAATTTGCTTTCATTTCAGGCTATGGTGACTGGCTTTGCAGCACTTTGTCCTATTCCAGATTTACAGTCACGACTCCCCGAGAGACTCCTCATGTTGCACTGAAGGCTCTTCAGATGCTGAGGGACATACATAGCTGAGTTATCTCAGGACCTTCAGGTATGTAAGATGCTAAACTCATCTCTTCTAAGCCTGTGCATCCTTTTCCTTGGGTTCTCCCACTGCACAATGAGCTGTTTGGAGGTGGGTTGGGAATGACCATGCTGTACCCCACTCTCTGCAAGCACTGAGAAACATCAGCAAGTTCATATACAGTCTGCCTGCGATTAAAAGATGAGCCATCATGGTCAGTGACTTTTCTTGCTCGGGTCAGATTCTGAAGTAGATGATGTTGGATTAATTACAGCAATACATAATTACCACAGGAGGGTAAGTTGGCCAACTGTAAACTCTTTCTACTGCAGTCTCTCTTCTGTAAACTCCAAGCAAGCCATTAAACTTTCCAGTACTTAAAGGGATCTTCCAAGAAGGCTGGAGACGGCCTATTTACAAAGGCCTATAGTGAAAGGACAAGGGGCAATGATTTTAAATTGAAGATGAGTCGATTTAGACTTGATACTAGGAAAAAGTTCCTTACCACGAGGGTGGTGAAACACTGGAACAGGTTGCCCAGGGAGGTGGTTGAGTTCCCATCCCTGGAGGCATTCCAGGTGAGGCTTGACAGGGCTCTGGGCAAGCTGATCTAGTCGGGGATGTCTCTGCCCACTGCAGGGGCATTGGACTAGATGAGCTCCAGAGGTCCCTTCCAACCCAAATGATTCTGTGTGATTCTGTGTAAATATAGAAGCGATACCTGATAGAAAAAACCACTCCAATAACTCCCATGGGATTTCTACCCTAAAATATGCGGTGCTGTGCAAATATCTCAACAGGCTGTGATGAGAGCCCCTATTCCTTGACCAGTAAGAACAGGTTAGCAGCTGGGACTGCAGGAAAGTAAGGCATGACTCAGCATGATTTTCTCCCTCCCATCCTTTGAAAGACTGTTTGGCATTTTGGTGAAGAGGGAGGTACAAAGAATTTAGATTAGTAAGGTCACTAATAGCACATGGAGTACAACAGTGATAGATAAAACAAAACAAAACAAAAACCAACCACAGTCTTACTCCAAGCCATGAAAGGCACTTTATTAACAGAGTTTTTAATTTCATTCTTGCTCTTCAATTAAAAGTGGGATACACACAAAAAGATTTGGTTTTGCTTTTGCAGAACACTCATGGTGTTCTGAATGGATCAGATTTTAGCTTCTAAAAATGAAAACTGAAGTATCTCTCATCTTTCTTCCTTTCTAACCAAGCTCTAAGTTCAGGCACATATCTTTACTTACTTCGCTATCAAGGAAATTTACAAATTACTTGAGATTGCAAAGACTAGGTGACTGGGATGCTATTATACAAGAAAGTCAGATTTTGAATCCCTTTTGCAAGAGTCCCTGAGAAAAAGGGCATTTGAGATAAGTATTTCTAGATTAATTTAATCTCTAACTCATTAAAAAAAAAATCCAGAAAACATGCATTTTCTAAGTTCTAACCTTTTTAAAATAGTAAAAAAAAGATGGCAAGCTGTGCAGGAAGAAAGCAGTGTTTGCACAATACAAAACATATTTCTTTGAGCCTAACAAAAACATAATATAATTTCCTCTGACAGGTTTTATCTTGCATTTTCCCATATATGTAAGCTGTTTTTTCCCTTTTATCTAATCAAACAAAATTATTATTTTTTTTAAGCTTAGAATAGGCCTTCTTCTGGGAACTGGAGATGAACAATGTAAGAAGTGTACAGCACCACAAAGGCACACATTAGTAACAACAAAATACCCACAGAAATGCAGCAGGTGATACTCCAGCCACAGTGGAGTTCATGAGGTATTTGCCATTGATGAACTGTTTCTGCTGTTTCCAGCGTTGTGCAGCAGTGCACAGCCATGGGAGTGATCAAGTAAGGAAGCTGGGCAGGTTCCTTTGGGTCCGGACTTACCTATTTCTTGCCTCTCTTCCTTTTCAAAGTGAAGTGATGTTTTTAGTTGGAAGAGGGAAAAAAAACTATGAAACACTAGTTTGCTTTTAAAACCTGCTTTCTAAGTGCTCAGCCCTGAAGTTTCCACTCTCAACTTTATTCAGACACTTAAGTCCACCAGACATGAACGAGAGGCTTGAGCTTTGCACAGGTTTGCATTTAGTCTGGGACTGAAAAGATACCCTAGCAGTTAAGTTCTCCCAAATAACAAAGATCATTAGCTTTAAGTTTATTTTCTTCCCTCGTGAACTGCTGCAGCTACCATCCTTGCTATATTTAGATGCTTTTATCGTCTCCCACAAAAGGCACATGAAGATGGAGAAGGGCTTCTCTCAGTCTCAGGCATTTTTAGAGCAGGATTGCACTATCCTCATGCCTTGCTGATAATCCTCAAACCTATTTCTTGCAGCACTGTTAATGGAACAGCATCCTATTTGTATGAGGGCAGTTTTCAACAAAGCAGTATCTGCCCTCTGGGATTCATAAGTTCTCTCTTTAATTAAAAAGAAATCCCATTAAAACTTGCCACTGCCACAAGTGAAACAAACTAATATAAAAATAATAATAAAAAAGAATTGGAAGAGGAGAACAAAACTGTTTCCAGGAAACAACAATTGTAGCTTGAACCCATATCCTTTAGGAGTATAAATTAAAACTTTCAATGTCTGAGGAAATACACTGAAGTGGTATAACACTGAGTAACACTGCCCACTAAATCTACTCCTGGGGAAAGGAACGATGCTTATTTTTAGGCCCAATTCACTCAAAACTGCACACATGCTAAGGATGGTCATAAAAATGTTACTTCAGATACAGAAAATGTTTAAATAATTACTTCCTTAAAGAAAAAAATAAAAGAACAAACTCAAAGGCAGGATAAAATTGCTTTGCCTACAAATGAAATCACATTTGGGCCATCTTTGTTTTTAAGCTTTCAGTAACTGGGGCAGGATGTGTTCGCTTTCAGTTTCCCACCATTAAGGGATAAGGGTTTGAGCTCCTGTTGCAGATGAACTTTGCAAGGGTGTGCAACTGAGCTAGGTGGTTGATGAGAGAAGATTAGACACAAATTAAGCTCCCACTGGCTCTGCTGATCGCTCAGTCCTTCACCTGTGGCTGAAGAGCCAAAGGGACTGAAGAGAGGGAGAACAAAAGTGCAGATGGTCAGGATCTGCTTTGGCAACCCTGTGCTACTGCAAGAAAACAGGGAAGGAAAGCATTGTACTAGCAATAAAAGTGTTAAAAGAGCACCCAATGGCCAGGGCAGGGTGTCAACTCTGCGGGAAGCTGTGTGAGCTGTTTCGGTGAGGGAGAGCAAGAAGTCTGAGGGATCTGGGCCTGTTTAGTCTGGAAAAGAGGAGACTGAGGGGAGACCTCATTGCTCTCTATAGCTACCTGAAGGGAGGTTGTAGAGAAGCGGGAATTGGTCTGTTCTCCCTGGTAGAGAGTGATAGGACGAGGGGAAATGGAAGGAAACTGTGCCAGGGGAGGTTCAGGTTAGATATTAGGAGGAATTTCTTTCCTGAAAGGGTTGTGAGCCATTGGAACAGGCTGCCCAGGGAGGTGCTTGAGTCACCGTCCCTGGAGGTGTTTAAGAGACGGCTGGATGTTGTGTTGGGGAGCATCATTTAGTGGGGTGATAGGGCTAGGACAACGGCTGGACTCGATGATCTTCAAGGTCTCTTCCAGCTGTAACTGTTCTATGATTCTGTAAGTCCTCTCAGGGCAGAGGTGAAATGGAGAATCCAGATGTGTCCCTAGGGAGGAAGGCTCACTTCCTTCCCAGCCCACCCCGCCCTAGCCCCAGCAACCATCAGGGATGTGGCAGAAGGTTTGCAGGGTTCCTACAACCTTCAACCCCTCAGCCATTGGGTTCCTTGCTTGTTCCTCCAGCTCTGATGTTGGCTGTACTGTGACAGCCACAGCCTTGGTGCAGGACAAGATATTAACCTAATTAAGCAATGCCTGGACAGCCATATCTTCAGTGCAGAACACAATATTAACTTAATTAAGCAATAAATTACTAACCCAGATGAAAGCTCTGACAATGGCCAAAGCTCTGCTGCAATATCAAGCAGCTGAATAAGCTCCCGCCTAACTTTTGCCATGGAGGCAAGAGGACTTACCAGGGTGTGGGAGCAACCTCTTCCTCTGCATTACTTAACATGTATGTGTGGAGTGAGAAGATGCCATTTGCAATGAGAAAAACCTCTGGTTGTGGTTTCTGAGCTGGCTCCAGATTTTGCCAGCACAAATGTCAGCCCTCATTTATGTTTCCACATCCCTCTTAAAACTCTTAAAGACCACGAACACGGCTTCATCTGTCCCTGATCTGCTCAAGTGGCCAAAGCATTGCCAACCAGCCCTATTTCCAAACATCGCTGGCCAATTCTAGTGAGGAAAAAGCCATCATGCAGCACTCAAATTGCTGTGGATAGTGATCTACATTCAGTTATTTGTTGTGGCCATTTCCATGCTCAGCCATGCTTCCCCTATATCCTTTTTGTGCTAGCCTTCCCTTCAAGCAGAGCAGAGGACTTCCAGGGTGAACATGTGAATCAAAAATACCATCCTTAAAAGGATTAGGATACACAAGGGGATTATAAACCCCTAAACAGTATATATGTGCAGAGTGATTCAGAAACAGGGTGGAAGAAGGTGGCCAAGTAGGAGAGTAATACCTCCAATTTTTGTCTTGGCTAAATAGGAAGTCCTCTTCAGATTAGCTAGAGGTCTTAAGGACTCCAAACTTCATGACAGTCTCATCTGAAAGTCTGCGCAACTGTCCTGACATTCAGGTGGAACTCTTTGCACCTCTCTCTCCCAAAACCCATGCAAACTAGTGTTTAACACACCACTGAAAATAAGCAAATGCTGGCAATAAGCCTTGGTGCCAATCCACTATGGGAAGCAGCAGGCTGCAGACCTCTCACTCCACCTCTCCCACTCCCGTCTATTCATAACGAAACCTCTCATGTTTTAGGAAAGCTCCCATAGAGTTGGGAAAAAAAATCATAAAATGTGGACTGCCTGCTCTCATATTCCTCAGCATGTCTGGGTTTTCATCCTTATTCCTGGAGGTGATTTTGCCACTTTACTCTGCTCTGGTGAGACCTCATCTGGAATACTGTGTCCAGTTCTGGAGCCCTCAATACAGAAAGNATGGGCAAAGCCTGACCACAACACCAGCACATACAGAACTTGCTAGAATCCCTCTTACCTTGAGAGCTCTGTTCCTGAGGTGGAACAGATCCACGTGTGCCTCCCTTTTGGTATAAAGAGCACAAGCCCCAGATATCTGGCAGGACAGACATTTTCCACACAGACTATCTCCCTGACATGGCTGCTTATCAGATTTGGGTGGTGGGGCTTGTACACTCGCTAGAGTTGCTGCAGCACAACTGACAGCAAAATTTGACCTGAGCAATCTGTAATACCCTGTCTACTCTGCAAGGCCCAGAGAGTGCTTGAAGGGAGAAGAGATATGCCTGTAAACTTATTTCATAGAGCAACAGAACGGATTCCTGGTGGTTCTCAGAGCACGGTCTCCATTTATGGCTTGTCATGTTTCTTTCCCTCCTGACCTTGCATAAAGGCAACTTTAGAGATGAACAGAGGAAAGCAGAGGGGTCTATTCATGCTTGCCAGAAGGCATAATCAGAGTACTATGAACAGCAGAAGAAATTTGTTATTATCACTTATCAATGGATTAGGAGACATACATGATCATTTTTGCATAGAATGTGGATTATGGACCATCTGTTGGTCTGTTTCACCCTAGATAGCACATGTTAGCATTTTTTGGTGAGCGTAAGGCTGGACAGAATGCTCAGGCTGCATTCCTTGGCTGCTTTGCTCTCCACAGAGATGCAGCTCATCTGAAGTATGTGACATTCTCTCCTATCCTGTGCAGGTAATTTTTCATTGCTAACAACTGTCCTTTGACTCCTTGAGATGACAGAAGTCCTCGGGGAAGAAAGTGTGAGCTTCAATCCCAAGTACTAAAATTTGGCAGTGTTGGACCTGAGGGGTATGTTTTGTATGTGCAGAGAAGTGTAAGGAATCATGGTCTCAGTCAAGATGTTACTGTCTGCCTTATGCAAATGAAGAACCAACAATTACAAAGCATTTCAAAATTCAGACTTGAGCAAGAAAGCATGTTGGTCCTGCTAATGCCTTTCTCTTAGCCCTTCCTCCTTCTGTCACACAGTTGTTCAAGACTACCTCTACATTGATATTTCAGTGATGTTCTGGTTTTAAGCAGCATGTACAGGTCAGTTCATTCAGACCCAAAGACCTCAGGCACCTTGCAGAAGTCTAGCTAATTAGCTGGCTAAGCAAGGAGTATGTTAAATTTATAGCAGCACCTACAGACTTGCATCAACAACAAAAATGCTGTCATGTGAAGCAGAACCATGTCATGATAAGAAATCTGTATGCAAGAAGAAGATAATTCACTGATCAGAATGACTCTGAGTTAATGGTGACCAGACCAAATCAAGGTTTTATTACAAATGGATTCTGACCATGATACTCTTTCCAACTGAACCAGGGAGAATAATTTGAAATTCAAGTGAGCAGATACTCAGATCTGATTTCACAGAGAATTTCCATATGGAAAAAATGTGAAGAACTGCTGGCAAGGAATGGATGTATTGAGGGCTAGTAAGAAGATTCCGAGCTGGAAAATATATGCATGGCAATAATGACATTTCCAAACTACAGAGGATTAAATCCAATTGGAGTTGAAGTTGCTGATAAAAAGCCCTAGGTTTCAAGGGAAATGGAGTCGTATTTGAGTAGAATCCTTTCCATCACCACATTATTTCCCTAACTGAAAAACCCTGAAAGTTACAACTTATTTATGAGCCCTTACTGATTTAAACTTGGGTTATTCACTACTGTACCCCTGAGATCTTCAATATTTTCATGCAGTGCTGCCCCACATATTTTCCATTTAGCTTCTGCTGACAGATGTCAACCTTTAAGATTTTTTTCCCCCGTACTTTTAATATTGTCCCAGTTACAGATCACTAGGGAAATTCCAAATTTTTTTCCAGCAAGTTGCCTTAATTGACTGAAAAATAGTAAGGGTTCTATGACACAACATTTTTTATTGGCATTAGATTCTTCCTATAAACTTGATCAGCCTTATTTTATGATCTAGAGCACCAATAGATTGATCAAATGCAGCAATGGAGTAGCCCTAATCAGATTTTAGAGGAAGCTGCCTCTCTCTGCCCCTGCCTCTAATTTCAGCTTCTTATCTTAAATCAGTCATGCCATCTGTAGGGGAATGCAATTAAATTCAAATCCCTTGAAATCAACAGAAAACTTTTTACTGGCTTCAAGTTCCTGTACAGCCTCCACTGCATGGCAAGGCTTCTGGAAACCCTTCCAGAGTAGGACACAGCATGGGCAGACTCTTTCTTTATTATCAAAGAGTCATCATATACATCTTTCTTTTAGGTGACTCTTTCTTTAGTATGAAATAGGCTTTAAAGATCATGTTGAAATAGGTATTAAATCAAGGGAGCTATAAATGCTGCTGACCAAATGTTTAGCATATACATTCCCTTCCAATTACATGAGTGTTCTGAAGACCCAGCAAAATGATAACACCATGCACACATGCTTTCAAACCAAAATACTCATCTGTACCTCTCCAACCATAACAGTCAGTCCTCAACAGCAGGCACACACATAAAAACAGCTGTTTGAGAAGAGATGCATCAACATGGGAGACTCCTTCACAAGTCTGCTTCATGTGATCAGCTTTATGAAGATGATGAGTCGCCATAGATGTCAAATGTTTGTTAAGGAGCCAGAAGCCACTCACATTTGGGGGCAGTTAGCCTCTGACAAGGAAATCAAGGGGAAATTTACTTTGAAATTAAGTAACACTGAGTTCTCTCCTCCTGCAGAACCTCTTGCAAATTGCTCTGGCTAGATTTTCTCCAGTCTGATTCAGCCTCAAAATCTCCATGCTTCAGTACTTAAGTCTATTTTAGTCAACCTACCACATGCAAATAAGGTAACTACAATTCATTTATTTGAGAATATCACATATCTAAAAGGCTAACATTTGTTTGTTTTTACTTGTTTAAGTTCATATTTTTGCTGGATATATATGATGTTCTCCACCTTCAATATTAACCTAACGCCTTGAACTTAATATGCCATATTCCTTTAAACTCGTTGTCAACAGATCAAAGCATCTGGTAGTCAACAGCTTTAGGAAAGCTCTAAGAACTTAGTACAAGGACTTAAGTCATTTTTATCCATGTGCCTCTAGAGAGGCTATTACAGATCTGAAAGCTTGCGCTACTATTCCAGCTCCACTGGAACAGGATGAAGCCATGAACTCCTATTCTGCTTTGATTATCACCACATATGTTGACTAAGCCATGGTCCAAGTTAATGCATTGAAGAGGTCTTGGATTATCCCATGCCACCCACTTACATCACCCTTGCACCTTTTATGGTAAGTCATAAATCTGTGTGTAGGCAGGTGACTACTGCCCTATGAGTCAGTCAGAGCAGCTGTGGCACTCTGCATTCTCGCCACATCCCCACCCATGTCAACTGGGGTTGCATGATTCAAGTTAGCAATTAAGGGTACAAAACAATTATTCTTCCTGACATCATTCCAGCCTCAGACCGTGAGAGCTTCCTTTAGCCCTGCCTCTGCCTCACTGTTTCCTCCAACCACTTCCCAGGCTTCATCTTATGATAGTTCCAGGGTAGTTCCACAACTACCAAAACCACTACGCATTTTAAACCATTAATGTTTGTTCCACCTACAATCAAGGAATACCCAGTTCTAGCAATGCAAGTCTGAGTAAGCAATAAGGAATATACCTGATCCTGTCCTGATGCAGTGGAAAAAAAGCTAGTAATCTTCGAATGCTCCTTCTAACTTCTGTGACTGGCTGGTCCTGCAGGGGAGGATACAGTTGTGACTTCTGAAAGTATGTCCATAAACAGTGAGAGTTAACACAGAAGGCTGAAATTAAGAACCTGCCCCATACTTAACATCCTTCTCCTCCTCACCCATGGTAGAGGAGCTGACTTGTTACCTAGAGTCAATACAAGATTTGTAGAAACTTCAGGCTGTCAATCACACACCCATTAAAAATGGTTTCGGTTTGAATTTTTACTGGAACTAGTATGCAAAGAAACAAGATGGTTTTGTTCTTTGCTGGGACTGGGCAGCCGTGTGGAGCCTATCTGTAGCAAAACTGCCTACTGAACAATAAGCTGTCTCTGCTTTCCTTATTCTCTATTTTGTCTACTTCAGAGGACAGAAACCGTATCTTATAACAGGTTTATATAATTACTTACATCCAATTTCCAATCTTAATTAGGGATGCAACAATGAACTATTAATAATATCCAGAGCAGCATTAATCTATCCCTGCTATTTCACTTGAGTGGTAACAGGAACTAGACCATCAGGGAAATAAATTAAAGACAATTTGAGTTTTGAGAGAAGCATCAGAACAAGAGCTTGGGATCTGTATTTCTGCAATAGCTTCTCTTCTGCCTGTGGGAAATCCTGTGGGTACCAAGAAGAACAGGAAAAGGTGGGATGCTGGACCTACTTGCAGTTTGATAAAGTCAAATAAATGCATCATAGGATTAAGTTCCTGCTTCTGAGTGTGTGCTTCAATAAAAGTAACTTCAACAAAAACTAAAAAATGCCAGTGTCAAACCTGAGTTTAGGCATCTTGCCCAATAAATACAGAAACTGAATGTAGCCCAGCCCACTACCACCCTTCAAGAGCATTTTGCCCTTCTCTCATGGAAGTCATGCTGGATCAGGAATGAACTTCTTGCACCAGGTGTCAGACAGTAATAATACTTGAGCTGCCTCTAATAAAAGCCCATATGTCAAATACTTAATTGCTACTGACTGACAAAACCAAGCTGTAGTCATGCTCCTCAGAAAAAAACATGCAACTGTACTCTGCGTGGCTTCAGTGCTTTGCCAGAGCAAACTCAGTTATCTGCTGGAATAATTACCAAACTTGTTTCATAAAAAGCACTGTAAAAAAGGTTTTTCTCACTGAACTCTGAAACTAGCCAGAGGAACCTCTGAATCTTCAGAATGGCATGTCTTTTAACAGCAATTAAACTTTTAAGTGCCAGTTAACTGCACTGACTATTTTTCAATTCTGAATGGAATTGCTGAAACCTTTAGGGGGACAGTTATACCTTTAAAAGTTTTCAGTAGAACCACACCATAATATCCTCAGGAAAACTAAAGGCTTGCTACTCTTTTCCCTCTCAACAACATCAGTTTACAGCTCAACAACACAAGGGTGGAGGAGGAAATTCCTCTATTCTCACCTTCAAAAAGAAAAAAAAAAGTTCCTTTTCAACAACCTTTAGCACAATGAGTTTGTCATCAATTGTTTGCAGGAAACATCTCACATTTTTTCCTTCTACACAAAGAGTTTGATCCCAGCAGGTTAACTTAATTTTTGTAAAGAAAAAAAACTATATACACACATGAAAGCAAAAGAGAGGTAAAAGCCACAGTCATGTAAGAAATCAGTAGAGGCACTCACACAATACTCAGAGAAGACGCAGTCAGAGTATAAACACAAGACCAGAGTGATTTGGGTTTAAAAGGGAGAAGAGGCACATATGTCTTCACCAAATAACATTAACAAAAACTCCATTTTAAGAGAGTGCAAAATACACCACCTCAAGGAAGGAGAAATTAACACCACATGGGCAGCATTCCCACTATAAGCCTGGGCTAAGAGGCATTCCTAAATATCTTTTTGATTTTCATTGTTAAAAGCTGCTGTGAATAAATTGTTTGGCTTGCAGCAACAAGACTGCAACACTGAAGAGCAAGATTTTAAGAAAAAAGAAATTAAATCTTTACTCTTACTAATTTCCTTTAAGAGGTTTTCTCTAATGAGAAGCTATTTCTGATGCAGCTTTCTCATGCTGCTTCTCTTGGTATCTTCCACTGATGGTGAAAAAGCCAACTGCTTCTCTTGCTTGGAAAGCTCTGCTCTTTCATTGAAATAATTAATGGCAATGCAGTAACTAACTGCTGTTTTGGAGAAAGCAAGCTCTGGAAAGAAAGGCATGGATGAATTGTGCTTTTGGGCTGTTGCATTAAGCCCTGCAGAAGCTCATGTCAGGCAAGATCCTGAGGTTCTTCTCCCAAAAACAAAAGCACTGCTCTGGGTAGACCCTTTGTAATGAGAAGCATCAGTGTGGGAAGAGACCAGCTCCTTCTAGCTTCATGTTCTGGAAGAGTATTAGGCATGCCATCTAAACATACCTGATGTGGAAAATGCAGATACAGGATTTATCAGCAAAGAGGAAATACTTGCCTGGTAATTGCATTCCAGAAAGGCTTTTTTAATGGTAAGCAATATCTCAAGAGCAAGGATGCAATTCAGTCTAACCAGTCTAAGACACAACATGAATAATTTTGTGGTGAATCACACTGAAGGACTGTCATGGTGGCAAGGGTTACAGTCTTTTTTTCTGCTACTCCACCAGATCTATATTAACTCTCCATCAGCTGGGGTAGCAAATGACATTTGCTGCTGAAAGGCTGGCAACAAATTTAGTTTGTCTGATAACATTCTCACAGGTTCTTCCCATCTTACTTCTTAGTTTGACAGCTTATGTGAGCCAGAAACCAGCATTAGTTGAACACTCAGAGGATTGCCCTGAAAAAAATGAATCAACCTTCCTCTCAAACTCACATAAATCAGACAGTGCCCTGAGCTAGGAAGGTTTTAGGACATGTACACATTACTTGTTTAGGCCCTTGATAATCAGTGTCATCCAACACTTCAAAGACAAACTCAAAAAATACTGGAAGAGGAAAAATGTTGAGGCGGCTGCAAGAGAAGAAATAGGTTAAAAGTGGAAGGAGTTTGCCCTGCAATGAGCAATGAGTCAGTGCCACTGCCCTGGCCAAGCTGACTCCCCTAGCCAGTCCCCTGGGCAGAGTCACTTGCTCCAGGGGAATGATGTTACACACCATCTTCCCTCCTCCTTTACATCACAGACCTCAGGTGAAGTAGTACTACCCTACCGTGCAACTCCAAGGACAATTTTTTTTTGTTATCTTTGTAACATCCAAACCAAAGAAACTCTGGCAACACTGCCACAGACTGCAGGAAATACTGAAAAGACTAATAACGTTTTTCTATGTTCATCTGTGTCTGTTGGAAGAGAGAAAAATCATGGGATTTCTCCTTGCCAAACCACACCCATTGGCCTCACTGAAAGCTTGAGCCCTGGGTTTGAATGATTTGGTCTTTTGGAGGAGGGATAGCTTTTATCAGAGCTTTTCAGAGAAGGGTTTGAACAGCACTTGAACAATAAGAACAACAAAGGCTCCAGATAAGTCATTCTTTCAGACTCTTCTGATCTTTACAGTACACTCTAAATGCTTTTGTTAGTTTTTAACTCATCAGCCCAGGAAATGCTCTGAAACTTTGAAGACTTAAAATAGTTAACAAGCCAAAACTTGCTAGTGAAGCTACTCTTTAGTTAAGCAAGAAAGGACTTTACTTATTCTGTGCAGTTTCTTGTGGGCTGAAGAAGAGACTAATCTGATCTTAGCATCCTTATGAGACTTTTTTCTGTGGAGAAATTTATATCACAGCAAGCTCAGTATCAAGCCCACACAATCCAAGTAAATCTGAAATTACCAGAAAAAGTAAGCTTTGAATACTGTTTTACAGCATGAATTATTACTGTTTGCTGGTTTGCAGCTCACTGATGCCCAGCAACAGAATATACACACGAAATCTGTTTCACCAACCCAAAGCTAACTGTATGGCCCAGCCTCTAGTACCAAACATGAAAGGCAAGAAAGCAGTACCAGGCCTGTTTCTCCATACTGCCCAGCTGGTTAAACCACTTAAGGTTCTGACTAGGAGCCTCAGAAATACTGTAACCATGACCCTCCACAATGTTTATTTCCTTTGGTGCTGGAGCACACCACAATCTTCTTGAGGAATTAAACCATCAAGTCACTACAAAATCCTGGCATCACTCTTAGCAAAGTGAAGTCCTCCTGCCACAAAGGTGGGTTGCCTTTTCTCCTTTAAAAAATTCATGTACCTTATTTCAAACCTCACATTTGCTACATTAAGAACTGCAAACCTTGCAATGTCTCCTTTTTCATCTCTCCCCCTCTACTCTATCTCCCAAGGAAATTGAAATTTTCATTAAATCCACCAGATAGAAAGAAGACTTAAATTGCATGACACATTTCCCAAGGCATCTGCACTCCAACAGCTGATGGCAGTGGGATGTTGGGCAAAACACAAATGTGTAGGCCTTTTAGCTACAGAGCTAGTCCATAAAACACAGTCAATAATCCATAAAATACAGTTATCCCACTCTGCATTGTTGTTACAGTCCTACTAAACTCATAGGTCCTCACCACCAATGAAGACATCTCTTAATGAGCTGGCAGACTACTCGCAGAAGTAACTCATCATTTTGGTGTTATGTTCACTGCTCACTTCCCCAGTCTGAACTAGCAGCTACCTGTGCTCGGAGGACACAAACCCTCTAAGAGAAGGCATGAGCAGAGACCTCCGGTCTCAAGTTTCATGCTTTTTTGTGCAGAAGCGCAGCCCTGTGCAATGAGCAAAGCACTGAAGAATCAATCCCTCTATGAAATTCAAAGGGAGACACAACCTGAGCCAAACTCTGTCATCCTCCAGAGACCATCCACTGCAGTGTGAATGCTGTCCATGTGTCACGAGACTGTATTGTATGGCTAGGCTTCGCGAACGAAGATCCAGGGAGGGCTCCATCCACACTNGAGACTAAAATGAAGGCAAAGGCAGCACGTGTTACACTGGTAGAAGTGCTTTAGTCTAATTATCTAAGATACTCTGCATCTGCAGATGAATACTTCTGGCTGATTCAACTTGGCCACAACTTTAAATGACAGCTGGCTCTCAATGTAACGAACACTGGCATAAGTAACCTCCTCTCACTCTTCTTCCTCCACACTCACCACTATTTTTAATAGAAACTGAGTTGTTGATGTGACAAGATTTTGTGACAAGACTTTTTTACATATTTTGGGGGAATTTTTTTTGCCTCCGAGTTGCTTCCCAGTGCCTAACATGACAACAGACACATCCACTGTAACATCTGCACCTGCAGGATCCCAGTTTTATTTTTATTTCCTGCAGAAACATGTCCTACAGCCATGGGAAGAGGAATCCTTAAAAAATACCACACACATGCTCCTCTGCCCCCACAGATCTACATCCCAGGCAGTTGTTGATCAGTTGGCAATATCCTCTCTGGCTGTCTTGGAAAGTCCCTTTATTGACAGCTCAAACTGCTGAGAACATGAAGTGCTGGCTTGATTTCCCTTCAGGAAATTTTGGATAATCCAGAGTCTTGGAGCATGTGAGAGAACAGCCCTATCATCCTTTTCTTCCAGAAATAAAACCCTATCCAGCTTGTCACAGGGAAGTTATGTTCTTTACCTAGGACAGCAGGATACGTTGACTTGCCAGAGTCAACAACAGTAGTAGGCAAGACATGCCCAAGAGATGAACTTCTGGGCTTCCCACATATCCCGCAAGAGGCAGAGAAGAACAAAGAAATTTTGCTGTCAAATCATTGCTGTTATACAGTTGAAAGCCCTGAATTATGGAAAGGCCTGGGGAAAAAAAGACAGAATAGCCTAAAAACATTGTATTCAGAGCAGAAGGCATCTGATGACATCTGACAAAAATCCATGAGCAACAAACCCCCCTACAAGAAACACTAATTCTATCACAGGCTCTTCTTTTCAGGGCAGCTGGGTCTGAAAGACTGGTTTATGCACCAGCCAATTGCAGTTTGGCTCAATTGCCAAACATTACTTGGGATTCCAACCATGACTCTGGTAACCACCATGACTTCACCCACCTCCAAGAAATCAGCAAAACCTCTGTGGAACAAACTGCCACTCAAAACTAAGTTCTGTGAAGTTCTGCGTACGTGCTAATTGTTTCACAAAGTAGCTCTGGGACTCTCTAAACATGCCAGTAGCTTTGTCAGCTTTCCAGCAACAACTTCAAATATTATTTTTTTTCCCCTAAGGCTGGTCCTCCTAGAAATTTCAAAAATACCTGAGCTCCCCATTGCCATCCCTAAATTAATTTGATGGAAAACCATTTTCAAGACGTTTAAGGGCTTAAAATATATCCTGGACAAAAATGTTGACTAATTACAAGGTATTTTTAATTTAAAGTGAGAACTATTCCCTAGAAATTTTTTCTAATATAGATTCTGATCTACTGTACCGTGCCACTTCTGTTCTCATTAACCAAGTTGATAAACACACTTTATGGATCACAATGAGCATAAATCTGGGTCCAGAAAGCCAAAAAGGCAACAAGACAGGAGTGTTGAGAGTGCCCATCAGAAATAATGTTTTAAAAGGCCTCCTTTACAGAAAGCAAATGGGCAGTTCTTCTTCTGGCTTCTCTTCTAAAATATTGTGGGTGGAAGAACCCAAATTCCAAAACAATCCCCCCTCAAAGCCTAGGAGCTCCTTTGCTTCCTCAGAGCTGCTGTTCCCCCGAGATTCAGAGGGAATTCGAGTCTCTCACAGACTCGAGATTCAGAGAGGAAGAACGAGCTTGCATTGGCAAGAAGGTATGTGAAGGAAGCTAATGTCTGACATTTCTAAATTAAACAAAGCAAGGAATTGAACTAGAGTAGTGTAAACAGAAGTACAGACTATAGCAGCCCAAAGACAGTGATGGGAAGTACCATGGAGACTGAAAGCATCAAAGGGATGCAGGACAGACTTAGGCTTCTATCAGATGAAACAACAGCAACTAAAGCCAGCACATGGTTCTCTGTATTACTCTTCAGACATGGATAAATGACCAAAACAGTTGATTTAACTAAGCTAATTTTAGTATATTCAGTATATCCACTGCTTTCACAACAGAAAAAATACAGAATTGCTGTAAATGGTTCCGTGGTTAGACTTGATGATCTTAAGGGTCTTTTCCAATCTAAATGATTCTGTGATTCTATCAAAATACTGAAAATATGCAGAGAAAGGGAGTAGACATGAAAGAATCAGACCACCATTTTGGCTGATTTTTTCCTTTTTGGTGATTGCATCCCACAGCAAGAGCTAGGAACAACAAAGGATTGGATCGTTCCCACAGTTCTGTAGAGCTCAGCCAAGCCACATAAGAAGGCTACAGGAAAGCTGTGCCAGTGTGTCCCTGTCCCAGCCATGGGCTGTGAACAGTTGAAACAATGGAGTGTTGAGACCTGAGAGTGCTTGAACTTTTGTGGTTGCATTTCCTCCTCACACACCTGGTCCTCCAGCCCTTCCTTCAGACTTTGGCTGGTCACAGTCCTCACCTTGCATGTGCTTTAACTGTTTCAACACCAGGTTAAGTGACTGGGTTTATTGACAGAAATTCCAATTCCAACACAGGTGTTCTCAAGAGCATCACCAGCAAAAACTTTATCTTGCACTCATTAGTAGCAGCTAATGGGGAACTCTAAAACTGGAAATCAAACCACCTATTTATGAGGAAAAC
>VWZO01008619.1:1891-22223 GCA_013396975.1 Bucco capensis
AAGCAGCCAGCAGCACTGGCAGGAGCTGGGCCCATGGCAGGAGGAAAGCAGCCAGCAGCACTGGCAGGAGCTGGGCCCATGGCAGGAGTTTGGGTAGGATGGGCAGCAGGGTTTGGTGGACTCCACTTTGAAGTGTCATCATTTCTGCTCTAAGGATTGATCTGATCTCCCATTTTCCTGGCTATAAAAGCCCTGCAGGAGGGAAGGGAGATGCTGAATGGGCAGAGGAAGGTGTGAAGCCCCTGGGGATGGAGCAGCTGAAGAGAAGGTGAGTTCAGTTCAGGGCCAGGCACCTGCATGGCCAGCAAGGCCATGAGAGCTCTGGAGTGGTGAAGCAGGGATGTGTGCTGAGGTGCTGGGGGTGGCAGGGAGCAGAGCATCCCCTGGCCTGACCCAGAGGAGCAGCTGTGGCTGCTGCTGGAGCCAGTGCCCAGAGCATGGGCAGCAGCAGACACTGGCAAGCTCTGCCACACACATTCCCTCTCCCAGCACAGAGGAAGCACAAGTGCTGCAGGGTGGGGAGGACCAGGAGATATTGCAGTGCTGCCTGTGAAGTTTTGTTCAGGATTCACTTAGCCACAGACACAAGAATCCTAGAATCCTAGAATCNGCAAACAGGCCCTCTGCAGCCTTCTTGGAAGTTCCCTTTAGGTCCTGGAAGGTCACTAGTAGTTCCCCTGAAGCCTTCTCTTCTCCAGGCTGAACAATCCCAGCTCCCTCAGCCTGTCCTCAGAGCAGAGGTGTTCCAGCCCCTGAGCATTCTCGTGGCCTCCTCTGCACCTGCTCCATCAGCTCCATGTCCAAGGATTGTCTCTTTCTGCTTCTAAGTGGTTACTAGGTGATTTGGAAGTGTGGGTTTGGGCCCTTTGCTGTTCTTGGCTCCCTTTGTAAGGGGAGCTCATGCTCATTCAGCCCAGCATGTGCTGAGGGCTGTGCTGGGCCCATCACAGGCTGGGAAACACTGAGCCCAGCACAAGGCCTCTGGAAATGCACCAGCAAGCCCATGGGGTTGATGGCATGAGGAATGTGATGAAAAATGGGAAGGATTTCCCCAATCATTGAATTAAATGAGCATTGCAAGGCAGGAAGGCAGGAGCTCCCCTGGAAAGGGATGAGAGCATCACGCAGGAACATGAAGGCTGAGGCCAGCCAGGAGGAACACAGCAGGGCTGACTGAACCAGAGAGCAACAAGCAGCAGACAGAGCAGGCAGCCTGCAACAGCAGATGGCAATAATCCAACACAGGAGCAAATCTGGATTGCCAGGAGAGCTCCCATGGGGGTGGCAGCTCTGCTCCCAGGGGTTTCATCTCAAGGGATGAGGCTGCAGGCACCAAGGGTGCCCAGGAGATGCTGGGCAGGCACCCACTGCCACAGTAAAATGGGCTTCAGCAGCCACTGAAAAGCTGCCAGGACCCAGAGGAAGGGAAAGATAGGAATAAATATTGTCCCAAACTCATCATCTCCTGGACAAGGGGAGAAAATGAGGAGGGAAAAGGCTCCAGGGATGTTGGTTGCTGCAGGAATGTTTACCATGGGATATAGAGTGACATGGAGAACAGGTTTTGTCTCCAGAGCATGGGAAAGTCTCAGGCCAAGTGCCCTGAGCTGGTGACCTCTCCTGAAAGCAGTGCTGGGAGGTATGCTGGCACCACAACTGCCTGCCCTTGGCAGTGAAACCTCTCTGGCCATGGACTGGCACTTCTATCTGCCCTGGTTAGGCCTCACCTGGAATGCTGTGTCCAGTTGTGGGCCCCTCAGCTCCACAAGGCTAGGGAGCTGCTGGAGAGAGTCCAGCCCAGGGCCAGCAAGATCCTGAAAGGAGTGCAGCATGTGCCCTAGGAGGACAGGCTGAGAGAGCTGGGTCTCTTCAGCCTGGACAAGAGGAGACTGAGAGGAGACCTCAGCAATGCTTAGAAATATGTGAAGGGTGAGTGTGAGGAGGAGAGAGCCAGGCTCTGCTCCATGGCATCCAATGGTAGGACAAGAGGGAATGGGAGCAAGTTGGATCACAGGAGGTTTAGTATTAAGCTGAGGAGGAACTTGTTTGCAGTGCAGGTGCCAGAGCACTGGCCCAGGCTGCCCAGGAGGCTGTGGAGTCTCCTTGTCTGGAGCCATTGCAGAGCTGCCTGGACACATTGGTGTGTGAGCTGGTCTAGGTGCTCCTGCTCTGGCAGGGGGGTTGCACTAGATGATCTTTCTAGGGCCCTGCCAACCCCTAACACACTGGGATACTGTGATACTGTGATCACCAGGTTCCCAGGTGGGCTGGGAAGGTGCCAGGGGCAGCTCAGATCCTGCCTGACACCTCTGGAGTGATGGAGACACAGCATGGAGAGAAGCAGTGCAGGGACCCAAGTGAACCTGTGCCTGGATGCTTGGAGCATCCCTGAGCTCTCACACTATCTTTCCCTAGCTCCTCAGCATCTGCAGGAAGTTCTGAGGAAAGGCTCCAGCACAATTGCAGACAGAAGGTTACACTGGCAGCTCCTCACCTCTTTGGCCCAGCCTGAGAAGGTTCAGTGCATCCCATGGGTTTGGCCCCTCCAGCAAACACAGGAGGCATCCAACAGGTGAGGTCCCAGCACCTCTGCTCAGCACCCAGCACATCTTCCCTGCCAGGCTAAAGCAGCTCCAGCAGTCATTCCTGTTCCCCTCCAAGCCCCTTGCTGCTGTGTCCTGCTCTGGGCTTTGCCCTTCCTCCCTACTCTTGCTCTTGCACTCCCATCCTCTCAGCCTGGCCTGCTTTCCTGCTTCTCCAGGTCCTGCTTGTGCTTGGATTGCCTCATCCCTTGGTCTGGGGCACTTTGAAGTGTCTCCTCCTTCTTTCTATTATCTTGACATCCCTCTCATCATCCTGACATCCTTCTTCTGCCCTCCCCCTGCTCCCTGCATGCTCCCCATCACTGCTCCACAATGAGCAGGATTAGCTCTGGGCTTAGTCCCATCCCTGCTCATATCCTTCTCTTGGATTGTTCCATCCAAGCCTTCCCTGGCTTTCCAAGGTGATGTTAATATCAGCCTTCTCCTGCCTTTCCTCCCCTCTGCTTCATCCTTCTGTGCCTTAGGGCTAACTTCTTCTTGTAGGATTTTCTCTCTTTTTGGAGGACTTAGAACTTTTTTTTCCTGCTAAAACCTGAGATGTGTCCTAGTTAACAGCAGCTTGGGCTGAACAGAAAGGATCAATGTGGAGCTCATCAGTGCTCCTTGGATTTTATAGTCACACTATCATGAAGGTTGGAAGAGACCTCTAAGCTCATCAAGTCCAAGCATCTCCCTATCACCCCCAGGACACTAACCCATGGCCTAAGCACCACAGCTAGATGTTTCTTCAACCCCTGCAGGGATGGTGACTCCAGCACCTCCCTGGGCAGCCTGGGCCAATGCCTAACAACCCTTGCAGGGAACAAATTCCTCCTGACATCCAATCTAAACCTCCTCTGGGGCAACTTGAGGCCATTTCCTCTTGTCCTCTCACTGCTAACCCGGGAGGAGACCAACCCCCAGCTCATTGCAAGCTCCTCTCAGGGAGTTGTAGAGAGAGCTAAGGTCTGCCCTGAGCCTCCTCTTCTCCACCCTAACCAACCCCAGTGCCCTCAGCTGCTCCTCACAGCACTTGAGGAGATGTTGGCACTGAAATTCCCATTCAAGGCACAAAGTGAGAGTGGAGGACTCCAAAGCAGGACACTGATAACCTTCTTTCCCTGTCATTCCCTGATGCCAATGGGATGAGCACAAGAGGTGAGTTTTGCTGCTCACACCCCTAGGATGGAGTCTCTGGGAGAGAGGGAAAGTGGTTATTGCTCCATCAGTCCTGGCCTCATCAGGCTGGGGGATGATAAATTGGAGAAGAATAGATTTAAACTGGATATTAGAAAGAAGTTGCTCCCCACGAGGGTGGTGGAACACTGGCCCAGGTTGCCCAGGGAGGTGGTTGAGTTGCCATCCCTGGAGGCATTGCAGGTGAGGCTTGCCAGGGCTCTGGGCAAGCTGCTCTAGTTGGGGATGTCCCTGGCCACTGCAGGGGGGTTGGACTAGATGAGCTCCAGAGGTCCCTTCCAACCCAAACCAGTCTAGGATTCTAGGATTCTATGATGGCAAAGCTCAGCTCTGTTCAACCTCAGGAAACCCAGGAAAAAAGTGTCCAATCCAACCTGAGTGTCTCCAGACAGGATTTCAGGCTATTTGTACAAACTGTCACTTTGCTTTATAACACTGCAAAGACAAATCAGAGCAAGTCCTGCTGGAGGCTAAGAGCAAAGCCAGCTCCTATGTTCACTGACATCCCAAACCTAAGTTCCCCTGGGCAGCTGCAGGGCTAACCCAAACACTGCCAGCCCAAACTCGGCTGTCTCCAGACCCCATTGTGCCCCTCACCATGACTTAGCTTCCCCAAAGGGTAGTGACCACAGCTCCTTTTAGCCCTGCAGGCCTGGCTTCAGCCAGCAAAAGGGCTCTGGAGGATTGGGCAGCTGAATGGCAACACAGCCCTGCTGAACACAGCATCTCCTGCATCCACACATCCTTAAGACTGAGGCAAGAGGAAATGGCCTCAAGTTGCACCACGGGAGGTTTAGATTGGATGTCAGGAGGAATTTGTTCCCTGCAAGGGTTGTTAGGCATTGGCCCAGGCTGCCCAGGGAGGTGCTGGAGTCACCATCCCTGCAGGGGTTGAAGAAACATCTAGCTGTGGTGCTTAGGCCATGGATTAGTGTCCTGAGGGTGACAGGGAGATGCTTGGACATGGAGCGGGAATAACCATATCCAGTTTATCTTCATCCTCCTGGAGCCCAGGGCTCCAGCAGTGAGTGAGACCCTCAGCCACATCCCAGTGGGATGCAGCTCCCATGGCTCACCCATCCCCTGCCCACACACAGCAGCTGGGACCACAGGCCTGGCTTCCCCTGCCCAAACTCCCCAGGCTGGAGAGGCTCTCCTGCATCCCAGAGAGGCCTGGAAGCATCCCAGGGAGGGATGGGGAGGATTCCACCTCATCCCAGGGAGGGATTGAAGCATCCCAGGGAGGGATGCAGGGAGGGATCTCACTGCATCTCAGAGATGGATTGAAGCATCCCAGGGAGGGATGCAGGGAGGGATCTCACTGTGTCTCAGGTATGGATGGAAGCATCCCAGGGAGGATCCCAGTGCTTCTCAGAGAGAGATCTTACTCTATCTCAGGTATGGATGGAAGCATCTTAGGGAAGGACTCAGGGAGGGAACCCACTGCATCCCAGGGAGGGATGGAAGCATCCCAGGGAGAGATGCAGGCTGCTCCAGTCACTCCCAGGCCAGCTGGGTGTTTGCCAGCCTGTGGGCTGTGATCCCTTCCAGGGCTTGCCAGCATCCCTACCTACACATCCATCAATTAATTACCTTTAATTGCTAGTGGGATGGGAGGAGAACAGGAATTTCCCCTGTGGGCTTTAGGCACCCCTCAGGGACCCCAGAAGGGTGCTGGGTGGGAGGGCTGAGCTCATCCTTCCTTGTGGGTCTGCTCCCAGTCCCATTTATCTAGGTCCCTTTTGGGTTCAAGGGGAAAAACACCACAGTTCCCTTCACATAGGGATGGCAGGACCCCCCCAGAGCTGACCCTGCTGGCAGATCAGTGCTTGCTCCCACAGCCAAGGGAGGTAAACACCTTGCACTGCCTGCCTTGCAGATCAGGTAGCTAATGAGAGGTAATTAGGGTGATAGAGCCCTGGGTAACACAGCTCCCACTGCAACCTCTACTTAGCTGCTCCAAGGCAGCACAAACTGTCATTTGGCATAATCAAGGTGTCACCCCCATCTCCATTCTTCAGCAGTGCCAGGCTCCCTCTTCCCAAATGGCTCTGCACCAGCTGCTCCAGCCTGAGCACCTCGGCTGGGAGCTGAGGGGGACAGGGATGTCCTCCACTCTCCTGGCTCTGGGGTGGCATGGGCACTTGAGCTAGAGGAAGCCCAAGGAGCTGTGTGGCTACTGGGCCATGGGCCCTGGGCTGCTTGGGACAGGGGCTGGGGGGTCTGCAGGGCACAGGGTGCCAGCTGGGTGCCAGCAAGCATGTGGCATTAGGTGACAGGAGGCAGCAGGCACTCCTGAAATGCAGCCAGATGGTGCCAGGCTTGGCTGTGCACCGGGGGAGTCTCTTCCTCAGCTTCTGCCAGCACAAGGTCTCTTATCTCCATCTGCCACTGCTTGGCACCAGGAGAGGACAATGGTCTTGGGGTGTTTGTCTGCTCCTCACAGTCAGGCCAAGAGCGGCATTGCTTCTTGCTGCCCCTGCCCAAGCATCACTTTGGTGCTTGCACCACATCCACAATCCGCGGAGGGGACACCCTCACCCCCTGCCACCTCCAGGTCCCCTTCCTCCAGGTCCCCTTCCTTCAATTCCCCTCCCTCCAGATTCCCTTCCTCCAGGTCCCCTTCCTCCAGATCCCCTCCCCCCAGATTCCCTTCCTCCAGGTCCCCACCTGCCTGCTGAATGCCCAGACCGATGCTGGGGGATACTGGTCCCACCAAGGACAGTCCAACTCAGCCTGCAAGTGCTCCTGGCCCCAGCTGGGTAGGGAGGAGGAGGTTCCTGGCTCTGCCAGAGCAGCAGGATATGTGCAGGCACCCGGATAATTGACTTTGGGGAGTGGAGCCAGCTGACAGCTTCCCAGGCCACGTGCTGCAGCTGGTACCTCCGGCTCCCCTGGGAGCACTCAGCATGTGTTTCCCCCCAGGTCCCTGGCAGCTGATGGATTTTCTCCTTCCTGCTGCAACTCATCCAAGAAGGGAGGTGGAAATCTTCCAGAGTGTCCTGCTCCCCTGGCAGCAAGCATCCCCTCGTGAGGGACCCATGGGCAATACAGATGTTTTCCCCCATCCCTATGTGGATGCTGGGAGCATCCTTGGGCTTCCCTGCTGTGGTGGCTGTCACAGCACCTTCCCTGCCCCCCAGTGACATCCACCTGACCCCTGGGGAGCTGGCAGGGAAGGGACTGAAAGCTAAGGGGAGAGACTTCTGGGCAGGCATGGCTTGAAACCCCCAGCCCTGGTGGAGCAGAGCTGCACCCATCCCCCCTTGGCTGAGCCCGGTGCTAGAACTGAGAAGCCAAGTTCTGAGCAGGGCTGTGGCCCCAACCCTGTCCTTCATGATGCCATGTCCCTGTAGGGGAATGGTGAACCTCCTCCTGGGAGGGGGCATGGGGCCAGGTCAGAAATGAGTGCCAGAGCTTCACTGGGTGAATCAGGAGCTGATCCCCCAGGATTCTGCCAAGCCTCCCTCCGAGCATCCCCAGCTCCCAGCCACCTCCCCCTCTGCCTCCCAGCATCCCAGTCCAGGAAGAACCACTGTGACTCCCCCAGTTTGAGGACAACTTCCCTCTGCCACTAGCTTCCCTCCTCCAAACCCTCGTGCTCCTTGGGGGGACATGCTGCTGAGCAGATGAAGGATGGAGACAGTGGTAGGGGCTGTTTCCCCCCACCCCATTATATTTCCCACCTCTCCTGCCTGGCTGTGACAAGTGGGGACACCCCAGGAGTAGTCCAGGCAGACCTCTGTGACAGCAAGAGTTGAGGTGTCCCTCTTTGGACAGCCCCAAGGTCATGGGCTGTGAGTATTTGGGGTAAGCACAAGAGATTCTGCCTCTGCCACTTCCTTGGTGGCACTGCCACCCAGCCAGGGGACAGGAGCCAGCTCTGGGGACCAAAGGGACCTGCTCCAAGTATCTGCAGGGGCAAGCTGCCAAACTAAAGCCCTGAAGGCAGTGAGGAAGGGTTGTCCCTGGGGAAGCCCTTTCCTCCTGAGTGGCATCCATGCTGGAGAAGGCACAAGCCAAATGTGTCCCCAGCACAGAGCAGTGCTCAGCCCCATCCTGGCTCTCCCTGGGCTTTTCCTGCCTGGGACCCTGCAGCTCCCCAGGCCTAAAATCATCTGGGAAGCTCTAATCTGGAAAGCTCTAATCTTGGAAGCTGAGGGTTGGAGCTGAGGGGCTCAGGGGACTCAGGGTAGCTGAGATGAGGACAGGGCAGGATGGAAGGCGGAGAGAGCAGTGGAGATCTCAGGATTTGCTAGAAAGGAGGGGGTAGGGGGTGAGGGTGCCACGGGTGGGTGTCAGGATGGGACAGAGATGACATTATGGGGGTTGATCTGAAGTGTACAGCCCAAGATGGAGAGTACTTACTGAGTGCCCAACCACTGCTCACCTCAATCCTCCCTGGAGCCACCTACCCCTCATGGGTTGGGCATTGGCCACCTCAAGCCCTCAAGAGACACCCCACCACAGCCTGCCATCAAGTTTCATCCCCCCAAAACCCACCTGCTCCCCGAGGCCAAGGCCATCTCCTGAGCCTCCTGCCTCTCCACCCTCCCTTTGCTCTGATGCACTGCCACAGAGGTGCCCGGGGTGGGCCCCAGCCCCCAGGATGGGCACCCAGCACCCACAGGGTATCCACTGCTGTGGACCAGGGCCTCACTGTGACCAAGTCACCTGCAGCCAGCACCCATCCGCTGCTCACCTGGGCTCTGCTGGAGCCGGGGCCGATGTCAGTGATGCCGGTAGCGGGGTCGGTGCTGCTGTCAGATTGATGTCTGTGTCGATGCTGATGTTGCTACCAGCGCTGATGTCTGTGTCCGTGCTGATCGCGGGGCCGGTGCTGACCCGGTGCTGATCCCGGTGCCGATGCTAATCCCAGTGCTGGTGCCGATCCCGGTGCTGATGCGAGTGCTGGTGCCGATCCCGGTGCCGATGCTGATCCCGATGCCGATGCTGATCNTGAGACATTTGAGGAGGGGCTGAGACATCCCCCCGGGGTCACATCTCCCCCCATACAGCTCCATGTGACATTACCCTGCGATGCACTAGCCAGGGCAGGGGGCTCGTAGCCAGGACCCCCACTGCCAGCCTGCTTGGGAAGCAGTGCAAACCCCCAGATTCCTTCTGAATTCAGATCCCTAGGGAAGCAGCCCCTTGGCCCCAGGAGAGGACAGCTTGGCCCCAGCCCCCACACTTCCCTGGGCATTTCTTTCAGCCAAAAACAATGGCCAGGCTCAAAATCTTGGGGGGAAAAAGTGATTAAAACCTATGTGTGGTGCCTGGGAGGGGGGTGGTGGTGTCAGGTGGGTGGATGGGCTGGAAGAACCTGGATCTGGCTGATAAATTCACCTGATCATGTCAGCTCATCTCAAGGAGTGTCCTCACTGCAGAAGGTGACTGGGCAGAGCCAGGGCACAGAGCAGATGTTGCTGTCTCAGGCTGCTCCTGGCAGGCACCAGCATCACCTTGAGGAGGAGAAGGGACCAACACCCAGGGTGTGTGGTGGGCAGTCCCCTCCTGCACCCCTGAGCTGGGAGGGAAGGAAGAGGGAGGGCAGAGGAGCAGTGGACAGAGCTACTCTGAGTGTGGATTGAAGGCAACACTTAATTTCCACCTAGGAGTGATATCTCACCTCCCTGGGCTGCACTGGGAGGCAGCATGGTTTTGGTCAGAGGCTCCAATATGTCCCCTCCTGGTGCTCAAGGTCGATGTCCCCAGGGCTGGAGAAGCAGGGTGCACCCAGGCCATGGAGTCCCAGGCCCCACACCAGGATGCCGTTCCCAGCAGCAGAGAGGCTGGGGGTATGTTCCCAAATTTCTGGCTCTGACCACCCTCGTCTCCCTGCAGATGCTCAGGGGTGATGCTCAGCACCTAGAGTGAGGTGCTTATCCAGTCCCTTCCTTGGGGAAGCTCAGCACCATCCAGGGTTTGTGGGCCATGGGGAGAAGCTGGTGGCTCAGCTGGGACTTGCTGACCTGGGAGGGATGATGCTTTCCTGACCTCTGCACCCACCAGCAAGGCAAATTCAGATGTGCCTCACCATGCTGGGGACACTGTAGAGGGATGAGAGCCACTGAAGGAGCTGAGAAGCCATCGTTCCCCAGTCCTTGTCTCCTGTCCCCTTGCATCATAGCATCAGGAGGGGCTGGGAGCAGTGGTGTCCAGCAGTTAGTTCAGGAGGGGCTGGGGGCATTGGTGGCCAGCAGGCAGCATCAGGAGGGGCTGGGGCAGCGGTGGCCAGCAGGCAGCAGGACGGACATCGCTGCTCTCTGCTCGCTCAGGCGTGCTGACGGGCGGCTGGCAGCTCCCGCTCGGCCGAGGGGAGGGGAGCCTTCCCCAGCTGCTATTTTTAGCTCCTCCCGCTCCTCTTTCTCCTTGACTGTCTCTCCTCTCCGGAGCAGTCTCAGGCCGAGCATCGGAGATGTTTATCCTGCCTGGCACCCGATGGAATGTGACAGTAGCAGGCGAGGGGGGTGGCTGCCATCCCTCTGCGCCAGGAGATGTGTGGGAGCAAGGGAGGAGATGCTAGAGGGATGGGGAAGGAGAGAAGGGAGGCCCAGGGTGTTTTTGGAGGGTCCTGCTGGAGTCCCCTGGGGTGGGGCTCCCTCCCTTTGGAGTGTCCACAAGGGATGCTCTGTCCTGGGAGAGCTACGGCATGGTCCCTGTTTCCACATAGGCTGAGCACTTCCCTCTGCCAGGGTGACTCTTTGGGGATGGCTGGGCTGGGGGAGCTGGGTAAACTGAGGCACCAAGAGGTGTGTGAGTCCCTCCATGCTCAGTCAGTGCATTGGTGGCCCTGAATAACCTCTCTGAACCTGCCAGCATCCAGGACATGGTAAGCATCAAAGCCCAAACTCCCCACTGAAGCTCACAGAGCTCTTGGGTACAAGCCCCAGTGATGCAGAAGCACAGTGATGTGGCAACTGGGAAGGGAAACATCATTCCCTTCTCAGGCAGCAACCATTCAGGGCTGGCACTGAGCTGTGCCACAGTGCTTGGTGCTGTACCAGCACAGGAACAAGGGTTACTCTGCTCTTCCAGCACCTACTCCTGTGCTGTGCACATGTTGGGATCCTCTTCCCAGAGTGCTCTCAGCAGAGTGAGCTGATGAAGGACCTAAAATATTCTGCCTGTGCTCTCCCAATCAAGGGGTGAACCTCTGCTTCATCCCTCAGCCAGCAAGGACAGGCTCAGACCACTCCCTGCTCTGCCACCTGCCTTAAACCTTATTTTCTCCTAAAACAAAGGGTCCAAAACAGGAAGTAAAAGGAGTTGGGCAAGTCCACTCTCCTTGCACTGCTGCCACCGAGCTGCTTTATCCCACTTGTGCAGGAAGCACACTAAGAGCCACTGACCCTGGAGCTGCTGCAGGGCTGGGGCAGGGTTTGCCTGCCCAGGGGTGCAGGCAGGGGGGAGGAGCAGGGCTGGTTCCCACCTCCCTGGGCAGTGCTGCAGGCTCTGATCTGGGCTAAAAGTCACCCTCGAGGGGGAGCAACATTTCACTGTTCCTCTTTTAGATGCATCTTCCTCATTTCCAGTCCTCTCTAGAACCTGGCTTCTCTCTGGGTACATAGGTGACGTGGGAGAGAGGTTATTCCTGAGCTGAGTTTGTCCTGGGCTGTGTCAGTCCCTTCCTGAAGGTGCTATTTTGGTACATGGGTCATAGGATTTGGGGATCTGCAGGTTGTTCCCTGGCTGGGGACAGAGACTTTCCATGAGCCTGGGTAGGACCTGGCCTCAGGATTGTCCCTCCATGGGGTTCCCAGCCCCTGGGCCATGGAGGAGGCTCCTGCAGGTTGGATCTGCAGAAAACATGCTCAGCCCTTGGGAAAAAAAACATCCTGCTGGTGAGCTCTGAGAGGCCAAGCTCTCACTGCCTGGAGGAGTTAAAATGAGAGGGACAAGGCAGCAAACACCTCTCAGAGAGGCAATTTGTCAGCAGCAGGCTGGAGCGTCACTCTGAGACAACAGTCTGGACATCTCCCTGCCACCTCCAGAGGAGATGCTAAGGTCACAGCAGACAGCAAAGCCCTTCCCCAGCAGCCTCTGGGTACCTCACCATCTGGATCTGAGCTTGCTGCACCATCCTTCACAGGACACAGAGATGATGCAGCACCATCCCCACCCTGAGCACGATGTGGTGGAGATCTTCCCCTCAGCATGCCCTGCAAATGAGCAGCCCTCAGGAGCACACACAGCCCAAGAGCATCCCTTCCATGATGGGAGACAGCACACGAGCTGCTCCTTATATTTCTGGAGGTCAAGACACCTTGAATACCTGCCATGAGTTGCAGAGGTCTTTGTGACTCCTCTGTGACTTTGCCTTTCTCAGCACAAGGGGAAAATTCAACCAACAGAATGATGTCTTTTAATTCTTTCCAGCAGCAGAAGCTCTTTCCTGACCCCACAGGTGTGCTGGATCACACAGCCAGATGCAGCCACACCTTGGAGGTCACCTTGCTGCCACTTCACCACAGGAGCTGTGGTCCCTCCAGTGAAATGAGGTCCCCACTGAATGACTCCCAATTGCCTTTCTCAGAGCCCAGACATTGAAATATTCATCCCCTGCCCCAGTGGAGAAGCAGAACATGCAAATTATCTCTGGGACAGAATAGCTACAGTTCTGGAGATCACTTTTCCTCTGGACTGACTCCTTTATTAGCCTAAATCTGTGGCTTCTGAGCAGCAGCTGGGTTTGCATAGTCAGGAGGTGAGCACAGGCAGGGTCAGAGCTCAGCAGCACAGGAGGGGAACAGCTGGGATGTGGTGGGGGCTCTGGTCAGCTCAGGGTAGTGAGATGAGCCTTTGGAAGAAAGGTGTGTTTGAGTTAACTGAGCATAAGGAGAGCATCTCCAAAAGATGTCTTCATGGGCAAAAAAAGCACTCAGATCTGTTGTTTGTGCTCCAGTAACTTCCAGATGCCTGGATGGGGCTGCAGGGAGGCTCACAAACACCTCCTGGCTTGGGCAGCAGGCTGCACCTCCTGCCTGCCTCTGGCCCCTGCCCAATGAGGGGGATGATTGTCCCAAGAGCCCTGGGACTGAACCAAACCCATCAGATTTCAGGCCCTGTTCTCTTCTGGCAAACCCTCACTGGCTGCTGAATGCCAGGATCATGGAATCACTGAATCATCTTCATTGGAAAAGACCTTTAAGATCATCAGGTCCAACCATTCCCCAGCACTGCCAGGTCACCAGCAAGCCATGCCCTCAGCACCACAGCTCCAGCTCTGTTCACCCCCTCCAGGCATGGGGACTCCAGCACTGCCCTGGGCAGACAACCCTTGCAGGGAAGAAATTTTACTTAATGTCCAGCCTGAACCTCCCCATTGCCTATCACTTGTTCCTTGGGAGAAGAGACCAACCCCCAGCTCATCCCAAGCTCCTTGCAGAGAGCTGGAGAGAGAGCTAAGGTCTGGCCTGAGCCTCCTCTTCTCCACACTAACCAAGCCCAGTGCCCTCAGCTGCTCCTCAGCACACTTGTGCTCTAGAGCCTTCCCCAGCTTCCTTGCCCTGCTCTGGACACACTCCAGCACCTCAATGTCCTTCTGGGAGTGAGGAGCCCCTAAGCCAAGATTCCAGGTGTGTCCTCATGAATGCTGAGCACAGGGGGCTGATCCCTGCCCTTGTCCTAGTGGCCACACTTCTAGATACAATTCAAACCAACCCTCCCAGGCCCAAAGCACCAGGAGCAAATCAGCAGTCCCATGGGCAGAGAGCAGCTGTCACCCTGTGCCAGCAGCCAGGGAGGAGGTGGTGGGTGCTGCCTGCAGCCCTGCCTCCTGCCTCCACCCCCAGCAGCACGAGGGATTTGTGCAAAGCTCCCAGCACTGGGGCTGGGCTTTTTTTATCCCTGGCTGCTCTTACACTGACATTCTTAGCTTTGCCACTGGCTCGGGCGCTGCTGCTCGCTAACCCCTTTCACAGGCAGCTAAATATAGCCCAGGCAGCTAAGCAAAAGCTGCTCAGCAAGGACCACGTGGGGCTCAGCAGCACTGCTGCAGCCATGCTTGGAGTGGGGGGTCTGCCAGCACTGGAGGGGACAACAAAATCTTTGCTGGTGGCATTTTTCACCTCGTCATGTCTCATCTTCACCCAGGTGAGCTTCACCACTGATGCTCCCAAGGGTATCTTGTCACTTCTCCCAGCCTTGGTGGCTCTGTTTCTCTCCCAGCCTGGGGTTTCCTGGGCTTCTTCCACTCACACAGATATTTTATACTGGAGAGCATCTGGACTTCATTAGCATCCCTGATCCTACAGAAACATGGCGCATGCTTGCTGCTTAGCTCTGGGATTCCATGTGCTGTTGTGCTAAGCACCCAGGGCAGGCATCATCCCCAAACCTCCTGAGGCATCCTGGGAGCTCCTCTGCTCCCTGCAAAGGCTCTGCACAGGGGATGAAGGCTCCCACCCCATGGGATGCTCATCCATGGGTCCAGCTTGGTTCCTGCCTCCCCTGTCCAAGACAGACATTTCCTCTGGAGCCATGAACTCATTAAGGAGACATTGATCTCATTGTCTCCACATTGGTGCTTGTGGACTTGGTTTTTTTCCCTCCTCTTCTTTGTTTGAAACAGCAAGGAAGGAGGTGAAAGGCTGACAGGAGAAATCTAATTGGATCCCCATGGCTCATTAGGCATTTCTCCAAGAGGAAAAATCATTAAGGCTGAAAAAGCACAGGGTCCCAAAATGTTTGGCCCATATGCAGCTTCCCAGGCATCCCCAGCTGCAGGTCCCTGGCATTGCCCTGGCTGGGAGGCACTGGACACTCCCTGTTACCCAAGGGGTGTTGGGAAGAACAGATGAGGGACTCAGGGAGGCTCCTGCTGGAGTCTGGAGCAAGGCTGGAGCAAATTTTGGGGGGATCAAACTCAGAGCACTCAAACTCAGGGTGCAGGCTGGGAATGAAAGAAGGACCAGGTCCTCCTGCTAGGTAAACCAAGGACACCTTCAGATCAAGGTCTCACACTGCTTCTTCCTCCCCCAGGCTCCCTACCCCAGCATCTCTGTTGACTCAGATCCTTAGGGAGGAAATTCAGCATGCAGCAGAGTCACCTCCTTCCCAAATTTTCCACCCCCTGAGAGCCCAGCAGTTGTGACAGCACAGAAACTCCTGAGTGACACTGCCATCCATCAGCAGCCAGGCATCTGGCCACCCCCACCAGCAAGACAAACAGCTTCTGTCCAGACTCAGCAGGGAGATGGTGAAGCTTTCCCAGGCAGTTGCTGTGCCTGTGAGCCCTGCCTCAAGCAAGCTTCAAGGACAGAGGGTGGGCAGCATCTCGTGGCCTCATAGTCCTTCACTCTTCTGGATAGGAAAGGCTTTGAGCAGTCTGTAGGATGACAAGTGACAGGTTTGGTGATGCCCATTACAGAAACCACCAGCCATGTCAGCTCTGCATCACCCCTGAGGCATCTCAAACTGGCAAAAGGTCCTCAAATAGGGTCTCAGATGCAAGTCCTGATGCTCTGTGGGTTCCCAGAAGCAATGCCAGAAGGTGAGATGTGCCCTTCTCTGGATTCAGAGGGTTTTCCTGGTCTGCATCAGGCTCCTCTGCTGGGCTGGTCTCAAGGGCTGATGCCTTTGAGATGTGCTCAGCTGCTGAGCCTGAGGTGTGGCAGGGTAGAAGGGTCCTGGTAAACAAAAGGGACAAAGCAGGAGCTCAAGGACAGAAGGTTCTGCAGTGCTCCTCCTGAAAAGCATCCCCTTGCTTTCCCCTGGGTTTGAATCCTGTCTCTCATGACCCATAACACTCAGCCTCTGTCTGTAATTAAAGGCCAAGCAATCACCCATTGCTAGTGCTCCTGTGTCTCTGCTTATTACAGAAGAGCTTAGCAGAACACTAATTCCCTGACTGAAAGGCATCTCTAGATAAGGAGGGAAGGAGATGCTTCAGTCTCAGGACTTTTGCACTGGTCCTTCCCATCCCAGACTGGCTTTATCCTGTTGCCCTTCTTTCTTGGGGGCTGGAAACCACAAGAGGGGCAAGACAGCTGAGAAAATACACTGCTGGCAGTGAATCCTAGAATCCTAGAATGGNCTTTGCTCCTGGCCTCTCCTTGCAGCCCAGGAAGGGCAAGCAGAGCCCCTAGACCTCCCAACAAGGATGAGCAACACCTTGAGATCATAGAATCATGGAATGGGTTGGAAGGGACCTTTGAAGGTGATCCAGTCCAACCCCCTTGCAGTGAGCAGGGACATCTGCAGCTAGAGCAGTTTTTAACTCACTCTTGGAGCAGTTCCCCAAAACAACACAAGGCTGTGATGTCCTTGCTGGCAGTCAGTAGCCAAAGGGAAGGGTCCTAGGGGCCAGGAGCAGGGCCAGCCCCCAGGGTAAGACAACCCCATGGATAACGGGTTTGTCAATCCCTAAACCATCACCCCAAAATGCATCTGACACCCTGCCTGCACTTGCCTGCACCAGCCCCTGCTCTGGAGGCAAGATGCCTGATGGCTTTAGCTGCTTTCCCAGACTCCATTATTAATTATTATTAATTACAGTAATGTAGTTTTATCCATGAGTAGCATGGCTGGGGCTCAGCAGCAACCCTTCAGCCTGTGCCCACAGCTAAGCTGCTGTTGTCCCAGATACCACCACACGAGATCATTTGTTTTGCCCCCAGGTCCCTGGGTGGGAGGCAGCCCTGGCAAGCTGCTCTTGGCTCTGCTGGCCACCCCCCTGGGGCCACCCCCGACATATCATCCCAGAAAATGATACCCTGGCCCCTAATGAACCAGGCACTGGGGGAAGGGGAAAGAAGATGTCCCCTTGTAGCTCAGGAAGCTGAGTGGCACAGGAGGAGGAGTGGAGGGGAGGCAGAGCAGAAAGAAGGTGGTTTGGGAGGTGTAGATGGGCCAGGATGCTCCCAGCCCTGCTGAGCAGTGGCACATGGGCTGGAGGCTTCTGTGCCAGCTGGGGCTGGAGACAGCCTTCCATCCCTGGGCATCCCTCATCTCCCATTCCTCATCCTCCCTGTGTGCAGGGCAATGCCAAACCAGTGCATCCTTTGCTCTCAGGGGGCTGTCACAGCTCTGTCACTGGTGTCCTTGCTGCCTGCCTCGCTGGGTCCTGCTCCAGCCCTGGGCAGCTCATCTCCCAGGAAGGGCACAGTGAGGAGCTGGTGCTGGTGGAGGTGGCATGGCCTCTGCTCGTCAGCAGAAGCCTGGCACGGGGCACATGGATGGGGACTCCTCTCCTTCTTGGCAGCTAGGGCCCTGTTTGACTATCCAGGAGCAGGCAGGGACCTAGTCCAACCACTGTCCCCGCTGTCCCCACTGTCCCCACTGTCCTGCCCTGCGCTCAGCACAGGTCTCATGCCGGCACTGCCATCTGGTGGCATCCTCAGAGAGGACGAGGGGACAGTGTGGGGTCAGGATCCATGGAGACAGAGGGATTGCTGCTCCTGGCATTCCATAAAGCTCACATGCCTGCAAGGCACAGGGGGACAGCAGGACCAAGGGGACAAATACCCTTCTGGACCATTTGCCCTTTCTGGGAGGACAGGGGTTGAAGGACACTGCTGCTGTGGGTAACTTCAGGCTCTGATATCCAGCTGGGAAGAGCTCCCACCTGCCACCCAAGGCATCCCTGAGGCCACTGCCAGACCCGTGCTGCACCCAGAGCCAGGCTGGGCACAGCCCCAGCACCCAGAGCACAAGCAACCCGAGATAAGCTGAGATCAGGGAGCAATTTATGGCTGCTGACCCCTCCTGTGCAGGTCTGAAACCAGCCAGGGGCTTTTGGGGGCCATGGGGGATGGGAAAAGCTGGGGTTTTTTCCTCTTTATTTGTGCCAAGTGGTGGTCAGAGGCCAAACCCAGAGCTTCACCTCTAGAGCAAGAAGAATGTCACCCTCCTCTGCCTTGAGGACCCTGGGAACATGTTGGGTCCTTGTCTGCCCCAGCTCTGTACCCCAAGCTCTCCTGCTGCTGCATGCTCATCTCCTTTCCCTGCTGTCTAAATTTAGGGTCTGGAAGTGGGCTAGCACATCCCAGTTTATCCCAACCCCTGAATTATGCATGCCAGCAGCACTTGCTGCTCCAGAAGGATGTGCCAGACTTCAGCTGGGCAGGAAGAGCAGGGAATTCTGCTGTCTGTCCACCTCGAGCTCCTACTCCTGGTTCCCACTCTTGGCTCCATGCAGGCAGATGCCCCTTACTCCCCCTTGCCTGAGGTCTGGCCTCAAAGAGGGAATAGGTCCAGGCTGGTGGATGTGCTGGAGCTGGAAGGTGTGCTGTCAAAGGCAGCAAGAAGGGGTGCTATAGATGACAAAAGGAAGAGTAGGGAAAATATGGGTCCATTGCTCCATGAGGTAGGAGATCTGGTGCCACAGGATGTGGGAAAGGCTGAGGAACCAAATGCCTTCTTTGCCTCTTTACTTGCAAGACCAATCTTCAGGAATCCCAGGTAACAGAGATCATGGAGAAAGGCTGGAGCAAGGAAGATATAGCCTTGCTGGAAGAGGATCAGGTCAGGGGATACTTAAGCAAACTGGCTCTAGAGAAGTCCATGGTGCCTGCTGGGATGCAGCTAGTGTGCTGAGGGAGGTGGCTGCTGTCACTGGGAGGCCACTCTTGGCAATCTCTGGTTGATCATGGTGACTGGGACAAGAGCTTGAAGGCTGCAGGAAAGCAAATGTCACTCCTGTCTTCAAGAAGGGCAAGGAGGACCCAGTGAAAAGGACCTGAGTGTCCTGGGGAAACCAGGTTGAACACACATCACCAAAGGTTATCACCAGTAGAGGCAAAGAAACATTACCCCACTCGGCACTGCTCAGGACACATCTGGAATGCTCTGTCCAGTTTTGGTCCTTGCTGGACAAAATCCTAGAATCCTAGAATCCTAGAATGGTTTGGGTTGGAAGGGACCTCTGGAGTCATCTAGTCCAACCCCTCTGCAGTGGCCAGGGACATCCCCAACTAGAGCAGCTTGCCCAGAGCCCTGGCAAGCCTCACCTGCAATGCCTCCAGGAATGGCAACTCAACCACCTCCCTGGGCAACCTGGGCCAGTGTTCCACCACCCTCATGGGGAGCAACTTCTTTCTAATGTCCAGTTTAAATCTACTCCTCTCCAATTTAAAACCATTAAAACCATTGTGGACAGACTGGAGAGGATCCAGAGAAGGGCCACAGAGATGCTTCAAGGACTGAGAGACAGGAGCTTGTTCAGCCTGGAGAAACGAAGGCTCAGGGGAGACCTCACCACCATGTTCCAGTATTTAAAGAGAGGATACAATGAAGATGGAGACTCCTTTTTACATGGAGCCCCATGCAGAAGGGGTTAATGGGGGAGATTCCAACTGGACATAAGAGGAACATTTTTCACAATCAGGAGAATCAGCCACTCAGGACTAATCTCCCCAGGGAAGTGGTGGAGTCCCCAGTGTTGGACACATTCAAGATCTGGCTGGCTGGGCCACCTTGTCTAGACTGTGATTTTCCCAGGAAAGGTGGGACCAGATGATCCTTGAGGTCCTTCCCAACCTGATTCTGTGAGGTGCTACAGCAGGACACCTCTAATGAGACCCAGAGCATCAGTCCTGGGGGGGAGAGTGGTTTGGGATGAGGAGCTCTCACCCTGCTCTTCTTCTGTTATTCTCCTCTCCCAGACTTGGGCCAGGGACTCTGCAGGATGGACCCGGACAGACTGACCTGGCTTGGAAACAGTCACCAAGAGGAGGGGGCTGGAGAGGCTCAGGGGTGGGGCTGGAGGGGTTCAGGAAGGGATGGAGGGGTTTAGGAAGGGATGGANGGGGCTCGAAGAGGGGAGATGAGGCGATTCAGGAGGAGGATGGAGGAATTTGGGGGAGGATGGAGGGGTTTGGGGGCGAGATGGAGGGGTTCAGTACGGGATGGAGGGGTTCAGTAGGGGATGGAGGGGTTCAGTAGGGGATGGCGGGGTTCACTACGGGATGGAGGGATTCGGGGTAGGATGGAGGGGTTCAGTAGGGGGTGGAGGGGTTCCTCCGCCCTCGGGCGGTCCCCGGAGGGACCCGCCCCGCCGCCGCAGGGGCCGCCCCGGGGGAGGGGCGGCAGGAGCTCGGAGCCCCGGGGCCGGGCCAGGCCGGGCAGAGCTAGCGCGCCGGTGGAGGGGAGCGGAGGGGCAACGGCAGCAGCAGCATGGGGGCTTGCCTCGGTGTCTGCTCCCTGCTCAGCTGCGTGAGTGGCAGCCCGGCAGGGGCACCGGGAGGGGCCGGGGGGAGACCGGGAAGGGACTGGGAGGGTACCGGCAGGGACCGGGAAGGGATCAGGAGGGTACCGGGGGTTACTGGGTGGTGAACCGGGAGGGTACCGGCAGCGAGCGGGAAGGGACCGAGAAGGTACCAAGAAGGTAGCAGGAGGGACTGAGGGGACCGGGAGGGGACCGGCGGGGACTGGCGCTGCGCAGGCTCCGAGTGCCGCAGCGGCAGGCGCGGCCCCGGGGGCGGAGGAGTCGCTGCGGCTGCTGCAGGTCTGGTTCAGGGGAGGCCCAGGAGGTCCGAGGGAGCTCCCGGGGATGTGCCCTGGTACACCCGGGGAGATACAGGGGACACCCGGGAGGATGCACCCCTGTG
>VWZO01008619.1:22264-34453 GCA_013396975.1 Bucco capensis
GGGGGGGGAGGTGTGGTGTGTGTGCAGGGCACCCCTGAGTGGATTCACCCCGTGTTATCGAGGGTTGGCAGGGAATGCATTCATGTGGATGTGGGGGATGCAGGAGACCCCCCCGTGTGTTTGCACCCTTCTCTGCCTGGGGGGATGTAGTGGACACCTGGACCAGGGCATCCCACAGCATCTCGAGGGTGTCCAGGGGAGACCTAGAGGATTCACCCCAGAGAGCGCTGGGGCTCGTGAACATCATGGTCAAAGGAACATGGATTCTGAGGGTACCTGGGCTGATGCACCCCAATGCACTTGGGGGATGTGGGGAGCTGAAAGAGAGATGCTCTGCTGCACCTCAGGACCCCCCCCTGCCCTGAGACACCAGGAGGGGTCCAGTCCTGCTGCACCCATACAATGCTGAGGGGCCAAGGGCCTGGTTCTTACTACTGAGCTCCAAAGCAGGTGCTGGGGATGGAGTACAAGAAGGAGCCAGGATGAGGGGTACAGGTCCATGGATGAGAGGCTCTGTGTGGGGAGCCATGGCCCAGGGCAGGTGCAGGGTGCTGCACCCAGTGACGCAGGATGCATGACTCAGGGTGCTGTGCTGGTGACCCAGGGTGCTTGGTTCCAGGGTGCTGTGCCTGATGACACAGGGTGTGTGGCTCAGGGTGCTGTGCCTGGTGACACAGGTTGCTTGGTTCTAGGTGCTGTGCCTGGTGACCCAGGCAGGTTGCTTGGTTCCAGGTGCTGTGCCTGGTGACCCAGGCAGGTTGCTTGGTTCCAGGTGCTGTGCCTGGTGACCCAGGCAGGTTGCTTGGTTCCAGGTGCTGTGCCTGGTGACCCAGGCAGGTTGCTTGGTTCCAGGTGCTGTGCCTGGTGACCCAGGCAGGTTGCTTGGTTCCAGGTGCTGTGCCTGGTGACCCAGGCAGGTTGCTTGGTTCCAGGTGCTGTGCCTGGTGACCCAGGCAGGTTGCTTGGTTCCAGGTGCTGTGCCTGGTGACCCAGGCAGGTTGCTTGGTTCCAGGTGCTGTGCCTGGTGACCCAGGCAGGTTGCTTGGTTCCAGGTGCTGTGCCTGGTGACCCAGGCAGGTTGCTTGGTTCCAGGTGCTGTGCCTGGTGACCCAGGCAGGTTGCTTGGTTCCAGGTGCTGTGCCTGGTGACCCAGGCAGGTTGCTTGGTTCCAGGTGCTGTGCCTGGTGACCCAGGCAGGTTGCTTGGTTCCAGGTGCTGTGCCTGGTGACCCAGGCAGGTTGCTTGGTTCCAGGTGCTGTGCCTGGTGACCCAGGCAGGTTGCTTGATTCCAGGTGCTGTGCCTGGTGACCCAGGCAGGTTGCTTGGTTCCAGGTGCTATGCCTGGTGACCCAGGGTGTGTGGCTCAGGGTGCTGTGCCTGGTGACCCAGGCAGGTTGCTTGGTTCTAGGTGCTGTGCCTGGTGACCCAGAGTGCTTGGTTCCAGGTGCTATGCCTGGTGACCCAGAGTGCTTGGTTCCAGGTGCTGTGCCTGGTGACACAGAGTGCTTGGTTCCAGGTGCTGTGCCTGGTGAGGCAGGATGTGAGCTCATCCTGGTGAGGGAGCAGTTGCCCATGGCCTTGTGCAGGCATTGGGTCACCTGCAGGCACAGGGCCAGGGCAGGGCTGTGGAACCAGGCTGGGAGCTGCTAACTGGGCTGCTTGTGCAACTTGACCTCAACGTTTCAGAGGTTTAACGACCAGGAGCTTTTGAAACATGAGGT
The DNA here is from genome assembly GCA_013396975.1 of Bucco capensis. Classification (NCBI taxonomy): domain Eukaryota; kingdom Metazoa; phylum Chordata; class Aves; order Piciformes; family Bucconidae; genus Bucco; species Bucco capensis. The sequence continues at coordinate 23,986 of VWZO01008619.1, forward strand.
CAGCTGGAGGGTGGTCTGCAAGGCCTCTCTGAAGCACATCTGAGACTTTTCCTTATGGGCTGGTGTTGAAAGAGCTGGGGGTGACTCTGGAGCAGGGCTGGGCAGCTTTCTAGCCTAAGTCTAGATTTTTTTTTTTGCCATAAAAAGCCCTATTCTGGCTCATGCTATGGTAATAGGATAGAAGTCCTGGAGTGGTTTAGGTCTCTTCTTCCTTTCAGAGCTGGTTGACTAAAGGGGTGATTTAGAATCATAAAATCATTAAAGTTGGAAATGACCTCTAAGCTGGACTTGATGATCTTAGAGGTCTCTTCCAACATTAATGATTCTGTGATTCTTTCATCATCAAGTCCAATCATCAAGTTTAGCTCAATTCTGAACTGAAAAACCACAACAGGGGGAAAAAACAACCAACCTCCCCAAAACCCAAACAAACCCCCTAATCTTTGTTTTTGTTTTGTTCTGGTTTTAAGTTTTAATAAGAAAATCTGAACTCACTCCTGATCAGCCTGTGGCATTTGACTCATGAGCAGACACCTGGAGCTGCCTTCCCTGGGGGCAAGGTTGATGCTGCCAGCAGGAGCCTGCCCAAGGCAGAGCAAGCCCTAGGGGTCTGTGAAGACCTCCAGTATGGTTTGGGCACTGCTGGACACTGTCAGCCTTCTTGTACCAAAGCAAAGGCACCAGGCAGACGTGAGAGCCACCAGCCTCCCAAGCCTGCAGCTGTAGCTTTGGTACTCATTAACCTGCTGGGTTGTTAATTGAGCAGGAGATAAAGACTGGTTGCTCAGCATTGCTTTTGGTTGACTCAGTCTCTGCCCTGCTGGGTTTGCTGGGACAAAGGCAGCTTGCAGAAGGTGTGTTGTTGGGCTAGTGTTGTTAGGCTGGTGTGGTTGGGTTGGTGTGGTTGAGCTGGTGTGGTTGGTCTGATGGTGTTGGGGTGGTGATGATCAGAGAATCCCAGCATGGTGAGGGTTGGCAGGGACCTCTGGGATCATGCAGTGCATCCCCCCTGCTCCAGCAGGCTCAGCCCCAGCAGCTTGCCCAGCATCACCTCCAGGGGCCTTGGCAATCTCTGCACACAAGGACACTCCACAAGCTCTCTGGGCAGCCTGGGCCAGGGCTCTGCACCCTCACAACAAACAACTTGCTCCTCCTGCTCCCATGGAAGCTGCTGGCTTCCAGTGTGTGCCCATTGCCCCTTGGCCTGGCCCTGGGCACCACTGAGCAGAGTGTGGCCCCAGCCTCTTGCCCCCTGCACCCTTTAGCTATTGATAAGTATATTTATAAGTGTTGGGTTGGTGTAGTTGGGCTGATGTTGGGCTGCTGTAGTTGGGGTGCTGTTGTTAGGCTGATGTAGTTGTGCTAGTGCAGTTAGGTTGGTGTGGTTGAGCTAGTGGGCTGGTGGTCTTGGGCTGGTGTAGGTGGGTTAGTGTTGGCCTGGGTGGCCAGTGCTTGCCCAGCTCTCCCAGGCAGCAGGCAGGGCATGCCCAGCAGCCCTTACCTGTGAGTGGTGCTGGAGCTGAGCTGGGTTTGATGAGCAAGTCGATAGTGGAACTGGAGAGGATAATCTTTCCTCTGCAGCCACTGCAAACTGATGCTTCCTCAGTGATCCACCCCTCCTGCTGCAGCCACTGCACTCCCATGGCTGTTTCCATCCTGCTCTTTGGCTGTTGGCCATGTTCACACTTAGGGGTGTCTCTGAAAGCCTTTGAAAGGTGTAGCAGAGCAGGTCCAGCACTGCTGGACCATGAGAAGCTTTCCCTTGCTCTTTATCCACTTGCTTCTGAAAGAATAAGACTGAATCCAAGAGGTGCCCAGGCTGCAGGTCAGGTGGGCACATGGCACAAGGGATCTGCTTCCTTTGCAAAGGTGCTTGGAAGGGAGTACCCGAGAAGGGCAGGCACCAGGAGCCATGGAAAAAGGCTCCTGGTGTCGTCAGACTCTTGTGTTACTGCTGCACAAAGCAGGTCAGAGGGATGGGGTTGCCTTTCTGTGGTTGCAAGAGGCTGTAAGACCTGAAATACAGCCACAGAGCTTGGCCCTGTTAAGAGTTGTCCTTGATAAATAAACCTCCAGCAGGCCCCAGGGATGCTGCAGGCTTCTAAAAGCCTTGTACTAGAAACTACCTCATCCTGCAGCATTGCCAGAGATCAACCACAGGGTTTGGAAGCTGCATGTGGAGCAAGGGTTTCCCTTCAGCCCAGCTCCAGCCTGGCCCTGTGGACACTTCTGCCAAGTGACAAGTGATAGGACAAGAGGAAACAACCCCAGGTTGTGTCAGGGGAGGTTTAGGTTGGATATCAGGAACAATTTCTTCCCTGCAAGGGTTGTTAGGCATTGGCTCAGGCTGCCCAGGGCAGTGCTGGAGTCACCATCCCTGTGGGGACTGAGAAGATGTGGAGATGTGGTGCTGAGAGACATGGTCTAGTGGTGACCTGACAATGCTGGCTGATGGTTGGACTTGATGATCTTAACTGTCTCTTCCAACAAAAACAAGTCTCTGACTCTGTGTTCCAAGTAGCTTGGTTATTGTAGTGGAGCTGTTCCTGTGGCTTTTGGGGTTTTCAACAACTTTTTGGGGGCATTTGGGGCCATTTCCCTTGGGACACACTGGGTAGTGAGAAGCTCTAAGCAAAGCCCTTGGTGCAGCAGTGTGGATTCCCAGGCAGATCTTACAATTCCATCTGGTTTTGGACCCCTCCAAGGCAGGGATGCTCTCGTTGCAGGTGTCCTGTCTCTGTGGCTCTGCACCATGCCTGCTCTGTGGCTGCTGCCCCTCAGCCAAGAACTCCACCATCTCCCGCCTCCTCTTCACCTTCTTCCTCTTCCTTGGCACCCTTGTGTCTGTCATTATGATAATCCCTGGTGTGGAGAAGGAGCTGCACAAGGTGAGTAACTCCCAGAGGTTGGGCTTGGTCACTGTGGGGAAGAGGTTGAGCTTGTGATGGGTACCTGAGACTGAATCAGAAAGTGAATTTTTGGGGCATGGTGTTGCTGCATCTCCTTTTTTCCTAAGCATCTGACTGGGATAGGCTGGGATAGGGAGATGCAGTGGGATCATTTCATGCATTAGCTCATTTTCCCCACATGTCTCCCAGGAGAGTTTCTGATGTTCTCTCTGTGTTTGGGTTTCAACTGGCCAAGTGACTTTCAAGTCATGGAGGTGGGACTTCAGATGCAGGGAGCTGGGGTCTGACAGCTAATGTAAAGGCTGGCTTAGGCTTTTTGGGAAATACTGGTTGCACTCCAGCTTTCCAGTGCCCTGCAGCTATGCCACCCCACCCCTGTCCCCAGGCAGGTCAAGCACTTGCTCGCTGGGTGACATTGGAGCAGTCATGTGCATGCCCATGGCATCAGGGCTCGTGGTGCCTGTGAGATGCTGGGCTGATGCTCACCCTCCCTTCCCCATTGCAGCTCCCTGGCTTCTGTGAAGGCAGTGGGTCAATGCTGGGGGTCCAGACCCGCGTCAACTGTGACAGTTTCCTGGGTCACAAGGCTGTGTACCGCATGGGCTTTGCCATGGCTGCCTTCTTCTTGCTCCTGGCTGCACTGATGGTGTGCGTGCGCAGCAGCAAGGATCCGCGTGCTGCCCTGCAGAACGGGTGAGTGCTGGGCACACAGCCTGCCTCCTGCTGCCCTCAGCACTGCAGAGCCGTGCAGCTGGGGCAGCAGGGACACAGGAGTCAGCAATGCTGGCAGGGCTGGAAGCTCTCTGCTGGGAGCACAGGCTCACACAGTTGGGTTTGTTGAGTGTGAAGAAGGCTCCAGGGAGACCTTAGTGCAGCCTGCCAGGACTACAAGGGCCTATCAGAAAGATGGGGACAGACTTTAGCAGGCTCTGTTGGGACAGGACGTGGGGTGATGGTTTGAAACTAAAAGAGGAGACTGAGACTAGAGAGAAGGAAGAAATGTTTCACCTTGAGAGTGGTGAGAGCCTGGCCCAGGTTGCCCAGAGAGGTGGGAGATGTCCCATCCCTGGAAGCATTGCAGCTCAGGTTGTTTGGGGCTGTGAGCAAGCTGCTCTAGTTGGGGAGATCCCTGCTGAGTGCAGGGGTTGGACTAGATGACCTTGAAATGTCCCTTCCAACCTAAACCATTCTGTGGTTCTTTTCCTATGATTCTTCTCCTGTAGGTTCTGGTTCTTCAAGTTCTTGGTGCTGGTGGGGATCACAGTGGGAGCCTTCTACATCCCTGATGGTGCCTTCACCTCAGGTGAGGAGCTGCCCATGCTTTCCTCTGTGTCCCTGGGCTAAGCCTCAGCACAGGATCAAACCCTGGGCTGGGCTCAGTATCCTCTCTGCCCTGCCATTGGCAAGCTCCCGTTATCTTGCTCTTAACTGGTTTTTCTCTTCCCCTTCAGTCTGGTTTTACTTTGGTGTGGTGGGCTCCTTCCTGTTCCTGCTCATCCAGCTGGTGCTGCTCATTGACTTTGGCCACTCCTGGAGCCAGCTGTGGCTGCACAAGGCCAGTGAGAGCAGTGCCAGGGGCTGGTATGCAGGTAGGTCCTGCTGCTGCCACAGAGGCCTTGGCCATGGGGCTTGCTGACACTGAGTGCTGGGCACCTGGGGGTCTGCTCCAGCCTCTTCTTGCTTTCTCCCCTAGCCCTCTGCATTGTCACCTTCATCTTCTATGCTGCCTCCATTGCTGCCATAGTGCTGCTCTACATCTACTACACCAAGCCTGAGGGCTGCACCGAGGGCAAGGTCCTCATCAGCATCAACTTCATCCTCTGCCTCATTGTCTCTGCCGTGTCCATCCTGCCCAAGATCCAGGTGAAGCAGTGGGGAGCACCTAGGGGCTGGTGGCCATGTCACTGGGGGGGTACAGGAGCAGCCCTGAGCCCCTGCTGCTGTGTTTGCAGGATGCTCAGCCTCACTCAGGGCTGCTGCAAGCTTCTCTCATCACCCTCTACACCATCTACATCACCTGGTCAGCTCTGGCCAACGTACCCAGTAAGCAGGATGCAGCCTCAGGGTTCAGGAGGGGGGTTTGTGGGGCAGAAGCACACCCTGAGCTGGGTGCTTTGCCCTCCTGGGTCTCTAGGGGCTGAGGAAAGGTGCTAAACCCACTGTGTGTCCTCCTCAGTCCAAACCTGTAACCCCACACTGCTGGTGAGGAACAGCACCATGGCCACCCAGCCACTGACAACCTGGTGGGATGCCCCGAGCATCGTGGGGCTGGTAATCTTCATCCTCTGCACCCTCTTCATCAGGTGAGGCCTTGCCTCCTGTCCCAGGGACTGCAGCAGAGCAGAGAGGCCTTGGGAGGCTTTTAGGGACAGGCAGTGCTGGAGGGGAGGTGGCAACTTGGTCCAGGGTTTTTGTCACTAAGTGCCTCTTGCAAAGCTGGCCTTGTCCCCAGGGTGTCCCTGAGGGGACTTGGGCACAGCTGTTTGGCTTTCCACACAAGCTGCATCTCCCCAGAGTGTCTTAGGGATGACCTTGCAGGTGGTCATGGAGGTGTGGGGGGCTGAGCTCCGGGTGGGGGACAGCTGAGGGTAGGCACATGGGGCATCTGAGCTTGGGTTGGGGACAGCTGAAGGTAGGCATGGGGCAGTGGAGCTTGGGGTGGGGGACAGGTGAGAATGAGCATGGGGTAGGTGAGCTGAGGGTGAGGAGCAGCCCAGGAGGCAGCAGGCAGGAGCCCTGAGGCTGCTGTCCCCTGGCCGCAGTGTGCGCTCCTCCGACCACCGGCAGGTGAACAAGCTGATGCTGACAGAGGAGAGCGTGCCAGGGGCAGGGGGGCAGGAGGCAGCTGTGGAGAGAGGAGAGCCACACCGTGCCTATGACAACGAGCAGGATGCTGTGTCCTACAACTACACCTTCTTCCACCTCTGCCTCCTCCTCGCTGCCCTCTACATCATGATGACCCTCACCAACTGGTACAGGTGGGCAGAGCTCCTGTGGGCACCAGGGAGTGTTCTCCTTCCTCTGTGTCCTTTCTGCTGGTGTCCTCCTTGCACTTGTGTTGGGCAGAGCTGACATGCCTCTGGTCAAGCTCACTTAATAAGCATCCTAATCTGTGCTAATTCTGTTTGGGTAGCATGGGGTGCCTGTGGCAGGTGTGCCTGGGCTGTGGGTGGAAAAGGAGCTGCAGGTGTTGGTCAGCAGTTGGCTGAAGCTGAGGCAGCAGAGTGCCCAGGTGGCCAAAAAGCCCAACAGCATCCTGCCTTGGATCAGCACTAGTGTGGCCAGAGAGACTAGGGCAGGGATTGTCCTCCTGCACTGGGCACTAGGGAGGCCACAGCTCCAATCCTGAGGTCAGGTTTGGGCTCCTCACTTGCAGAAGGACACTGAGGTGCTGGAGCATGGCCAGAGAAGGGCAAGGAAGCTGGGGAAGGGTCTAGAGCACAAGTGTGCTGAGGAGCAGCTGAGGGCCCTGGGGTTGGTTATTCTGGAGAAGAGGAGGCTCAGGGCAGACCTTAGCTCTCTATCCAGCTCCCTGCAAGGAGGTTGGAGCCAGGTGGGGATTGGTCTCTTCTCCCAAGGAACAAGCAATAGCACAAGAAGATAAAACCTCAAGTTGCACCAGGGGAGGTTTAGGTTGCACACGAGGAACAATTTCTTCTCCAAAGGGTTGTCAAGGCCTGGCCCAGTCTGCCCAAGGCATGGTGGAGTCACCATACCTGCAGGGGTTGAAAACATGTAGATGTGTTGCTGAAGGACATGGTTTAGTGGTGACCTGGCAGTATTAGGTTGATGGTTGTACTTTATGACCTTAAAGGTCTTTTCCAACCTAAATAATTCCCTGGTTCCTTGATTGCTCTGCTCTCTCCTCTGTGCTGGTTGCATTGCCCTCATGGCTCAGTGCCCACCGTGCTCAGGGGGATGTCACCTTGCTGGCACAGCCCACTGATGGGTGCCACCTCCTTGTTTACTGTTCCAGGCCAGATGAGAGCCTGCAGGTGCTGGCCAGCCCCTGGACAGCTGTGTGGGTGAAGATCAGCTCCAGCTGGGCTGGGCTCCTGCTCTACCTCTGGACCTTGGTGGCTCCCCTGGTGCTACCAGACCGAGACTTCAGCTAAGATGTCCTGGAGCATCCTGCTACCAGGTTAGAGCCATCATGGTCCTGTCCCTTGAGACCAGGGCCAGCCCCAGCTCTGCCTTAGGCCTTGGTTCTACATGCAGGAGCAGCTCTGCTGGGTGATGCCTTCTTGTAGGTCTTCTCTTTTGGTCTGAAAGGGATGAAGTGCCAAGCTGGGAAAATCAGCAAGGGCTGAGAAAGACTGGAGGGTGTTTTTCAAGCTCTTCTCCTCTCCATGTTTGTCTAGTGCCTTTGGTGGTGTCTCCATACCCTCCTCTTCTAGTGGAGACCACCACCTTGCCTTGGGAGAGTTTGGTTGTCACCAGCTACTGTTGTGTCACTTGGTGCCCTGGGACTGTGGTGCCTTTTGGAGTGGCTCTGGGGACCTGCCATGTGCCAGCAGCCAGGATCCAGCTGGCAGGGCCTCTCCAGAGAGCCTCGTGCAAAGGGCATCTTGGGGATTTGTGGCTGGAGGCAGATGTTGCCCTGCATCCCCTCAGCCTCAGTGGTGCCCCAGCTCCTTGAGGCCTTTCCTGCCCAGCTGTCCCACAGGAGGATAGGTCCCTGGTCCTCACTGGAGCACAGGTTGGGTTTGTTGCAGGCTGTGCTAGCCTGGCCCCAGTGTCTTGCCTTGTTCATAAAGCCTTGTTTGGAATAAACCTGTTTGGAATAAACATGAATAAAGTCTTGTTTGGAACAACTCTGCTGAGAGAGTTGGGCTTTGTTGAGCCTGGAGAAGAGAAGAAGGCTCCAGGGAGACCTTGCTGTAGCCTGTCAGTACTTCAAGGGCCTAGCAGAAAGATGGGAAGAGACTTTTCAGCAGGACCTGTTGGGACAGGAGAAGGAGTGATGGATTTAAACTAAAAGAGGAGATTTAGACTAGAGAGAAGGAAGAAATGTTTTTCCTCTGAGACCCTGGTGAGAGCCTGTTCCAGCTTGCCCAGAGAGGTGGGAGATGTCCCATCCCTGGAACCATTCCAGCTCAGGTTGGTTGGGGCTGTGAGCAAGCTGCTCTAGTTGTAGATGTCCCTGCTGACTGCAGGGGTTGGACTAGATGACTTTGAAAGGTCCATTCCAGCCCATCCTGTGATTCTCTGAAGTGCTTTATATTAAGCATTGCAAAACACTGAGATGACCTTTTCTCTGGGCCCTGCACACTCTGTTCCTTTTCTTCCCAGAACCAAAGAGCATTAGAGAAATCACCTCATCCCTGCAGGAGAAATCATTTCTATGGTTCTCTGATGTATCCTTCTGGGATCTTCCTGCTGTGTGGGAGGTGAGGGATGGAGGATGCATTGAGCAGCCCTAATGCCAGGGTGAGGGTACAGCTCCCCTGGGTGCAGGCAGGGCTGGCATCAGTTTGGGGCATGGTGCCTTGGAATTGTTGGCAGCCTGTGGCACCCTGAGAGTGTCTCTGCTGGAGGAGGAGGTGATGGTGGTTAGCAAAGTGGGGAATACAACACAGCAAGGTGCCCACCCCGTGCCCAGGGGCACATGGGGGTGGGGGACACGCTGTGCTGGCATGCGCCCAGCACATGCTGGGCTGTTCCCTGGCCGGGGGAGGGTGCACACTCTGGCAGGGAATCACTGTCCTGCAGCAGCTCATTGCCCACCCCAGTGAGGGACCCCTGGGGAAGGGCATCTGGGGGCTGCCCTCTCAGGGAACTTGATCCAGCATCCACCGTTGTGTGGGAGGAGGGGGACTGGGAAGGGACACAGGGTGCAGGGGGCTCTGGGGAGGGGGCAGGAGCAGGCAGGAGCAGCTCAGCCACTTCCAGGTCTCAGCCACGAGAGGGCGCTGGCGGCACGCGCTGCGACTGGCGCCCTGCAGCCCTCATCGTGCACCCAGCACCCTGCACGCTGCAGCCCTCATCGTGCACCCTGCACCCAGCACCCTGCAGCCCTCATCGTGCACCCAGCACCCTGCACCCTACAGCCCTAATTGTGCACCCAGCACCCTGCACTCTGCAGCCCTCATCGTGCACCCTGCACCCTGCACCAAGCACCCTGCACCCCTCACCCTGCACTCAGCACCCAGCACCCTGCACCCCTCATCATGCACCCAGCACCCTGCACTCAACACTCTGCACCCAGCACCCTGCACCCAGCACCCTGCAACCCTCATCCTGCACCTAGCACCCTGCAACCCTCATCCTGAACCCAGCACCCTGCAGCCCTCATCCCTTACCCCAAACTCGACACCCAGCATCCTGCATCCCTTTTCCTGCACCTAGCACTCTTATCCTGCACCCAGCACCCCTGCACTCCACACTCTGCACCAAGCACCCTGCACCCAGCACCCTTCATCCGTTATCCTGCATCCCTCAGACTGCACCCTGCATACTGCAACCTGTATCCCTCATCCTGCACCCTGCCCTCTGTATTCTGCAACTCATGTCCTGCATCCTTCATCCTGCATCCTGTGTCCTGCACTCTGCACCTTTCATCATATGTTCTGCACCCTGAATCCTGCATCTTGCCTTGTGAATCCTGTGCCTTCTATCCTGCACCATGCAGGATTCATCCTGCAGCCCACAGCCTGTATCCTGCCCCCTGTCCTGTGCTGTGTGTAGTGCTGGGTGTGTGGCCTGGGCACAGCCTGAGGGGCAGAAGCACTCCCAGCAGCATGTTTGCCTCTCCAGCCCAGGCCGTGCAGGTTTGGGCACCTCCAGGAGCTCTCCTGCAGAGCAGAAGCAACACCCTGGGGAGCTGACTGGCACCTGGGTGACACCTGTGTCCCCACAGGCACCTTGGGCAAGTGACACTTGTCAATATGCCATGGTGCCCAGGGCCTGCAAGACACACTCAGCCCTTCCCCCTGGTGAAATGCCCAACCAGAGCAAGCCAACAGGAGATAAACCCAAGGCACTGGCTGCACAAACCATGCCCTGGCTCCTGAGTGGCCTCTCTGCCCCTGGGATAGCCATGTGAGGATGAGGATGGCTCCCCAGGGCTGGCAGGAACCCCTCAGTGCCCCAGCAGCAGGGTGTTCCTCTCAGGACAAGGCTCCAGCTGAGCCAGCAGCAAGTCTCCAGCAGCCACCCAAATGCCTCATGCCTGGGATTTTCTGTGAAACAAGAAGTCCTTGTTCTTCCTTTCAGCTCCCAGCTGTGTCCAAGCAGCTCTGCTGTGATACTGCTGCAATGACCCAAGGGCAAGTGGCAATGAGCTGGTTCCCCTGCTGCACATGGCAAGGTCTGGGCTGCCCAAGGGTCTGCTGCCAGCTTTGTTCCCACCTCATGCCTCCTATCCATGGGTTATTTAAATAGGAATAGTCTTCATTCCAGGCACAGTCTGAAAATCCCTTGTGGTCTCCTGTGGCCCCTGGTGCCATAACTGTGCCCACAGCAGAGGGAGCATTAAACTCATTGCCCACGGGAAAGGGTGGGGAGTGATACCCATGTTCCTAGAATCCTTGCATGGGTAGGATGAGCTCATTAGCCTT
>VWZO01008619.1:34488-60267 GCA_013396975.1 Bucco capensis
TGGGGGTTGGTCTCTTCTCCCAAGGAACAAGTGACAGGACAAGAGAAAAAACCTCAATTTGTGTCAGGGTTGGTTTAGGTTGGACATGAGGAACAATTTCTTCCCTGCAAGGGTTGTCAAGGCCTGGCCCAGTCTGCCCAGGGCAGTGCTGGAGTCACCATCCCAGGAGGGGTTGAAAGCCATGGAGATGTGGTGCTGAGGGACATGGCTCAGTGGTGACCTGGCAGTGCTGGGGAATGGTTGGACTCCATGATCTTAAAATCTTTTTCAATAAATGGTTCTCTGATTCCATCTCCCCATGCTGGGCACCTGCCCTGCAGCAGCAGCTGTGCTTTTGGGAGGCTAGCTGGATCTTTAGGCAATAAATGGCAGGATGTGGTTAGCTCTGCTGGTGATGCTGGGGAGCTGCAGCCCCTCTCTGAAGTGTACCTGGTTCATGTTGCATCTTCAGCCTCCAGAGCCTGCTGGCTTCAGGAAATGCTTCACCCATGGGCATGAGCCAGGCCAGGGCACCTAGAGCATCCTTGCTTCAGCAGTGGGGTGGCCTTGTTCACTCTGATTTTCTGGGTGACTATTTCATCAGCAAACATCTGCCACCTTGAGCTCAGCTGGAAACACAGCCCTGGGCTGGCTCCCCTCCCCACTGGGCCCCAGCCCCAGCCTGGAGAGCAGGATCAGGCCATGCTTGTGCCAGGAAATCCTCATGCTGGCTCTAGCTACTGCTGTGGCTTCACTTGCTCTGATGAGACCCTCTTGCAGCCTTCCAGGGCTTCAGGGGCCTGGGAGAAGGTGGGGACAGACTTTAGCATGCCTGTTGGGACAGGACAAAGGGTGATGGCTTCAGACTAAAAGAGGAGATTTATGCTAGCTAGAAAGAAGAAATGTTTCCCACTGAGGGTGATGAGAGCCTGTCCCAGGTTGCCCAGAGAGGTGGGAGATGTCCCATCCCTGGAAGCATTGCAGGTCAGGCTGTCTGGGGCTGTGAGATGTCCCTGGTGGTTGCAGGAGCTGCACTAGATGACCTTGAAGGGTCCCTTCCCACCCAGAGCATTCTCTGACTCTGGTTTGCTTTCCCTGCTGGGCTCACCTCATGGGGATGGATATGGAGGCAACATGGGTAAGGTGAGCAACTGGGCAACCCAGGCGAAGGCACTTGGCACTTTGCTTTACAAAAGCTAGCTGTGATCACTGAGCTGCCCAATTAAAGTCTCTTTAAAGCCAGGGATGGCTGCTGGTGTATCCTGGAGCTGCTCAACTCAGCAAGCACAGAGGAGAGAGCTCCCCAGCCAGCACTGCCCAGCTCCAGGGGGAGAGGAGCAGCCACAGTCCCCAAGCCTTCTCCTGCCTGCCCTGCTCCCCAGGCAATGCCAGGGCTGCCAGGGGCTCTGCAGCACCATTGCAGTCTCTTTCCTGCATGCTTGGTTCTTTACTTGGTTCCTAGATTAACACATCAGGCAGGAGCCTGCCTGGCTCTGCCTCAAAAGAGGAGGGGAAAACCTTTACATAATTCATTTAAATGAGGCACCCAGGGAAAGCCAAATTGGACTTCCAGCATGTTCCCAGTGCCATGCAGAGCCCCATGATCTGCATCTGGAGCCACTAATGCCTCCCAGACCGACCACAGAGCATCTATAATTGATGGTGGAGCACAGGCTCCAGAGCTAATGCTCAGAGGCAGGGGCAGCACTGGCCCATGCTGACCCCCCCTGCAGCATATGGATTGATTCCAGTGGGGTTTTGCTCTTTCCCGATCAACCCTCCTGGGGGAGGAAGGTGCTGGTGGGGTGCAATCAGCAGGAAGAAGAAGCTGAGCTGGGCTAAGAGGTCATGGCTGCTTGACTGGGCTTGTGGGCAAGCATCTGCAAGGACTCCTCAGGGATTGCCTGAGCCCCACAGAAACCTCTGGGGGATGGGAAGCCATCAGGGATGAGCCCTGCCCTGGGAGGAGAGAGAGGGACCCTTTGGAGGGGAAAGAGACCTCTTGGAGGGCAGAGGAACCCCTTGGAGGGGAGAAAATGCACTCCAGTGGGGAGCAAACAGCCCAGCACCAGTTATCCCCAAATATCCCCGATTTGTTTTGCTCTAGGGCACCTGGACCTGCACTCAGCCCCCTCCCTGCCTCAGTTTCCCTCAGATGAAAAGGGGCTGGTGTCACTGCCTTGGGTGCTCTGCAGAGACACAGCCTCTGTAACCAGGGCCACCTGCCAGCCCTGGTCTGAGGTGCTGCTCTGTGGGTTCTGAGAAGGTGCCCATGGCCTTGCATGGGGACAACAAGGACATCTCTACCCACTCTCAAGCCCTGGAGCAGGGATTAACTCCTCTGCCTCCCCGCTGCTTTCTGGAGCAGCTTCCTCTACCTCCAGCATGGCTTTGAAGAGCAAAGGAGGGATGCGAGTGGAGACAGGCAGTAAAAGAGAGATGGAAAGGAGAAGCTGTAGCTTGAGCCCTGCTGCTGGAGGAACATCTGTGGCTATAAATAGCAGAGCTGGGAGAGGGAACAGGCTGTGTCTGCAGCAGCTCCCTAAGGCAGCCGAGCTGCCCAGCCCCAGCTAACCTCATTCCAGCACATGCTCCTGGCACACACTCCAGGCCCTGCAGCTCTGCAGGCATTCTGGGGGGGCTAAAAATGCCCCAAAAGTGCCCTTTCCAAAAAATGAGTATCAAGTGCTGTCTGCTTGTTTGCAGCTTGCACAGAGAGAGGATGAACTGTGGCCCTGGGGATGTCCCCAGCTCTCAGGGGCAGCTGGGTTGTCCTGCTGCTCCTTGCTGGCATCTGATGTCTCCCTGCTGGTCCTCACCTCACTGTCACTCACCCCTTGCAGTGACCTTCTCCATCCCACCAGCCCAGCTCATGGAGGGGCTGGAAGGTGTCCAGAGCAGGGCCATGAGGATGCTCAGAGGCTGGAGCACCTCTCCTATGAGCACAGGCTGAGAGAGTTGGGATTGTTCAGTCTGGAGAAGAGAAGGCTCCCAGGAGACCTTCTTGTGGCCTTGCAGGATCTGCAGGGGCTGCAAGACAGCTGGGGAAGGACTTGTTAGGATGTTAGGCAGTGCTAGGACTAGGGGATAGATCCAAGCTTGAGGAGGGGAGGTTTAGGTTGGCTGTTAGGCAGAAGTTGTTGCCCAGGAGGGTGCTGAGCCACTGTGCCAGGTTGCCCAGAGAGGTGGTGGCAGCCCCAGCCCTGGCAGTGTTGCAGGCCAGGCTGGCTGGGGCTGGGAGCAAGCTGCTCTAGTGCCAGGTGTCCCTGCCCATGGCAGGCACAGGGGTTGGGAACAGAGGAGCTTTAAGGTCCCTTCCAGCCCTGACAGTTCTATGATTCTCTGATTCCATGCTCAGAGGAACCCCTAGCAAGTGCAGACTTGCTTCTTCCCTTCACACAGCCATGGTGACCCTGGGGCAGGGAGATGCTTACCCAGAGGGGAAAGCCCTGAGCTCCTGGGTGCTCCATCCCTGCCTTGCCTCTCTGCAGGAGCCCAGCACCAGCCCTGGGGCAGGTAGGACAGGATGGTGCCAGGGCAGGGACACAGAGCCCATGGGCTGGGGCTGGGCCATGGGCATACCAGTGCTGAAGAACTTTCTCAATGGGGTTTGACCTACAAGCACTGGCCATCACTGCTCCAAGTCACTGGCACCAGGGAGTTGTCCCTCACTGGCCAGCCAGGGGCAGCAGGAGGTTTTCAGAGGCTACCACTCTCTCTGCTGCTTGGGATTTCCCATCACAAATGCTCTCAAGGCAGCTGTTTCCCACACCCCATACAGCTCACACTGCACAACCTTCAGCAGGTCCTAGGCATCTGAGCCCTTTCCAGACATGTCCATGCCCTCCTGGTGCCCAAGAGCAGTGGCTGCTGCTACAGGAAAGGGAATGGGATAGGGACCTTTCCTGGCAGGGGAGTTGCTGCAGCCTCAGCTGCAGAGGTGCCTGCAAAGCCTTGCTGGTGCTGTGGCAGGTGCTGGGGTTCCACTGGTGAGGTTTTCCAGATCCCAAACTGGATTTAACACTGGCCCCAGGGACAACTGGGCCCCAAATCCTTGTTTAGATCACACAGAGTCAGAAAGGGATCTGCAAGACTCTGCTGTCCTTGTTGCCCATGCAGCTGGTTGGGGTATCCCAGAGCTCCTGTAGGCAAGAGCCACAGGGTGATCCTACAGTGCTCAGTCCCCCCAGAGCAAACCCCATCCTTCATCCCTCCTGGGTGCTAGGAGCACTTCAAGAGCTTCTAGCTTGTCTCCTTTCCCATCCTCAGAAAAGCTAGCCCTTTCCAGCTGAATGCCACAGCCCTACTGCATGTTTTGGGGCTGCCCAGCTCTCTGTGACACTCCATGGGGTGACCCCACCAGGCTGCTCTTCTCCAAGCCATGCAGCACTGCTGCTCTGCTTTTTCCTACCATCACCTGTGTTACCTGTGCTGGCTTGGGGCCATCAGCCCCCAGGCAAGGCACCAAGCCCAGCATCACTTGGCTCAAGGAAGGAGAGGTTGAGTCCTCGGATCAGAAGATCCCAGGAGGCTGAACAAGGAGTGGAAACATTTGCTCTGACAGATGCTTGCACCTTTGGCTTCTTCAGCTAGATCCACTTCCACTTTCCTTTTTTGGCTTCTTTCTTCCCAAATCATAGAATCATGGAATGTCCTAAGCTGGAAGGGACCCATGAGAATCAGCAAGTTCAGATCTTGTCTCTGCACAGGACAACCTTCCCCCCCCAAATTCACCCCAGAATGCCAGGGAGGTGACCCCTCACCCCCCAGCTCACTCCAGCTCCTGGAGACCATGCTCCTGCTGCCAGCCCTCACCTGGAGCTGCTGTAGATGTCCAGAGGGCCCTGGGGGCCCTGGGGGCTGGTGCCTGTGTCAGAGCTGAAGGCAGCAGTGTGGGAAGGAAGGACAGGCTGCCCTGACGTCACCTCCTCCACGGGGTCTCCTCAGGAGCACTGGAGCACTTCTGGGTTGTTTTTAATGCTTTCTCCCCCATCTCCCTGTTACAAGGAGGACTTGTCATAAGCCACCTCCCTCCCCCTCTTTTCCTCTCTGACTCATTCCCTTCTGTCCGTGCAGGCAGGGATGTGCAGCTCCCCACGTCCCACAGCAGTGTCCCTCTGCCTGGGTGACTCTGCACTGGTGGCACCAGGAGGGACAATCCCAGGCTGGGGGACAATGAGGGACTTGATGTAACTAAGTGGACATTTTCTTCCCTTTTGTAGTAATTCCAGCAGTGGATGTCCATGCAAGGAATGAACACTTGCTCATCTCAAAGAGGCTCATAAGCAGACATCCATGAATCCCAGCATGGTGAGGGTTGGCAGGGAGCTCTGGGGATGATCCAGTGCATCCGCCCTGCTCCAGCAGCCTCACCCCCAGCAGCTTGCTGAGCATCACCTCCAGGGGCCTTGGCAATCTCTGCACACAAGGACACTCCACAAGCTCTCTGGGCAGCCTGGGCCAGGGCTCTGCACCCTCACAACAAACAACTTGCTCCTCCTGCTCCCATGGAACCTGCTGGGTTTTAAACTAAAAAAGGGAGATTTAGACTAAATGTAAGGAAGAAGTTCTTTACTGTGAGGGTGGTGAGACACTGGAACAGGTTGCTCAGAGAAGCTGTGGATGACTCTTCCCTGGCAGTGTTCAAGGCTAGGCTGGATGAGGCTGTGAGCAACCTGCTCTAGTTGCAGATGTCCCTGCTGACTGCAGTGACCTTTCAAGGTCCTTTCCAACCCAAACCAGTCTATGATTCTATGGACCACATGTGGGTCCCTCACTCAACAGCACTTCAGTCCCATCCCAGCCTCCATGGTTTAGTGATGACCTGGCAGTGTTGGGTTAATGGTTGCACTTGATGATCTTAAGAGTCTCTTCCAGCCAAAACCACTCTCTGATTCCTTGGTGCCAGACCACTTTGTCTCCTCTATTTTGAGGGAGCAAGACTTCTTGCCAAATTGCTTAAAAACCACAGAAGAAAGAGCACAGAAGCCCCCAAATCTCTGCTGCTGGGCCCCAGCTGGATGGATGCCTGAGCAAGCTGTTGCCCAAGGAAATCCCTTGCTGTGGGAGCTGAGGTGCTGGTGCAGGAGGTGACACATGAAGTCCCCCAGGGGCAGCAGCAGCAGCACCTCAGCCTCTGCCTCCTCCTCCTTCTCCCTGCTGCCAGCCCTGGGCATGGATTGGGCAGCAGTGGGGGGCTGGGGATTTGAGGGGTGCATCCCCACCCACAGCAAACCATCTGGGGCTGCAATGAGTGAGGCTCAGCTGATAGCAAGCAAAGCTTGCAGTGCCTGTGGGCGAGGAGAGCAGGGTGAGGATGGCTCAAGCTCTGCAGCCCCCGCTTCCAGTGCCACTACTGGGGGAGCTGGGGCTAGGACATGACCAGATGTGGCTTTTCCAGCACATAAGGACTAAGCAGGAGGTAGGCAAAGGTGATTTGCTAGACCAGTTGCTCCAGAGAGGGACCTGAAGAGGGAAAGGAATCTGCTGGAAGATCGTCTTCCCTGTGCAGGGCATGAGGATGCTTGTCCCTGCCTCTCCCCAGGGATAGCAGCTGCTCAGGCTCCCTCTCCCTTTCTCACAGTCTTATGCTGTGTTTGTCATGAGGAGATCAAAAATAAATGAACAGCTCAAGCTCTAGCCTGGGGAGCTGCAGCTTCCATGGCTGGATGTGTCCTTGGTCACTCTCTGTCTCTCCAGCTACCCCTGAGGCTGGTCCAGCATCCCGTCAGTCATGGTGGAGCACCTTGAGCACATCCACACCCCTGCACCCAGAGCCAGGCCTGGATCATGCTCTGTGTCCCATCAGGCTTGCCCATGGCTGCAGCAGGCACAGGAGCATCATGGCCATGCTGGGTCCCATCCTGCTCATGCTCAGCTCTCCTAGAACACTGCCTAGTGTTTGCATCTGTAAACCCACTTGAACCCCTGATCAACCTGAAACACATCATTCCTGACAGATGTTACTCACCCTGGGCCTTAAATCCCCTGGAGAAAAGTTAAATCTCTCTGGCCCTGGGGATGCTGCATCCTCCTCAGGCAAACCTCCCAGGCACTGGCTGTGGTTGGGCTGTGCCTGTGGCTCCATCCCTGCAGTGATCCTTCCCCATGGTCCCTGTGCACCTCAGCAGTGCCCATGTCCCCCTCGTACGCAGCCACGTTCCTGTGTCTCACAGCTATGCTCCTGTTTACCCATCCCTAAGCTCTGCTTATCCCTGCTGACAACTTGGCACCACTGACTCATGCTCAGCTCTAACCCCCAGCTCTTCTGGCTCAGCTCCCACCAGCCCCTCCTGCTGTCCCCCATTGTCCTGCTGAGCAGCTCAGCCTGGGCAGGAGCCTTTGGCCTCCCCTGGGGCTGCTGGGATTTCACAGCCTCCCCTCTGAGCCTGCAGCAGTGCTGTGAACATCAGCCTCATCCTGCAGAGGGTTGAGGGGACTGCTCTCCTGCAACCTGCAAAATGAGTGTCTTCCTTCTCTGGTCAGAGACTGTAGTCATGCACAGGGCTGAGGAGTGGCACTGCTTAATGAAGAGCACAAATGGACATTACAGTATCACAGTATCCCAGTATGTCAGGGGATGGAAGGGACCTAGAAAGATCATCTAGTGCAACCCCCCTGCCAGAGCAGGAGCACCTAGACCAGCTCACACAGCAATGTGTCCAGGCAGCTCTGCAATGGCTCCAGACAAGGAGACTCCACAGCCTCCTGGGCAGCCTGGGCCAGTGCTCTGGCACCTGCACTGCAAACAAGTTCCTCCTCGTGTTAATACTAAACCTCCTGTGGTCCAGCTTGCTCCCATTCCCTCTTGTCCTAACATTGGATGACATTATTTAAGGACAATATTGGACTTCTATTTCTTGTCTGCACAGAAGGATCTGGGAGTGCTGCTGGACAAGTTCACCATGAGCCAGCAATGTGTCCTCATGGCCAAAAAGGCCAATGGTCTGCTGGGCTGCATTAAGAAGAGTGTGAGCAGTAGGGCAAGGGAGGTTCTCCTTCCCTTCTGCTCTGCTTTAGTCAGAACATATCTGGAGTCCTGGGACCAGTTCTGGGCTCCTCAGAACTGCAGGAGAGAGTCCAGCAGAGGCTCCCAAGATGCTGAGGGCACTGGAGCATCTGTGGCAGGAGGAAAGGCTGAGGGCCCTGGGGCTGCTGAGCCTGGAGCAGAGCAGAACCAGAGGGGAGCTGCTCCATGCTCAGCAAGAGCTGAAGGGTGCAGGGGGCAAGAGGCTGGGGCCACACTCTGCTCAGTGGTGCCCAGGGCCAGGCCAAGGGGCAATGGGCACACACTGGAAGCCAGGAGGTTCCAGCTGAACAGGAGGAAATATTTCTTTGCCATGAGGGTGCAGAGCCCTGGCCCAGGCTGCCCAGAGAGCTTGTGGAGTCTCCTTGTGTGCAGAGATTGCCAAGGCCCCTGGAGGTGATGCTGGGCAAGCTGCTGGGGGTGAGGCTGCTGGAGCAGGGGGGATGGGCTGGATGATCCCCAGAGGTCCCAGCCAACTCTCACCATGCTGAGATTCATGGATTCCTTTGTCATTATCTAGTCAGAGACAGCAAGGCACAATCACTTTCTGAAGAACATCAAGGAAGCTCTTGTAGAGAAGGAAACAGAGTGATTTTGTCCCCAACTTATGCCTTGCCTTCTCTTGCACACTGCTCTGCTTCCTCTTCTCTTTCCTGTATTGCACTTCTTGGCTGCAGGTAGGACCAAACCAAAAACCTCAGTGCTCTTCTTCTGCCATCTCCTCAGCAGGAACTTCTTTTCTTTGTGAAAGCAGACTAACAGAGCTCACCAAGGAGAAATGCTCATTGCAGCCTGACCAGAAAAGGTTCCAGGGGAAGGTGGTTTAAGGTGTGTTTGTTTTCCAGGCTCTGCTCTCTGCTTTGCTAACCAGGCAGCTTCAGCAGGGGCATCTCCTTGCCCATTTCCCCCTGATGTTGAAGATGTGAGCAGCTCAATCTGTGCTGAGCTGTAGCTTTCCCTTTCCCTGAGCAGGTGTGAGCCATAGGCTCAGTGAGGGAAACAGCAGAGATTCAGCCCCAGAAGCAAACCCCTGGGGCTGTGAGCACCAGCCATGGGCTGCCAGTTCCCAGGCTGCAGTACTCCAGAGGTGTGTTATTTTTAAGAGAGGCTGAGCTGAGCCTTAATATGGTTTGGTTCACTGATGGGAGCTGGCAGGCAGGATCCCTGGATCTCACTGGGAACTGTGCTGTGCCCTGGGACACTGCAAAAGGAGCCTGACCAGCAAAGTTGATCTCCTTTCCAGGGACACAGTGCATCCCACAGCACAAGTCCCTTGGCTTGGCTTTCCAGCCTGAGGGGAGACAAACAAGGTCTTGTGAGCAAAGGAGGCTGAGTGGGAGCTGAGATGCAGGAGATATATGGGAAGAAATCCTGAAGGATTTGTGTAACTGATCATTGGGCTCACAGGCACAGTCTGACAATCCCTTGTGGTCTCCTGTGGCCCCTGGTGCCATAACTGTGCCCACAGCAGAGGGAGCATTAAACTCATTGCCCACGGGAAAGTGTGGGCAGTGATACCCATGTTCCTAGAATCCTTGGATGGGGAGGATGAGCTCATTAGCCTTCTGGCAGTCATCCTAGGAGAAGGACAACTCTGATTCCAAACCCGGGCAGATGGAGCTCATTTAGCCCTGTAAGGCCTTCCAGCTAAGAGGTTAAACCTCCATCCTAAGGACTTGGCTGCCAGCGTCCAAGCTTGCTAGGCCCTGGCAGATGAACCTTAGGACTAAAGGGTGGGTCCAGCTCTGTGCATGCTGTGTCTCACCTAAAAAAAAATCCCTAGCACAGGCTCGAGGGTGCTATCTGCTATCCTCTTTTTATCAGCACGCTTGGAAGAGGCGCTGAGGAGGAGCATGGATGGAGCCCTCCCTGGAGCTTCGTTCGCCAAGCCTAGCCATACATACATACATACATTGGGCTCATCAGAGAAAAGGCTTCCTTAAAAAAGGCAGTGGAAAAAAGCATGAGGACACCATTTAGGAGAGTTTTGTGAAGGCCAAGTGTTGTTAGAGGAGCTGCAGCAATCTAGAAATTGCCCCTTCTTAGAGTAATAAAGGAGTTTTCTGTGTCCAGGGAAGCAGCAGGCTGGATCCAGCCTGATGGGACAACTCAGGGACACTCTCATCTAACATGAGTCCTCAACTCCTGGTGGGGTGACCTGATGAAAGCTGAGTTGCAGGCAGAAAGTGCCAAGCTTTCTTCTGGGCAGCTCCTAGCTCTGGCCCAGGTTGCAATCAAAATAATCTTACTACTGTGGCTTTTTCTTTTTTGCTTCCTAGGAAATGGGGCTGCAGGAGCAGCTTGCCCAGAGAGGTGGTGGCAGCCCCAGCCCTGGCAGTGTTGCAGGCCAGGCTGGCTGGGGCTGGGAGCAAGCTGCTCTAGTGCCAGGTGTCCCTGCCCATGGCAGGCACAGGGGTTGGGGCTAGAGGAGCTGGAAGGTCCATTCCAGCCCTGACAGTTCTGTGATTCTGTGATCTCCTGGGTTTACTTCATCTTCTGATGTTCTAAAGCACTTTTAATGTAAAACTGGAGGGTGAATCATATTTCTGCTCTAAATAAAACTCCTTCTATGCTTCAGAATGAGTTTGTCACCAACTGTGTGACTTCTGTGATTGAGTAGTGGTTGGAAGAGAGAAAGCAGCCAATAATTATCCTTAAACTCCACCACAGAAAGCTTTGTTAAACGTGACATAATGGAAGAGGCAATGGTTGTGGGAAGAAATAAGGCTTTGTAGGAAATCAAATGATACAGCTGGAAAATAGGGACTAGCTTTGAACCACAAATCATGTTCATGGACATGAGAACGACCTTCTTCTTCAGACAAGGACCTGGGGTGTTGCTTGAGAGACAATTAATTGAATGTGAGCCAGCAGTGTGCCAGGAGGCCAAGAAAGCTAACAGCATCCTGGCCTGGATCAGATATGGTGTGAGCAGTAGGAGCAGAGAAGAGATCATCCTCCTGTCCTCAGCACTGGGGAGGCCACACTGAGAGTCCTGGGAGCAGTTTTGGGTTCCTAAGTCCAAGAAGGAGCCAGAGGCATTGGAGTGTGTCCAGAGAAGGGCAAGGAGGCTAGGGAGGGCTCTGGAGAAGAAGTGTGCTGAGGAGCAGCTGAGGGCACTGGGNTGCTGCTCCAGCAGAGCAGCAAAGTGTCCAGGTGGTCCCTGCAGCCAGCAGCTGGGCTCTGCTGCTGTCTCCTGTGACCTGCACTTTGGTGGCCTTTTCTCCACTAAATGTCCCAATCCTTTTTTAGGCAGTGAAAAGCTGTCTGGAGAGCTGGCCTGGGAAGTCAGGAGACTTCCTGCAGTGCCTGCCTGTTGGATACAGGGCCCAGCAGCACTAAGTCCAGCTCCTGGGAGGCAGGAGCTGGGGACCATAGAATCCTAGAATGGTTTGGGTTGGAAGGGAGCTCTGGAGCTCATCTAATCCAACCCCCCTGCAGTGGCCAGGGACATCCCCAACTAGAGCAGCTTGCCCAGAGCCCTGGCAAGCCTCACCTGCAATGCCTCCAGGGATGGCAACTCAACCACCTCCCTGGGCAACCTGGGCCAGTGTTCCACCACCCTTGTGGGGAGCAACTTCTTTCTAATGTCCAGTTTAAATCTACTCTTCTCCAATTTCAAACCATTGCCCCTTGTCCTTTCACTGCAGGCCTTTGCAAACAGGCCCTCTGCAGCCTGCTTGGAAGTTCCCTTTAGGTCCTGGAAGGTCACTAGTAGTTCCCCTGAAGCCTTCTCTTGTCCAGGCTGAACAATCCCAGCTCCCTCAGCCTGTCCTTGTCATCCCTGACTGCTGCAGCCAGCTGGAGACCTGCTGCCTCTGCACTAGGGCCTGGCTCTCTTCCTAGCAGGAGCTGCTGGCTGATGTGAGCCTGCTGAGGAGAGTGGACACATCCTGCCTCCTGCCCCTGCTGGGAGCCACGAGTGCTGCCTGGCTGAGGTGGGATGTGCTGTTGCAGGAGTAGCCCAGGGCTGGAGATGTGCCTGTGGCTGCCTCTGCTCAGGTAGAGCTGAACTACATCCACAGTGCTTCACCTTGGGAAACTGAGGCATCCATGGGGACCCAAAGTGCACTCTGCAGACCTTTGGCATCAGGCAGGTGGCTGCTGGGGAACATTCTGTGTCCTACCACAGCTTGTAGGACTTGTAGACATGCAGTAATTTAATAGCTACTCACTTTCCCTCCCCTCACACAGCAGTGGTTTGCCTCTGCTCTCCTGAAGCTGGTGTCAGGCCCACAGGACACACAAGCACCACCAACTAGCAGAGCCAAGGAAATGACACAAGTGTCTCTGAAAACTGCCTGGAATAGGAACTGGAATGACAGCACCATATGAGGTGTAAGGCTGGTTGCTTGACAGAGCAGGGATTTAGCATGGACACCTGTTGGGGAGCAGGGAAAGAGCAGCCTGGAAATCTCCTGATATCTCCTAGGGAGAGGGAGATGCTCTGCTGGCACCCTGGGGCCAGGTCCCACTGCATCCTCTCTCCTGGGACATGTTAACAACAAACCCAAAGAGATCTGTGCCTGCAGACTGAGGGAACACAACCTTTGTGTTGAAGATACCTGGAGCAGCAAACAATGCTGGAGCTTCCCAGGGGCAGGGATGGCAGACAGAACCTGGGCAAGGCTCTGTTATGATCCTTGGAAGAAGAGGTGATGGGAACCCTCTGGAGAGAGCAGAGATCCTTCCCTAGGAGAGTGACAGGGAATAGTTGGGAGCCTGCTGAGGCCTTAGCAGCTCCCCACTCCAGCTGCTGAGGGAAGGCTCTGGAACTCATTGAGTCAAAAGAAGAGGAGGCCAAGATGGTCTTTGAAGGGCAGATAGAGAGGAAGCCAAGTTCTTCCAGGCACTGGCAGATGGTCAAAGAAGGAAGAGTGGACACAGACATGAATTGGGAGCTCCAGGATGTCTTTCACTAGAAGGCTGCTGCAGCCTCTTCAGCCAGTCTTCATCCTTGGAGGTTTTTAAGGCTTGGCCAGAAAAAGCCATGGTTGACCTGCTCTGAGTCTGATGATAGTCCTGCTCCAAGGGGAAGGAGGAACTGGAGATCTCCACCATGCTCCCAACCAAGGCCTCTGTGGTTCAAGCAGGAAGGAACCCAGGGACCTGAACCTCCTCTGGTGGCAGTGCTGAGGGGACAATGCTCTTGCTGTGAGGTGAGCACACAAACCATGGCAGAAGTTACTGGAGTTCTCCCACCTGAGCTCTGTCCATTTCAAGAGCAGAGGTCACCTGGACCCTTTGAGTAGGAGAGCAGGCTGGGGCTGGCAGTGTGGATGCAGGGCTTGAGGAGACATCTCCTGGGGCTGGCAGTGTGGATGCAGGGCTTGAGGAGGCATCCCCTGGGGCTTGGCAGTGTGGATGCAGGGCTTGAGGAGACATCTCCTGGGGCTGGCAGTGTGGATGCAGGGCTTGAGGAGGCATCTCCTGGACTGGCCAGAGCTTGCTGTGAGGAGCAACGTCCTGGACACCAAGCTGTGCATGAACTTTGCTCTCTGCTTGGTTGGACTAAGTTGCTCTCTGTTTTCTCTCTTTCAAAGCAAAGATCTTCATTTTGCATGAAAAAAAGATTATTTTTGTTTCCATGTTTCCCTTCAGCTGATTTAAAAGCTTTTCAGTCACTTTTGGGAGCTCTCAATAGGAAATGGTCTAGACAGAGCCCTTACAAAGCCTCTCCCTTCCCATCACCACAGCACACAGTGGAAGGAGGAGTGGGGAGAGAGAAGGAAGTGGTTCCCACCTAGGAGTGTCTGTTAGTGGCTCCAGGTCCCCAGCCAGGCTCCTGCAGGATGCTGATTTTCCTCTAGAGGAACTGAAATCCATTGTGGGGCTGTGTGTCCAGAGCAGTGCCAGCCATGCAAGGAGAGAAAGTTCTGAAAGGTGACTGCTTGGCCCACAGCCACCAAAAGCCACCAAAAAACCACATCCTGAAGCAGGAGCTCAGCATCCACCTTCCCATGCAGCCCCAGAGGCAGAGTGAAGCTGCAGAGCCCTTGGGAAACCTCTTCTTGAAGGGTGAGAGGCTAACCCTGGGGAAAAAGCTCTAGGAGTGCTGGTGGCTAGGAGGATGCCCATGAGGCAGCAATGTGCCCTTGTGGCCAAGAGGCCAATGGCATCCTAGGATGCATTAAGAGGAGCGTGGCCAGCAGAGCCAGAGAGGTTCTTCTCCCCTCTCCTGTGCCCTGGGGAGGCCTCCCCTGGAATGCTGTGTCCAGTTGTGGGCCCCTCAGCTCCACAAGGATAGGGAGCTGCTGGAGAGAGTCCAGCCCAGGGCCAGCAAGATCCTGAAAGGAGTGCAGCATGTGCCCTAGGAGGACAGNCAGCAGCAGGACTGCAAGCTTGGACAATGCTGGGGGTGGTGGACATGGCCAAGGAGGTGAGCAGGGTCCTTCCTGTGCTATCTCACCCTGAGGTGAGGTTTGCTGCACTTGTCTTGCCAGGCTGCTGGAGAGAAGGGCACTGCCAGCCTTGTCTTCTTGGGCTTCTGGGCTGGCAACTGCCTCTTGGAGCTCTTCACATTTGAGCAAATCTTACCGTGCTGAAGAGCTTTGGGCAGAAGGTTTGTGCAGACACAGAGCCAGAAATGTACATATATATATATATATACATATATATATATACACAGACACACATCTCTGTGGGTGGGTGTACAGTTGTATCTAAGCAAGCAGGCTGCTCAGTGAGCTACAGCCTTCACCAGGAGCCTTCTGCCAGCAGCCTGGGCATTGGTGAGGGCTCAGGGACTCATCTGTGTGTCCCCAAAGCCAGCAAGGGTGGTGGCTATGGGGAGAGCAGGCACAAGCAAGGTCCATTGTGGGGAGCAGGCAGCAGTCAGGGAGGTGATGCTGTGCTTGATCTCTGGAGCAAAACTTGCTGAGACATAGAGTTTTATTCTGTCAGTGCCATAGTTCCTTCCAGGGCCATCTGTGTCCTCTCCAGGCCTTCTCCTGCCTGCTCAAGGAAATCTCTTTTTCACTCCTCATCTCCATGGCTCCCAAGTTCCCTGTTCCTCTCCTCTCCCATGCTCTCACACTTCCTTCAGCAGCTCACCAGCTTTCTGGTGAGGGTAACACCTGGGCTGGCCCAGCCATGGCCCAGCTGGCCCTAAGGACAACACAAGCAAACCCAATACTTGTCTACAAACCAGCAAAAATTAACCCATTGTTTCTCAGAGAATTTTGGGAAGCAGTTTTGGAGTCTCCACTGCTGCTCAATGGTGGGAAAAGGCTTTGGAGTCTTGGAGAAACTGGGAGGCTCATGACTGGAGGTCATCTGCATCCAAGTGGAGGGAGTTCTCCTCCCTGCCTGGCACCACAGAATCCCAGACTGTGAGGGGTTGGCAGGGACCTCAGGAGATCATGTATTCCAACCCCCCTGCCAGAGCAGGAGAACCTAGAGCAGCTTGCACAGGATGTGTCCAGCTGGCTTGGGAATAGCTCCAGACATGGAGATATCAGTCTGTGTATATCTTGGGAAATAGGTTGAATTTGGGACCATCCAGAGCTCCCAGCAGCTTTTGCAAAGCCTCTGCCCAGCCCAGCATGTCTGTCCTGGAGTCATTAAAATTTAAAATTAAAATTTAGATTTTAGATTAAAATTTTAGAGAGGGAGTGATAAGGGGGGAGGAGGTGTTTGATTTGAAACCTGCTGACTTTGTGCCGGCAGGACAGACATTGATGATTTATGGTAGGGAGAAAGGGCCGAAAGCCATCTTTGAACTAACCACCTTATCCTTCTTTATTGTTTATCTCTTTCATACTGTTGTACCATTTAAATTTAGATAAAGCTGTTCTTAGAAATTCACTGTCTGCCTGCCTAGTGCTTCTGTTTTTGTTTATTGCTGTCCCCGTCTTATTGGGGAGAGGGGGTATTGTGGCAAAATCCTCTCAAAAGATTGTTCTTTTGACCCTAGCTTCTGGTCAAACCAGGACAATGTCCAAGCCAGTGTCCTTGCTCCTGCCACCATGCAAAGGGTCACAGCTCCACTGAAGTGGTGACAAGTGGACATGTGGCCAGAGGATGGAGGTGTTCTTTGAGGAAACATCCTTTCTGACAAGGGGAAGCAGAGGGGCAGGAGCTGATCTCCTCTGTCTGATGGCAGGAATTGGACCAAAGGCAATGCCATAAAGTTGTGCCAGGGGAGGGTTAAGTTAGATATGAGGAAAAGGTTCTTCACCCAGAGAGTGGTGGAGCACTGGTAGGGAAGCAGTTATGGCACCAAGCCTGACAGAATTCCAGAAGAATCTGGCCAATGCTCTTAGACACAGGAGGTGACTTTGAGGTTCTCCTGTGCATAGACAGGAGTTGGGCTCAGTGATCCTTGTGGGTGCTTCCAACTCAGGACATTCTCTGATTCCTCTCTGACTGTTCTTCTGCCAGCAGCAAGCTCAGCCAGGGGGAACTCATCCCTCATCCCTTCTCCTTGCTCCTGCCCTGACTCTGCCCAAGGCACACAAACCACTCTGCTTCAAAGGATTAACAAGCACCTCCTCATCCTTGCTCCCCGGCAGGGCTGCAGCCCATGGCCTGCATAGAGCCTGGTGCAGGTGTGCCCCTCACATGCCCCTGGCAGCTTGCCATGCCCCATGCAAAGTCTCATTAGTCCTTCCAAACAACTGCTTCATTTCCCTCCAGTTCACTCTGCTTTTTGTCACTGACATGTCTTGAAGTTATTAATGGCTCCCCTTTGGGGTTATTCTTGGCTCTTCTGGTGGGAGCCTGGCTGGCAGTGAGCGAGCAGACCTCAGAGGCAGCTGTGCCAACACCACACCATGGCCAGAGAGGAAATCAAGCAGAACCCACTGGTTTTAACAAGTAATTTGAAAAGCAGTTGTTTTTCCATCCTGTGGCATTCTTCTTCTGGCCTGCTGCAGGACAACTACCCACTGAGGGCAGGCAGCTGGGGACAGCCCAAGTGCCTTAAATCCCTGGGCAGACCTGGAAAAATCGACCTCTCCCAGCAATGTACACTTCAATCTTATCTAAATCAGGTTGTTTGGGAGAAAAAGGATGTTTTTCTGCCCTCCTGCAAATTAGCTTCAAGCAAGGTGCAGAGGATCTTGTGTTAAGCACCCCTGGTGCCAGGAGACCAAGGAGGCCTTGGTCCCCTGCCTTGAACAGAGCTGTCACAGTGCAGCAAGCTGCAGGTCACAGGGCCACCCAGCACCTTACAAACACTTTATCTTCATGCCCCAAAGCAGGGCTGATCTTTCTCCATCAAGATCTTTGTCCCCAGGAACCAGAGGGTGGGTGGGATGCTTCCTCCTTGCCATGGCTCAGCACCAAGAGCTCTGCACCAGACACTGTTCCTGCCAAGTAAATGAGGAGAAACCATGCCTTTGAGTGACTTGCTTGACCTGCCTGGTCCCAGTCAGCAGCCCTACAATAGCAGGTGGCAGAGAAGCACCTGGGAGATGCACAGAGCAGGAGGAGACTTGGTTTAGTTCTTCTGAACATGGTTTGGCTCTGGCACATGCCACAGGCACCCTGGGTGCCAGATGTTCCCTGTGGATGGGGCAAGGGAGAAGGTACTCAGCTACTTAGCCAAGTGATGAACCCAAAGCTTGATGTCTCTCTACCCTGTGGATCTCCAGCTATATCTTTCTCCCCTGGCACTGATCTACCCACATGCAATCTGCTGCTCTGGAAGCTCTCCAGGTGTCCACCAAGTCCCTGGGCTGATGGTGACAAAGCTGTTCTAGTCCCTGAGGGTGTGAGAGCCTCTCCTCAGGCTGGGTTCAAACCTCTGCTGCTCCTCTTCCCTTCCCAGCTCCCTACATCCTCCAGGGACATTAGGGGAATCTTTCCAGCCAGTGAGGAATTTTCCACCTAACACTTTTCTGACCTAAAATCACTTCTTATCTTTCCAGCAGAAAGCATTATTTCCATGGAAAGTGGCTGCTCACTCTGATCAAAGCCCTGGAGTTCTCAGCTTCCAGACAAGAAGGGTTTGATCCTGCTTGCTGAGCACCAAGCAATATTTTTAGCCAAAAGCCTTTTTTTTAATCTACCCTGTGGAGCCCATCCCCAGAGTTTCCAAACCCCCCAGATGAAGGCTGGGAGCCAGCAGCACATCAGCTTCCTGCAGAGCTGCTCAACTTCTTGAAACCACCAACACTAAGAAGGAAAGCCAAGGGAGCCATCAGAGCCAGCCAGCAAGACTTGGCTGCCAGAGCTGGTTGAATGCTGAACACACTTCTGAGGATGCTGTTGGCAGCTCTGCTTCCCCGGGCTTTGTGGATCCATCCTTGGAACTGCTGCTGCTGCTTAATCACAACCATGTGGGCATGTCAGCCTCTTCCCCTTGCAGGGCTGGGCTGCAGAGCAGAGGCAGAGGGCACTGAGGCTTCATCTCTCTGCTCTGCTGGAGCAGCTCATCCCAGCAGGCAGGACCAAGTGGCCTTGCACAAGGCTTGGCAACGTGTCCCAGCCTGGCTTCAGGGCTAAGCTAGCAGCAAAGGAGCCTCTTCCAGGCCAAAGGAAGGGAGGGAGGGTCAGTGTCTGGTTGCAGAGCTGTGGAGATCAACCTGGAGAAAGAAACCTCCAGACCCTTCCCTTTGCACTTGCTCCCCATGCTATGCCCACCTCCAGATGCCTCCTGTGCCCCTGGCCCTAGAGCAGCAGCTCTCCTGGGGTTGGAAGCAGCTGGAAGGGTTTCCCTTGCAGATGGTATCTGCTGCCTCAGTGCCTGCCTGCATTGCCTCCTTTGTGCCCACAGTCACAAGGACTGGGAGAGTTCCAGGAATGCTCTTCCAATCCCAACCAGTGCTCCCTGGCAGGAGCTCTCCTGGGACTTGCACAGCAACTGCAGGCATCCAGGGAGGGGAGGGATGCCTGGGGTGTGAATCCTAGTCTCTGCTTTCACAGCACAAGCCCTGGCAGCATCCAGAGCTTGTTTTCTGTGGATGTTCATCTTGCTAAACCTTTCCAGTGTGGCATGATGGCAAGGACTGGGCCTGAGGCATTTTCCCCACTCCTTTCCTCAGCCTGACTGTCCCCAACATCCCTCAGCTTGGCTGGTAAACCCCAACAGCACTGAGGCTCTTGTGTTTCAGAGCCTGATCCTGCAGCCCCAGATCCTCTCAGCAGGTCTGTGACCTGCCACAAACACCACAGAAGTTTCTGCACCCTCTGAGGGCTCTTCAAAGGCAAACCAAGCCCTCAACCCTAAAACCAGCTGCACAAACATCTGCAACTGTGCTTGTTCAGAGTGTCAGTGCTACTCAGTTTCCTCTACACTGGAGCCAGGTAAGCTGTTTTTCCTAACACAGCACCTGTGATGCACTTGGTGATGCATTTCCTGGCAAGGCTTGAAGGAGAAAAGCTGTGAGTGAGCTTCAGAGATGAGTTTGCAAAGAACCTGACTGCAGGAATGGGGCAGATGACTGAACCCTACAGGAGGGTATACAGAATCCATGAATCCCNAGAACAGGAGCTAGTTGTCCAGCTGTGGCCTCATGAGGGCAGAGTAAAGGGGAAGGAGAACATTACTCCACCTGCTGCTCACACTCTTCTTAATGGACAGGGAACAGCCAGGTAGAAGCATCCTCTGAGATGCATGGCAGCACTTTGAGCTGCAGTGGCACTAGGTGGTTATTTTCCCTTTGGCAGGGTCAGACCATCCCTGTCTCACCACTCTGGAGTTTGCTCAGGCATGGCAACAAGTTGCTGTTTGCACGCTGCTGGAGTTCTGGGGGTGGACTGAGGCTTTTTCCAGTTAGGTTTTTCACTTTGCAAGCAGCTGAAGCAAAGAAGAGAGATGGCCCTGACCTCAGCTGGAAGCTGTAGTGGAGCAGGGTGTGCAGAGCATGGTGCTACCAGCCAGCCTCTGAGCTGCTGTGAAACAGATGCTCCTTACACTTCAGTGCAGGATGAGGACCTGCCAGAGGGTTTTCTGAGCCAGGTCTCCATATCTGAGAGTATTTGGCAGAATGATTTCTCTTACCTGCCCCATTTCTGTAGGAACTGAGCTCAGTTTCCATGACATCACTGCATTCATATCCCTGAGTTATCCCTTCTCCCCAGGAAGAATCTGGGAGGGAAGCAAGCCAGGGCTGCAAGTGATGGAGAGTGCAGAATGGCTCAGGCTTGGAGAAACCCAGGGAGATCACAGCTTTACTCCTGAGTGATCCAAGGAGGACTGGAAATCACTGGGTTGTGGCAGACAGGTCCATTTGGGCAAGCCCAGAAATACTTCAGTGGGGCAGGAGGATGCTTTGTGGCAGCTGAGAGGGATGTGCAACCACCAGTGGGGAGAGAGCAGGCCTGTGGATAATCCCCAGGTGGAATGAAGGAGTCTTCCCTAGAGCATGAAGCTTTGGTGCTTTCCCTTTGCACACGCAACCCAACAAGATTTTGGAGATAAGTAAGAATAGATTGTCCAAAATGACTTTCTTCTCCTGAGGTATAGAGGATGTTGAGAGGGCTCTCAGGTGCCCTGTCTTCTCTGAGTATCTGGGGACATCAGGGACACATCAGAGCCATGCTCAGTGGTTCAGCAGGTCCTTGGGCTCTCTGAACCCCTCCTAATTCCACCTCAGGTGCCTAAGGGCTCTATCACACTGTATCCTGAGAGCATCCCTTGCCTCAGCTCCTCACCTGTAAGATGAACCACTTCTTGGCAGGCTGCTGGGTCCCTCTCCTGCTGCCATCCTGCTATCCCACCCTCAGATGACATCCCTGGCCATGGGAGTAGAGGGCTGATATGATCACAGCAGCAGAGAAAACAGCTATGGCCAAGCTCAGAGACATCTGCAGCACATCCTGACCATGCCTTACAGGAATATCATATGGGATTGATTATTTGCTTAAGGAAGCACAGAGATCATCTAGTTAAAGGATTGTAAAACCTGCCCTGAAATTGCTTTTTGATGATCATTGCAAGTGGATTTAAGCTTGGAGTTGCTGATACACAAAAAAAGGAGTAAGTAACATCATTAGTAACAAACATGAGTGTGGTGAGGTTTCTTTTATTGTTTCCTAATTGGAAACAGAAACTGCTTGTGGTATCTTCTGGGTTTCAAAAGGCAATGCACAGAAGGTCTGCTCCAGAGAGTTTGAGGCAAGTCTGCTGGATTTGAGGAAAATGAAGGAACAGGCTCCAAGGCCTGAAGTTTGTTGATTTCTCTGCTGCTGTTATTTCCAATTAAAGTGTCATCTCACTTGAATTTCCTACCAAAACTTGGGTTTTTATAGACAGATTGGGAAATGTGTGAACCTCAATCCCACCAGGATGTGCCTTGCCCAGTGTGTTCCATGTAAGGTAGCAAACCCCTGCAGAGTGAGCACATGGCTCACAGCTTCTCCTGAGCCAGCTGCTGGAGGGGGGCACTTCTCAGGGGGGGTTCATTTATTCATTTATGGATTTTTCTGAGGAAAGATTCATCAGCAAACTCAGGAAACCCCAAACTCTGCACAGCAGCACCAGCATGTGCTCCTCCTGATGAGCCCAACCAGAGCTGATCACTGCCATGCCATTGGCTTCACAGGATCTCACCTCCTCCAAAGGAGAACAAGGCTTCCTATATCCCATCACATCTGGGCTCAGTTTTGGGCCCCTCAGGCCAAGAAGGANGTCTGCAGGGAGATTCATTTGCCCTAATTTAGTGCCTATAAAATTGGGCTACCAAATGTTAACCAGTGCCCTGGTTTCCTCTGAAGGCAGTGGAGCTCCTCCAAAGAGCAAGTCATCTTCTCATGGTTGCCTTCTAAGGCAAGGCAGATGACTTCCCATCTGGAGGTGCCTACTGGCCTCTGCAGGCCATCTAGGGAGTTCAGGGTGACATTCAAAGCTTAAAGCTAGGTCAGAGGACTCTCACTTTTGAGTCTTTCTCAGTTACAGGATTTAGCATGAGAATCCTGCATTTCCCAGTCCCTTGTCTCAGTGAGCTTGAGGAATGGGAAGGAGGAGCAGGAGGGAGCTGGCAGTCAGTCCCATCTCCTTGCCAAAGTGTCCTGAGAAGCATCCATATCAGGGAGCAAAAAAATGGTCACAAGAAGATACTGGAGCTGATGAGCTAATTGTTGGCTCTTTTGCTGTTTGTGTTAAGCTCTAGTGCCAGTGCATGCACCATGTGAGGTACCAAAGAGGCAGGAGAACTGGCAGGATGTGAAGCAGTAGTTTTTTGGAGGACTTTTCCTTGAGGAAGACACAGAGAGTAATAAAGCTCACTAGGACCAACCTGGAAGATACTCCTGGAGAGTCAAGGGCATTACTGAATGGAATAAAAAGCTGGTGAAGGCTCAGTGTAGCTTGGCTGAAGGTGTTTGGTAAGGATCCTTCCCATGGCTCAAACCAGGGGAAGATTATATTGAGACAACAGAAATGGTCTGTGCAGCAGAAGGCAGCATGGACAACAAAGGGTGCAGCAGGAGGGGAGGTGAAGCAGTGTTGGACAAGGACATCAGAGCAAAAGCTACCTAAAAGAATTCAGCAAATGAATCTGTTCCAGTAGTGTGAGCTGAGAACAGTCCCCAAGGAGATCTGAAAGATCTAGGTCAACTGCTCTCCATCCCAGGGAAAAGCAGCAGGATCTGGAGGTGATGGGAACTTGGATTAGTGGGTGAAAAGCTGGAGATGAGGTGGCAATGTGAGCTCCCAGCCCAGAAGCCAAGAATGGCCTGGGTTCATCCCCAGCAGTGTGGCAGCAGGGCAGGGAGGGGATTGTGCCTCTGCTCTGCTCTGGGCACAGCTCAGCTGCAGGGCTGGGGCAGCTCTGGAGTGCTCAGCACTGCAGAGCCATGGAGCTGGGGCAGCAGGGACACAGGAGTCCCAGCAATGCTGGGAGGGCTGGAAGCTCTCTGCTGGGAGCACAGGCTCACACAGTTGGGCTTGTTGAGCCTGCAGAAGAGAAGGCTCCAGGGACACCTTAGTGCAGCTGTATAGTGCTTCAAGGGTCTATCAGAAAGACTGGGAGAGACATTTTAGCAGAGCCTGTTGAGAGACGACAAGGGGTGATGGTTTGAAACTAAAGGAGGGAGAGCTAGACTAGAGAGAAGGAAGAAATGTTTCACACTGAGAGTGGTGAGAGCCTGTGCCAGGTTGCCCAGAGAGGTGGGAGATGTCCCATCCCTGGAAGCATTGCAGCTCAGGTTGGTTGGGGCTGTGAGCAAGCTGCTCTAGCTGCAGATGTCCCTGCTGCCTGCAGGGGTTGGGCTAGATGACCTTTCAAGGTCCTTTCCCACCTAAAGCATTCTATGATTCTATGCTACAGCTGGCAGCAGTCCCCTGGATGAGGAGGAGCATGTCCCAGAGTTTTGTGCCCCAAGGAGCTTTGCAGGTTAGCAGCAGCATTCCCTACCTGGGAGTCAGCTCAGGACAGCAGAGAGCATTATGGATACAGCTTTATTTGCAGGTCTAGCAGGAAGCTTTTACTTTGGTGCTGTTGACTTCTCTGCAGCACCCAGAGGGTATCATGTGTCAAACTGGAGGTGTTTGGAGCTGAGAGAGAGAACAACTGCTGAATAATGAAGTGAAGCATCCTTAGCAAGTGTTAGTGGAGGTGCAGGAACAAACCAGCTGTAGGTGAGCACCTGGGGAGCAGAGTGTGAACCTGGGGCAGGCAGGAGGGGATAACATTTTGCTGCTTCACCCAGCAACAGCTCCTGGGGGGAAATTGTCACCCAGCCAGGGAGAAGGAAGGAGCCCTTGGAGACTTCAGCAAGCTTGCAGGGAGCTTTCAAGAGGCACATATGGTCTTGCCAGTCCTTTTATCCGTGTTTTCAATGCTGGTACTTTCCCAGGGCCAGTTAGGCCTTTACTTAACCCTTTGGTTAGGACTCAGGTGCTTGGATCATGTCTATCAGCTCAGGCAGAAGGAATGGGGCATGAGAGAAGCCTTAATGCCTGGGCCAACACTGCTGGGTCCCAGCATCCTGGTCAAGCCAGGTGGCTCCAGGTGGGAAGTGTCCTCCACACACAAGCAAACAGATGCCAAAAAACTGCTTACTGTCTCTGGAGTGGTTGGAGAACTGGCAGGAGATTCTGCTTCTACATTGGTGCTGCCTGCTGCCCAGATGATGAAGGTAGTACAGTTTGGGAGTAGCTGACAAGGGATGCTGTAGTTGGCATGTCCTGGCATGCAGGACACACTGGGTCCATCTGGAGCCCAAACATCTGCTGCAGACACAAGGCTACAGCTTTGGGGCTGCAGGCTGTGTGAGGTTACAGGGCTTGTGAGCATCACCCAGGCCACAGAGCAGACATGTGGCTTACACCAGGGCTGTGACAGTGACCAGAGGGACAGTGGAGGGTTCATATGGCTGGAGCTCCTTCAAGAATCATGGACTCCTAGAATGGTTTGGGTTGGAAGGGACCTCTGGAGCTCATCTAGTCCAACCCCCCTGCAGTGGCCAGGGACATCCCCAACTAGAGCAGCTTGCCCAGAGCCCTGGCAAGCCTCACCTGCAATGCCTCCAGGGATGGGAACTCAACCACCTCCCTGGGCAACCTGGGCCAGTGTTCCACCACCCTCGTGGGGAGCAACTTCTTTCTAATATCCAGTTTAAATCTAGTCTTCTCCAATTTCAAACCATTGCCCCTTGTCCTTTCACTCCTCAGGAATCTGAGGAGGAACTCTTTTCCTTGGAGGGTGCTGGAGCCCTGGCCCAGGCTGCCCAGGGAGCTGCTGGAGTCTCCATCTCTGGAGCTATTCCCAACCCAACTGGACACATCCTGTGCAAGCTGCTCTAGGTTCTCCTGCTCTGGCAGGGGAGTTGGACTAGATGATGTCCAGAGATCCCTTCCAACCCCTCACAGTCTGAGGTTCTGGGATTTGGAGTGCTCTTTGCAGTCACACTGCTGAAGACATCTCCAGATGTGCTGAAGACATCTCACCCCTGCAATGCTGGATTTCTATCCAAAGGGAACTGGCACCACAGACCCTGCAGGGTCTTTCACCTTCTTTCTCCAATGAAAACAGAAATACAAACTTGCTCTTTCACTTTTTCCAGACATCCTAACCCAGGCTGTTAGAGCAATTGCAAGACCACCACCCTCCCAAGTGAGTCTCAGCCTCACAGGCTTGGCTGCAGAGCCACAGCACCAGCAGCTGAGGGAGCTGGCAAGGAAGCTTCCACGTGCACAAACTGCTGCTAGAGAGCAAGGCCAACAGCAGCTTCTGACTTCTGTGTTGGACTCTCAGCTCAGCAAGGACAGCACAGAGCAACCTTGAGGCCTGCAGGCATGACACATCAGCTGTGTGCTGCACCAGCACACACCACACATTGGCTTTGTGTGGCTGAGTGTGATCCTGACCATAGCCAGAGTCCCTCTGAGCTGGAACTGTAAATCCTGCTGTAGCTGAAGAGGTGCAGGCCCAGGATGTCCCAGATTGGGATGTCTAGCTTGGCTTGCCTGAGTGTTGTGAGATTGATGGAATAAATGTGAGTGTTGTTTGCAGAGTGCAGATCTGCAAAGGAAACCTTGGAAAAGCTAAACCCAAGCTTGTCAAGAGAGAAGCAATTTCCTTTCCCTTTTTCTATCCATCACACCTGTCAAACACTCAAGGCAACCCCAGGAGAACATCCTGCATCCATGTGTGTGAAAAAGCTCTTCAGGTTTGGGAAGGTTCTCCACTCTCTGCCAGAGGAAACAAAGCAAGGAGAGGACTTTGCCTTCTAGACTTGGGGAATGTGTAGCACTGTGCAGGTGGATGGGTGCTTTGAGAGGCACCCTGAGCTCCAGGAGATGGGTGCTTTGAGAGGCACACTGAGCTCCAGGACATGGGTGCTTTGAGAGGCACACTGAGCTCCAGATGGGTGCTTTGAGAGGC
>VWZO01008619.1:81475-98725 GCA_013396975.1 Bucco capensis
CTTTCCCGTGGGCAATGAGTTTAATGCTCCCTCTGCTGTGGACACAGTTATGGCACCAGGGGCCACAGGAGACCACAGGGGATTTTCAGACTGTGCCTGACTCTTCATTTATCTGGCAACTGCAAACAACTCTTGCTTCTTGTGTCACTCCCAACACTTTCCCATGGTTACTCACAAGGTCTGTGGCAGACAAGATGTGTAACTGCTTTACTGTAATCAATGTCTCTACTTCTGAGTTTTGGCCAGCATCCCTAGACTAGCTCTACAGGCATTTTTGACATGACTTTTTGGCATCCTTATGCATGTTTTCCTGCAGATAAGCTCCACCTGCCTCCCCAGCTGGACCTGCACATAGAATCACAGAATGTCAGGGGTTGGAAGGGCCCTAGAAAGATCATCTAGTGCAACCCCCCTGCCAGAGCAGGATCACCTAGGCCAGCTCACACAGCAATGTGTCCAGGCAGCTCTGCAATGGCTCCAGACAAGAAGACTCCATAGGCTCCTGGGCAGCCTGGGCCAGTGCTCCTGCAAGCATCACTGGGGTCTTCCAAGAGAATTGACTTCAGAAAAGGCTCAAGACATGGTTCTTTTGCAGTGCAGGATTGGACCACAGCTATGGGCCATGCTTGCAGGAAGAGGTTAGCAGCAATGGAATGACAGAGGAGCTTGTTCACTGAATCCAGGGATGAGACCTGTTGGGAGAAACCAGAAACCTGTTGGAGGACAAGATCTGAATTCAAAATGATCTGGACAAGTTGGAGAAATGGTCTGAAAACTAGAGCTCAGTTCAGTAGGGACAGGTGCCAAGCACCACAGATATGGAGCTGCACCAATAAGGCACAGAAAGGACAATTTGGGAAGCAAATGAAGGGGAAAAGGAAAAAAAAAAGAGAAATGGGAGCTGGTGGAGTGCAAGCTGAGCACAAGTGCCAATGTGATTCCAGAGAGAAATGAACCAAAGGGAGAAAGGATGTGAACAGTGAGGGGGAAAAGGAAGTGTAGAGAACATGAGCTACAGAGAGGGAGGTGGGGATGCCCCAGAGCAGATGGGATGGATGCCCAGTGGTCCCCAAACTCCTAGTGTCTGCTGAAGGGAGAGAAGAGCAACCTGCAGCCTGCAGTGAGGAGCAGAGAGGAGCTCAAACTGCAGCCAGAAGAAGCTTCAGAATCGCTTTAGGAGAAACATGAAGAGCAAGCAGGCTAGAAAAAGAGATATCAGGGACAAACCTGCACCAGGGAACTCCTTGAGGGCTCTCATGGGGGAGTTTTGTCTATATTTCTGCAGCTGATTTGAGCCTCAAAGCTCCTAGCATGTGGTGCAGGGAGAAAAGGCAACAGAGTCCTACCCCAAGTGCAACAAATTCCTC
This sequence comes from Bucco capensis, assembly GCA_013396975.1. Classification (NCBI taxonomy): domain Eukaryota; kingdom Metazoa; phylum Chordata; class Aves; order Piciformes; family Bucconidae; genus Bucco; species Bucco capensis. The sequence continues at coordinate 82,843 of VWZO01008619.1, forward strand.
CCTGGATAAATCAGGCAGTAGGCTCAGAGTTTCCACTGCCAGCTAATCCATGCCCAGCTGCTTCTCTGAGATCAGCTCCAGGATCATGCCCTGACCTCTACCTCTCCTCCCTGTGCCATTTGTGTTGCTTAGGAAATGAGTTAAAATTCCTTGATGTTGGAGCACCTTAATGTGTGTGCAGTCCTGCAGTAGCAGGGGTGAGAGCAGCAAGCCCCAGTGCAGCTGTGAGGGCTGCAGGAAGGGCTCTGCATTGCTCCCTGACCTCAGCTGCCAGGCCAAGCAGGTGTCCTCCCTGCCATCAAATCTGCTTTGCACGGGGCAGGAGCTGCCCAAGCTGGCCAAAATTCCCCAGCAGCTTGTTTTGTTAGGTCAGGAAATAGGAAGTCTTGGTTTTGCCAGTTTTTGTCTCCTTAAGGAGTGGAATAACCCTTATGGACCTGCAGTTCACTGAGGGGCTTTCAGAGGAGGTAAGAAGAAGAAAGAGAGGAGTGGAGAGGGTTAAACCTCTGGGAAAGCATGTGCTGCAGCCTGGGAAAGTCTCTCACCAGCCTGCACATGGACCTCTCTGCTTTTCACATCCCATTCCACATTCTCAGGGGGAGAGGTGGTGTGTGGTTCCCTCCAGGAAAAGATTAGCTTCATCTTAACATCAGTTTACTTTCTTATTTCATCCTGTTTGGCTTCAGCTAGGGCTAATTCTGCTCTTTGTGCTGAGAAGTGCTTCAAGCTGAAGCCTAATTTCTAAAGGGAAAACTTAGAACATCTCTAACCTCCCCCAGCAGCACTGGAACGGTTTGCTCTCCTTACCTCTGCTTTTTCCCAGCTGGTTTTCCCACCCCCTTGCCCCACTGAAGTTCTGGAGGAGGACATGCCCTGGATGCTCAGGCATCATGAGCTCAGTGGGCAGTGATGCAGGGTGTGACAGTGACAATACAGGGACAGCAGCCACTCTGTCCTCCCCAGCAGGGTAGCAAAGCTTGGGCTCATGGAGATGCTCCTGGAGGCACTTGGCTCCTGCAGCTTGTTCAGGTGTTGAGTTCTTAGAGGTCTTTCCAGCTTCCTTGCCACACTGCTTTGCCCATGAACCTCATCTCTTCCATTGTGGGATTGGGGATGGTCCCTGTGGCCAGCACACACAAGAAATATCCAAACCTCTCCTGCCTCCTTAACAGATATCATTGTGAGGGTTCTGAGATGGTACAAGTGAAATAACTTAAATACCAGCACCCAAAAACTTACTGTGAAGGGAGACAGCAAAATATTTGGCTTATAAGCCCTTTGTAAGTACTACTCATCACCCACAAGCTGTAGGGCAGCAGAGTAGAGGTAGAGCCCTCAACACACAAAGGCCATGGAGCTGCTNGAAGGCTTTTACAAGTTGGAAGGTATCATCCAAGAGGTCTGTTTTGAAAATCACTGCTGGCATTCATCTTGCCAATGCAAGTCTCTGATGTGGCTTGTGAGCAGGCAGAGCATGCACCTTCCCTGCTGCATGGGTGCTGGTTGTCCAGGGCAGAGCCTGGCCCATCACCTACACATGTGGAGCCTGAGGGACCTGGGCTGTGGGAGAACACAGCAGCACAAGCCTGCCTCTGGATGAACTTGTTGCAAAGACATTTCACCTCTCTCCTGCTTTGTCTATCTTGGCAGAGATTTACCAGGGCAGGTGGCTCAATGTTGGTGCAGTATTTGGGACACTGAGGTTTCCAGAGGCCTGGTAGCTCCAGAGGAACCTGGAAATCAACAGCATATTCTTAGAGAGTCCTGCAAGCTTTGAGCTTTCCTTGAGGCTCCTTAGTGGATTGACCCCAAACTATGGCTGAATCTTAACAGTAAGGCAGAGCAAGCTCCAAACCATGGATAGGCAAAGTCTCTCTTACCTGGTGGGTGACCAGTCTCATGAAGGTCTAATTTCTTCAGACACACCAGTGGGTTTCTTGCTGTGCCAACTGGAACAGCTTCACAGCAACAACTGCCCTGAAACTGCTGCTTTTTCTTTCATCATGTTTCCCTTCAGGTGAGAGGCAGCCACTTCTCACCCAGCTACAGCACTTTGGATCTCCTAGGCCCTGGGGCATTTGGCTCTGCAGCCCATCTGGTAAGCTCCCAGAGGGGTGTTTACAGGCCAGAGGCTTCCCCATTGCCCTGCAGTAGCCATCAAGCCTTGCTGCAGGACACCTTATCATTTTTCCTCCCTCACTCTTTGTTTCCTGTACCAGGTCAGCCTGCTGTGCTCATAAAGCAACAGAGCTGCTCCAGGCTCAAGGTGTCACACAATAGTGACCTCTCAGGTCCTACCTGTACTATTAGTGTTTGGTACTGGTGCCATACCTGTGGTTGTGCCACCAAAATGATGAGCCAGGTGCTGCAGTGACATCCATGGTGCTACTCTTCCTCCACCCCTTGAAGTGCTGTGCTGGTCCTACCTGCCCTGCTTTGCCCTGTCTGGCCTGGAGGTGTTTTCCTCCTTGCCCAGGCACTGGTAGGTGTCAGAGGGATGGAGACCATTGGCAGCAGGGCTGCAAAGATGGGAGAGGAAGGACAGCTGGAGAAGGACAGTTCTAAAGCATCACCTTCACTTCCTTCTGCATCATGAAGCATGGAGGAGGTCACTAGTGTGGAAACACTGCCTCCATCACCCAGGGCTTTTCTCCAGTGCCTGGACCACGAGGTGGCCCACAAGGAGCAGGGAAATGCTGAGCTGAATTGTTCTGCCTCCCAAACCATGCTTATCCCCCTGAGCAGTGCATCCTCCCACACAGGTGACATGTGGGGACAGCCTACCCCCAAGGGCCATATTGGGATCTTCCTGTTGCCTTTTGGAGGACATATTTTCCAAGCAATCTGCAAGCCCCAAGCAGGCTGTGTCTCATCTGTAACGTCAGCAGCCAGAGCTGAATTTAGTCACATAGCTCTCCCTATGTGTCACCACCAAAAGGTCACCACAGCTCTCCTTACCCCTCTGGCACAGCACCCCAGGGACAGGGTGGCATTAGGGAAGGCAGCTCTGTCAGGATCTTTCTGGACTTGGCAGGGCAACAAGCCCTCTCTCTGCCTATCATGTCCTGTAAACAAACAGCCTGAGTGCTCTGCAGCATCCTCAGAAATCCTCTGTGAAATCACCTGTGGGCTGCTGTGGGCTGAGCTTGACATGGAGATGCTGCTGCTGCTGCTCAGTGCTCTTCTAGTGACAATAAGTGTGCTGAGGAGCAGCTGAGGGCACTGGGGTTGCTTAGTGTGGAGAAGAGGAGGCTCAGGGCAGACCTTAGCTCTCTCTGCAACTCCCTGCAAGGAGCTTGCAGTGAGCTGGGGGTTGGTCACTTCTCCTGGGTTAGCAGTGAGAGGACAAGAGGAAATGGCCTCAAGTTGCCCCAGGGGAGGTTTAGATTGGATGTCAGGAGGAATTTGTTCCCTGCAAGGGTTGTTAGGCATTGGCCCAGGCTGCCCAGGGAGGTGTTGGAGTCACCATCCCTGCAGGGGTTGAAGAAACATCTAGCTGTGGTGCTTAGGCCATGGGTTAGTGTCCTGGGGGTGATAGGGAGATGCTTGGACTTGATGAGCTTAGAGGTCTCTTCCAGCTTCTGTGATTCTGTGATCTTCTCCATGGCTCAGCCACTGCCACCACACACCCACAAGGCCAACCCTCACTTCCTCTACTGATGGCTGTTGACATCAAACCTTAAACCTGGAGAGCTGCAGGAAGAAGAGCCAGGCACTGCAAGAGAGACACTGTGATGGCAGAGGAGAGAGCAAGCAAATGACTGCTGACAGGCCATAGAGCACTTGCTGGCTGTGATGCTGCCAAGTCTTCAGCACAGCCTGGGGAATAGCTCAGGCAGGGGGTGTGGTGTGCTGAGCTTGGGGCCTTGAGTCCCCCATGGTGATGGGCACAGAGGTGACAGTGTGTCACTCTGCACCATATGCTGCCATTGCACTAGTTGGGTTCATTGCTATGTCACACCTGCATTTGGTCTCTTCTGGATTTTCTGAGCTGCCCAGTCTGATCTCCCTACCCACTCTGTGCCATTCTTTCCCCTCCAGGCTCCCAGAACAGACACTGTTATCCATTCCATGAACAAAAGCAGGGCTAGGGGGCAGGGGCTAAATTTATTCCTGAAATAATATATTGTTGGTTTGCATAGCTGAGAATTTTGCCCTGAAGTCAGGGAGCTGCTGTTTTAACTCCCAGAGCAGCCTGTGAAAACAATGGTGGTCTTTCTGGGTCTAGCAATGAGATCAGTCAGATGGATTGGAGGTGATGAATATGCCTGGAGCAGACATGTGCAAGCAGGAAAGAAAGCACCCAACATGGCAGGGCAGGGAGCAGAGAAATGGAAACACAGAATCCATGAATCTCAGCATGCTGAGGGTTGGAAGGGACCTTCTGGGGATCATCCAACCCAACCTCCCTGCTCCAGCAGGCTCACCCCCAGCACTTTGCCCAGCATCACCTCCAGGGGCCTTGGCAATCTCTGCACACAAGGACACTCCACAAGCTCTCTGGGCAGCCTGGGCAAGGGCTCTGCACCCTCACAACAAACAACTTGCTCCTCCTGCTGCCATGGAACCTGCTGGCTTGCAGTGTGTGCCCATTGCCCCTTGGCCTGGCCCTGGGCACCACTGAGCAGAGTGTGGCCCCAGCCTCTTGCCCCCTGCACCCTTCAGCTCTTGCTCAGCATGGAGCAGCTCCCCTCTGGCTCTGCTCTGCTCCAGGCTCAGCAGCCCCAGGGCTCTCAGCCTTTCCTCCTGCCACAGATGCTCCAGTGCCCTCAGCATCTTGGGAGCCTCTGCTGGACTCTCTCCAGCAGTTCCTTGTCTCTCTGCTTTGTCTTTGGTCCTCAGCAGTGCCCTTCTTCCTCCATGTCTCTCAGGACTTTGACTATTGGTGCTGGGTGAGGTGTGTCCCACCCAACACTGCTCTGGAGCTGCCCAGACCTCTCCAGGGCTGGGAGCACCACCTCAGCTCCAGTGCTGCCTCTGCATGACTGCCTGTGGGCTCTGAGCTCCCCCAGCCCCAAGCCCTGGCTGCTCCTGTAGCTTTCCTCCCTGGCTCCCATCACCCCAGGGAGGTGACCAGTGGGGTGGGAGCAGAGCTGCTGCAGACACTCACATCCTCAAACCCTTGGGAGAGTGAGCTCACACCTGCCCTCCTGGGACTCTACAAGGCTTTCTTTGTTCAGGGCAAGAAAAAAACAAACATTTTTTACTTCTTAATTAACATCCTTCAAGCCTCAGCCATGTCAAGCAATTATTCCTCCTCTCTGTCACTTAGTCTAATGGCTGGTTAATAATAAAGCCATGCTGCTCTGCAGCCTTCAAAGCCAGGAAGCAGAGTTTAGAGTTAATCTCCTTTCACAACAAGCTTCAAAACATGTCTGTGTTTATTCTGGGATGAAACCATTGGGAAGGAATTGGCCTGAGCAGGGCAAGCAGATGATTTTTTTTTTCCCTGTACGTGATTTTATTACTATATGGATATTACAAGAAGTGAAAAATAGAGGAAAGTGCTTTGAGATGATGGCTGGAAGGTGGCAGCAGCTAGGGCTTTGAGCCAGTGAGCCTGCACTAGCTCTGAAAGCAGAAGCCCTGCAGATGCAGAGCACTGGTTAAAGGCTGTGCCACCCTCACTCTGCCATGAGGTTCTCCTGCCTCCCTCAGCCTTCCACCACACACTTCATCTGGTTTGGAGCTGAGCTTCAAGCCCATCAGGCTTTCCCACAACACCACCCTCATGCCCACAGCCTCCTCAGCAGAGTTTTGGCCAGTTGCCTATTGTACTGTGATAGTTTAGCATAAGCAATGATGAACTTCTGCCAGGCTTTTAGCTGTCCTCCTGCTGCCTTGGTCCCTGGGCTGTGAGTCCTCCTTCAGGAATGATGGCCCTAAGCCTGCTTCTTGGTGGCAGGATGTGGCATCTCCAGGCTAGCTGCACATCCCATTCCCAGGTCTGGGTAACCCAGGCTGCCTTAGGCTCACTGGAGCCAAGGTGAGCTGCAGCTCCTCCTGACTATGGAGACACAGGTGCAGAGGGCTGTGGACATGCCTCAGGCACGTTCTGGCATGCAGTCAGGATGTGGGCAGCCAAGCATCTGGAGGAAGAAGCTGAGAAGCTTGCCAGTGTGGACAGCAATGAGCATCAAAGAGCTCTGATTCACCCCAGGGAGAGGTCTCTTGCTGGTAATTGTACTTGTTCTTCAAGGATTCCCATGGCTCTTTCCCAGATCTCCATACCCCAATCCTTGAACAGGGTAACCCTTTCCCAGTGCAACAGGCAATGGGGGAATGGGGAAGCTTGGCCTAAAGCACTAGAGACACTGAAGTGAGGGAGATCTGCAATTCATCATCTCTCTATGAGGAAGACTTGGAGAGAACAGGAAAGATTCCTTCTCCAGAAAGATGTGGCAGCAGTGGCTACGAAAGGGGAGGAACACTTTGGGGACACAGGGAGCAATGAGTTGGGATTATTCAATCTGGAGAAGAGAAGGCTCCCAGGAGACCTTCTTGTGGCCTTCCAGGATCTGCAGGGACTACAAGAGAGCTGGGGAAGGACTTGTTAGGATGTCAGGCAGTGCTAGGACTAGGGGAATGGATCCAAACTAGAGGAGGGGAGATTGAGGTTGGCTGTTAGGCAGAAGTTGTTCCCCAGGAGGGTGCTGAGCCACTGTGCCAGGTTGCCCAGAGAGGTGGTGGCAGCCCCAGCCCTGGCAGTGTTGCAGGCCAGGCTGGCTGGGGCTGGGAGCAAGCTGCTCTAGTGCCAGGTGTCCCTGCCCAGGGCAGGCACAGGGGTTGGAAATAGAGGAGCTTTGAGGTCTCTTCCAGCCCTGACAGCCCTGTGATGCTGTGATTAAGCATGTGTCTCTCCAGATGAGGACTCAAGTGTTCAAAGATGTCAGTTGACTGGAAAAAGAGAAGGAAGTGACTAGAATTAAGAGAAAATGGAGTTGCACTGAGCAAAAAGATCAGGTCTGGGCATGGTCCTGCAGAAAGCAAGGTAGGAAAGAGAGAAAAGTCCAAGTCAGCTTAGAGAAGATGGTTTCCCACAGCCTGGGGAATGAGTCAAGGCTTCATCCTGCAGAGGTGACCTTCCCTCTGGCTCTGGGCACTCACAGCCAAAGGGTGATTTGGTGAGCAACAAACAGATGGGAAGGAGGCACCTAAATCCTTCTTGGTGTGCTGTTTAGCCTCACTGGATCTTGGCAATTCTGCTAAGAAAGTGCTGCCTCAATCCCTTATGGAGGAGTGATGAGGATGGAGACTTTCCACTTCAGGGCTTTTGTGCACTGCATACTGGCTATCTCCAGCAGCTTCTTGACAGCCTTACTGGGAGGGCTGGAAGAGACTTAACAGCTCTCCTAGCTGACAAATTTCCTGTCCCTGAGATACAGCTCATCTAGGGACAGCTTCCACCCACCACACGTGGAGTGTCTGGCAGGGGAGCAACCACCACCCCGAGAAGCCCATGGCAGGTGTCACTGTCTCCTGTGAGAAACATGTCCCACTTCTGACATTTTTCAGGCATTAATTACACAGATATTGGTGGGTTTTGTTGTAGTAGGAGTTGCCATGACAACTGCTACAGCTACTCAGGAAAAAACTCGGAAGGGCTCAGTGTGTCAGCAGGGCCATCTGTCCCTTCCATGGAGGGGCATCATCACCAAGCCACATACCAACCTCCTCCAGCTGAAGCCTCATTTCGGCTCCTGCTGATAAAAGCCCGGGGTACCATTTATCATGAAGCTTCTCTCCTGAAGCTCTGTTTCTTTTCTCTCCACTGAGATGATAATTTCCTCTCTATCACTGCAAATTCAGTTCTAATGAGGAAGCCTTGCACCTCAATGTGATGGAGAGCTGTGCTCCTCTCAGATGCACACAGGCATCACAACCCTTCTGCAGGGAGGAGCAGGCATTCCATGTGAATCGAGGTGCATGAGGCAAGAGCACCTTCTCCTTGCCTGCAGCTGCTGCTGTCTCCCAGCCCTGGGGGGGAAGGAGCCCCTCAGCAGCTTTGGGAAGGGCAGGTTTGGTAAGGAGTCTTGTCATTGTTCTCCTTAAGGCTGTGGCACTACATAGTCTGGGTGGATGTGTGCTCCTCTCTGAGCTGAGACCACACAACCCTCTGAGGAGGGAGGTGGGTCGCCGTGGCCAGGCTTGGCGAACAAAGCTCCAGGGAGGGCTCCATCCATGCTCCTCCTCAGAGCCTTTTCCAAGTGCGCTNGTGCTTAGGGAGGTGGGTAGCAGCTCCTGGAAAGGCATCCAGGACACAGCAGTGGGCAGGGCTGGGTCCTGCTGGGCAGGGGCAATGCAGGAGAGCACAGACACTTCCCTGCTTTGACACTGGGTGTTATGTGGCACCATGGTCCTTGCTACATTTGTGCCATGTGGAAAACAGACTTCCATGCGTCAGCTCTTCTCATTACCCTTTAGCCACACCGGCACCAATGTATGGATCCATGGGGCAGGGAAGTCTCCAGACCTCACACTCTCTACTTTTTTTTCCATCTAATATCCTGCCAAGGATCCTCCCTGCATGCAGAGAGCCATAGACACAGCCCCTCAGCAGATGCCCAGGTCTTTGGCCATCAGCTCTATGATGGAGATGACAGAGCTGAAAGAGCAGTTGAGGCTGCTGGGACATGGGGATGCCCTCTCTTGTAGTGGTGTCACAGAGAAAGCACAACTGAAAGTATTCTCTGGTTCACACTGCAGCAGTGCAGATGAAGGAGGCACCTCCTTCATCCCCTGTGGGACCTGGGGAATGTGGACCCAGGGCTGTAGCAAGGGCCATGGGCTCTCTGGAGTGGGAATGTTGTACTTGAGGCACAGGAAGACTGAGTGGTTCCAGGTTCAACTCCAAACACCTCATTTCAGGGTCACTGCAAGCTGCTAGGTCTTCGTCTGCCACAAATTCCCCATCACAAGGGGGGAGGTCAGAAAGCTTCACCAGTGGGCAGGAGGAGGTTGAAACTCTACATAACTGGGGACCCCATCCCCAGGGGCTGCTGGGACACTGCCTGCAGACCACAGAGTCTATCTGACAGTCAGTGTCAAGTCAGGAGCAGGCAGAGTTGGCTCCAACCAAAGCTGCACTGATATTAGCTTGACCTCTGTAATGTGAATCTGCTTAGCATCACAATCTCTGACATCTGCCACCATCCAGGGCCAAAGCCACCCTCAGTGGGAACAGCAGGGCTGGCTTTGGCTCAGTGGCCTTTACTCCAGGGTTGCTTTTGGCTCTGGGAATGTGAGTTGCTGCCTCCACAGTGTTAGTTACTGGATGCCTGTCTAGTTGTAGCTGCCCTTTTTTGGATGGTGTCTTGTATCCTGTGCTTTGGAAGCTGCTTGTAGTGAAACTTCATGATGAAACTCAAGCCAAGAAGATACCATGCAGAAAGCAAAAGATTGGAGGCCCTGGAAGAAAGTGGCCAGCCTGCACCACTGTTTTTCTAGAAGTGTTAATTCTGAGTAATCTCATTGTAAATAAAGTTTGCAGCAATCACAGGAAAAAAGAGAAGAGCATGGGATTGAACTCTGTCCCTCCTTGAAGCAATGCAGCTGTGGGGCTGTCCCAGAGCTCTTTCCCTGGAAGGAATTCATCAGTTGCTCTGGAGAAGTTGCTGAGAAGTTTCTTGGAAAGGCTAGATCTGAGAGTGCTTCAGGATCCTCAGCCCTGTCCTGGTGCCAGGGAGACTGATCTGCTTTTGGCCATGTGAGGAGCATCAGAGGCCTCAGAGCTGCCCAAGAGGGACTAGGTCCACACTCTGTTGTATTTGTCTTCGCACAATAGGATCCATCTGATTTCCATGGGACTCTTCATCTGTCCATTTCACAGGGCCCCATGGCTGATGAGGTCAGCAGAGAGAGAAAAGCCAAGCTCTGCTGCACTGCTATGTGCCATGACTATGTGGCCTGGACATGACATAGGCATGAGACAAGCCTGAGAGCCACAGAGAAGCCAAATACCACTGAACTTGCACGTGGTGTGTTCAGGGTCAGCCAGGCAGCAATGGGTCAGTTTGAGAACTCATAAACTTCTGCCTCATGATCCCACACATTCAACTTGTAGAAAAGCCAAGCAAACCAATCCAGAGAAGAAGGAATGGAGAGGAGCAGGGCAAAGATATCAGATGAAAGCAGGGCTCAGGCACTGGTGAGGGCAGAGGAAGGAGCCTAAAGGGATTAGTGGAGAGCTAAGGGTCAACCTGTTCTATCTTTTGGGAAATGTTTTGTCTTTTGGGCATGCCATTCCCTGGATTGCAAATAGAAACTTGCTGTGACTTCAGAAATCCTTTCTTGTTATCTCCAGACCCAAGGTCCTCTTGCACTCGGTCTAGAGGAAAGGGAGGACTTCCCCTCTTCTTTTCCTTAGTTGCTCTTGTTTCCAGGGAAGGAAGCAGAGTCACGAGCTCTGGGCATGTTGGATCTTCTCCATGGCCTCATGCACATCATGGTGCAACTTCCTAGTCCAGAAATTAGGGAAAAGTCATTCAGCTGCCCTCCTGTGCTCTGTCCCAGGAGGACAATCCCCTGGCTGGGGTGATGCTGACACATGGATTAGAGACACACTGCTGCATGCTCAGCCTCTAACTTAGGGAAAGGAATTGTGCTTGGGCACTCCTCTGGGAAAGCCTTTGGACACATAATTCAGGAAGAGAGCTCTGCACAAGCATGTTCTCAGTGTCCCTGGAGGCAAGCTGCATGTACCTGTGTGCACAGCTCTTGGAAAAGCAGAAAAGTACCCTAGGTTTTCACATGAAGACTAAGTGAAGGTGCCAGCCTTGTTCTCCCACTGGCAGGAGAAGAATGACTTTCCTTCTGTGAAGCCAGAGTCTTGGATTTGCAAAACCTTCATCCAGGGGGATGAATGCTTCCCTGCATTACAAAAAGGACCCAGAGGCATTGGAGTGTGTGCAGAGAAGGGCAAGGAGGCTAGGGAGGGCTCTGGAGAAGAAGTGTGCTGAGGAGCAGCTGAGGGCACTGGGGTTGGTTAGTGTGGAGAAGAGGAGGCTCAGGGCAGACCTTAGCTCTCTCTACAACTCCCTGCAAGGAGCTTGCAGTGAGCTGGGGGTTGGTCTCTTCTCCTGAGTTAGCAGTGAGAGGACAAGAGGAAATGGCCTCAAGTTGCCCCAGGGGAGGTTTAGATTGGATGTCAGGAGGAATTTGTTCCCTGCCAGGGTTGTTAGGCATTGGCCCAGGCTGCCCAGGGAGGTGCTGGAGTCACCATCCCTGCAGGGGTTGAAGAAACATCTAGCTGTGGTGCTTAGGCCATGGGTTAGTGTCCTGGGGGTGATAGGGAGATGCTTGGACTTGATGAGCTTAGAGGTCTCTTCCAACCTTCATGATTGTCTGTGCCTTCTAAAAGAGAGAATGATGTAATTTTTTTCTCTTAGCCTTCCCCAAACAAGAGTTTGGCATCTTGAGGTCTATTCTTGCTTTGTATTCACTGGAAGCTGTTTTGACTGAATTTTGCAAAGCTGCTAACCAAGTCTCTCATGTAAAAGGAACAAATTAAGCCAATTCTGGAACTACTCTGCCCAGTTGCTTTGTTGCTTCTCTTTGTTCTGGGACACTAAGCTCTACAGCCTGGCCTGATGGGTACATAGAGAACTAGATCTCCTGTCTCCATGCCGGCCTAGGGTCATAGGGATACAATTAGCACAGCAATTGCCCATCTTAATGTGAATTATTGTCTGGTATTTATTTATCTTTGATCTCGTGGAGTGGCTCACAGGCTGTGAATGACAGGAAAGGTGAAGAACAATAAATCCATAAACCCTGTACAACTCCTCAGGAGAGAGAGTGATACAGTTGGAGAGTTTGCTTTTCTGATGTTGCCAGCTCCATGTCTTTCATTTCATGCTTCAGCCTATGTCTGAGGCCACTGAGCTTTCCCAGAAGGCCCAGATTCCCCAGTCAAACATTAGATCTTCTTGGACCACCCTCAGTAGTGTGTCCCTTCAGTACAGCCAACACAACTCTGTCTCTTTTCTTTGGGTTTGTAGGTGATGTGGGAAACCCTGCTCAGATCCAGGCCCATCACCAGCAGATGGTAAGGGTGGTAAAAAGGAAAGCAGATCACCTAAGCCTGGTGGTTACTTGGGAGCAGCTGCCACTTGAACCTGGGCTGCAACTCATCATTTGCATCCATAATCTCAGGAGCTTCAACAAGACCAAGTGCAGGGTCCTGCTCCTGGGTCAGAACAATCCCCACTATCAATCCAGGCTGGAGATGAGATGATGGAGAGCAGCCCTGCAGAAAAGGACTTGGGGTGCTGGTGGCTGAGAAGCTGGCCATGAGCAAACAGTGCACACTGGCAGCCCAGAAGCACAATGGCATCCTGGGCTGCAGCAAGAGNTGTGTGCCCATTGCTTCCCTTTCCATCAGCAATGTCCACCTTGCTGGGCTTGTCCTGCAAAGAGAGAATCATAGATGAAGGACTTTGTCCCATCCTGCTCCCCATGTCCATGTAGCTCCTACACATTTATTCTCCTGTTGGTGCTGTGTGGAGATCTTTCTCACACACACTACCTTTCCTTCCTGGGTCAGTTTCTCTGTGACTTTCCATCATCTGCCTAAAAATTCCTCCCTCACTGCTCCTCTCAATTTCTCTGTTGACATTGTTATCTTCTCCTGAGCTCTGAATCCCATCCAGAGGGGTGGTGATGGGAAGGACTGACTCAGGAATGAGCCAGATACCAGGCAGCCTTGCCACTTGGGAGAAAGCACCTGTGAGAGAACTTGGCTCTCTAACTCCTCTGCAGCTTCCCTGCAATTTCGTACAGATATTTTTAAACCATGAGTGCAGATGACAGAATTGAATGTGGCAATGCTGAGGGTTCAAGGGTGTCAAAACTTAGCTAATTCTCATTCTTAGGAGGAGAAGAGTCCAGAAGGTTTATCTCTATGTTCTTTTTTAGAGCTGATAGGGTTTGATTGTCTACCAGTTACAAAACACAGATGCTTGATTGACAGCTCTCTGTCCTCAGGGTGAGGAAGTCCCTACAGAGAATCACAGAATCATGAAGGTTGGAAGAGATCTCTAAGCTCATCAAGTTCAACTGTCAACCTATGACCCCCAGGACACTAACCCATGGCCCTAAGCACCACAGCTACATGGTTTTTGGACCCAGCCAGGGATGGTGACTCCACTACTGCCCTGGGCCAAGACTTAACAACCCTTGCAGGGAAGAAATTCCTCCTGACATGAAGTGTCCCAGGAAAGCATGGATACTGTGAGTGAAGGGATAGATCCCCAAGAGGACTGAAATCTAGTATTTTCAGACACTTGCAAGACTAAGAGCTCTTAAATGTGAGATTTATGTCTTGAAACAGGTCCTGGATGGGTTGTTACTGGTGCACTGGGTGAAGATGTTCCCAAAGCCTTCCCTCAGTCCCCAAAGCTAAATACACTTGTATAGATGTAGGAAAGGAAGGAGAAGTTGGGAAGTAGCAAGGCAACAGCTTAGCCCTGCCCAGGCTTAGCCAGCAAAAGACATTTCCCAGTGTCTTGTCAACTCAATTGTTGAGTTGAGATAATTAATGATGCTGGGAATGTATGGGAATGTCAAGGATCTCCTCAGTGCTGCTCAGTCTGTAAACAAGATGAGAGGGATGTACAGCCAGAGCTGAACAATAGTTCCACAGACAAGAGGCTGCCCTATGAGAAGAAACCAGAGCTTCCCAGGGTTGGTTTGATGTGGATGGTGATGTAGCTTTACCAATGTTTGTGGTGAAGTTTTCCATCATATAGGAAGAGCACTTAAACTGAGAGAACAAAGACATCATTTTTCATTACATCAAACCACAACTATTGTGTTTGATGAAAAAAATCCTAACCAACCCAACCAACCCAACCAACCCAACCAAGCCAAATGTCCTCAGGCAACATTTTGACATCAAATCTCTGGAAATGTAAACCAAGGATCACCACCTGCAAGCTCTCTGCATTACAGTTCCTTTGAAGTGCCAAGGAAAAGGTGAAGAAACACCCAACCTGCAAGGTCTTTTATGTTCACTTCATACAAAGTCTGGGCAGAAATTCTCTGCCAACTTTCTAAAGACTCCATAGTGTTTCCTTTCTGAGGCTTGCTGACTCACACATCTTCTGCTTACTGCTCTGAAATGGCCACCAGAAGTTTCTGGGAAATATTTCACTTGCCTGAATGCATGTGTGAAGAGATCCCATTAGATACAATAAAATGCCAGACAGCACAGCTTCTCCAGGGATGAGACCAAAAGAAGTCCATCCTAGATCATCAGATGAATTTAATTACCTTGTGAGCATTTCTCTAGCTGTGTGTAGCACAATCAACATAGAGCCCAGTGAAGGACACATGAGAGAGCTGGGCAGAGAAAAAACAGATGAAGTTCAACATGGGCAAGTGCAGGGTAATGCATCTGGGGAGGAACAAACTCATGGACCAGGATAGGTTAGGGGATCACCTGTTGGAAAGCAACTCAATGGAAAAGGACCTGGGTGCCTGAATGGCCAACAGGATGTCCATGAGCCAGCAATGTGCCCTTGGAGCCAAGAAGGCCAATGGCATCCTGGGGTGCAGCAAGGAGAGTGTGGCCAGCAGGGCCAGGGAGGTTCTCTTCCCCTCTACTCTGCCCTGGGGAGGCCACAGCTGGAGTCCTGGCTCCAGTTCTGGGATCCCCTTTCCAGGAAGACAGGAAATTTCTGGAGAGGCTTCAGAGAAGGGACACTGGAATGCTGAGGGGACTTGAACACCTCTGTGCTGGGGAGAGGCTGAGAGCCCTGGGGCTGGTTAGGCTGGAGCAGAGCAGCCTGAGGGGAGATGTGAGCAATGCTGAGCAATCCTTCCAGGCTGGGGGTCAGGAGGCTGGGGCCAGGCTGTGTGCTGTGCTGCCCAGGGACAGCACTAGAGGCAATGGGCACAAACTAGCAGCCAGCAAGTTCCAGCTCAACAGCAGCAGCAACTTCTTTGCTTGGAGGGTGCTGGAGCCCTGGCCCAGGCTGCCCAGGGAGCTGCTGGAGTCTCCATGTCTGGAGCTATTCCCAAGCCAGCTGGACACATCCTGTGCAAGCTGCTCTAGGTTCTCCTGCTCTGGCAGGGGAGTTGGACTAGATGAGCTCCAGAGGTCCCTGCCAGCCCCTCACAGTCTGGGATTCTGTGAATTAGAAGGCTTAAGAATGTCTCCTCCATACTCTGCTGCTAAGAACAGATCTTGGAACATTTGCATTGCAAATAACAGAAATCTGTGAATTTGTTACTGTTCTCCTCAAGAAGTCTTTTTTGCCCATTTTTTCCCCAGTGCCATTGTTCCCCAGGGGAAGCCTAGCAATTAGCATTGATTGTGTGACAGGGAAATTAGCAACCACTAACTTCCATTGGAAAGACAACAGTAATTGTGGAGAGCAAGAGCAGGAGGTCTGGGGTCCAAGAGCTTCTACAAAGCTCTGCTGACACTGGAGAAATCTCTTCTTTTCTGGGAGGTTTACCAATTTATCATGTGAGTAATGGCCAAGTGGCTACTGTTAACTGAAATTAAGCTTGAAGATATTAAGCTTAGTGGTTGCTTAACTACTAGGTCTGACAAAGCATAGTCCTGAGAGGTAGAGTGACTCACAGCTGACACAAACCTGCTAAGATCGTACCAAAATGATCTAATTTCCTCTTTGACAGAGCAAGGGAGAGTAAAAAGATGAGAAGGAGATGTAAAAAGTAATTTATCTTGAACCCAGGAAGGCTTTTTGCATTGCCACAGCTGGCATTTCCCTGAGGCAGCTGTGAAAATAGAGACTAAGGAGAAAAACTGGAAGGTAAAAAATTGGTTGGAAAACCACATTGGGAGAGATCTGGAGCTCACTGCCAGAGTGGAGTAACTGAGCCTGTCCAGGGAAGGGAAAAAGGAGAGGAGAGG
>VWZO01008621.1:5420-17552 GCA_013396975.1 Bucco capensis
CCCACCAGAGCACCCAATGTCTCCCTAGAACCCTCTCATGTCCCACCAGAGCTCTCCTTGTCCCCCAGCAGTGCCCCTCACCCCCTGGTGCCTGCCCACCTGCTCCTCGTAGACCTTCTCCCTGCGGTTGGCCACCTCGTTGCGGATGATGGTGCCGATGTACTCGATGACCATGGTGTGCTTCTCCAGGTCCTTGGCTGCATACAGGCCCAGGCCCTGGATTCGGGACCTGGCCAGGTACACGTTGTTCTTCCACTCGGTCTTGAGGCGCCGGTACTGGGATGACTTGGAGTGCACAAACTGCTTGCTGTAGGGTGTGTTGGTCTCGCCCGTGAAGGTGCTCTGGTAAGCCTTGGACATGCTTGTGCTGTTGAGGGTGTGGGGCCTGCCATGGGGGGCACAGAGAGGGGAGGGAGCTGCAGGGACCTTGGGATGCTCCTGGGGGCAATCAGCCTGGAGCTCGTGGTAGATTGCAGTGCAAACAGTGGAGTTTGCATCTCCTGGATGGAGCCTGGAGCTCCTAGTGGAGCCCAGATCGCCCTGGTGGTCACTGGATCTTCCCAGTGGATCCTGGATCTCCTTGGTGGACCCTAAATCTCCCTGGTTCATCCCAGATCTCCTAGCAGACCCTGGATCTCCTTGGTGGACCCTAAATCTCCCTGGTTCATCCCAGATCTCCTGGTGGACCCTGGATCTCCCTGGTTCATCCCAGATCTCCTAGTGGACCCTGGATCTCCCAATGGATCTCAGATCTCCTGGTGGACCCTGGATCTCCATGGTGGATCCTGGATCTCCATGGTGGTCACTGGATCTCCCAGTGGATCCTGGATCTCCCAGTGGACCCTGGATCTCACTAGTTCATCCCAGATCTCCTGGTGGACCCTGGATCTCCCAGTAGATCTCAGATGTCCCAGATCTCCTGGTGGATCTTGGATCTCCTTGCTGGACCCTGAATCTCCCCAGCTGATCTGAAATCTCCCAGCAGACCCTGGAATCTTCCAGTAGATCTCAGATCTCCTAGTGGATGCTGGATCTCTCCTCCCCCCCGGTGGATCCTGGATCCCCTAGTGGACCCCAGATCTTCCTGGTGGATCATGAATCTCCCTGGCGGTCCCTGAATCTCCCAGTGGATCCCAGATCTCTCGGTGGATCTTGGATCTCCTAGCGGACCCATGATCTCCCTGGTTCATCCCAGATCTCCTGATGGACCCTGGATCTCCCTGGTTCATCCCAGATCTCCTAGTGGACCCTGGATCTCCCAATGGATCTCAGATCTCCTGGTGGACCCTGGATCTCCATGGTGGATCCTGGATCTCCATGGTGGTCACTGCATCTCCCAGTGGATCCTGGATCTCCCAGTGGACCCTGGATCTCACTAGTTCATCCCAGATCTCCTGGTGGACCCTGGATCTCCCCAGCTGATCTCAAATCTCCCAGCAGAGCCTGGAATCTTCCAGTAGATCTCAGATCTCCTAGTGGATCCTGGATCCCCTAGTGGACCCCAGATCTTCCTGGTGGATCATTAATCTCCCTGGCAGTCCCTGAATCTCCCAGTGGATCCCAGTTCTCTCGGTGGATCTTGGATCTCCTAGCAGACCCTGGATCTCCCTGATTGATCCTGGATCTCCCAGTGGACCCCAGATCTCCCAGCAGATCCTGGATCTCCTTGGTGGACCCTGGATCTCCCAGCAGATCCTGGATCTCCCAGTAGGTCCTGGATCTCCCAGTAGATGCCAATCTCCCAGTGGACCCTGGATCTCCCATTGGATCCCAGCTCTCCTCCCTGGTGGATCTCAGCTTACCTCTTGTAGTGGGTGAGGATCTTGGGCTCAGCGCGGGCGCAGCCAGTGGGGTTGATCATGAGTGGCAGCTCCATCAGGGGATGCCTCCCGTAGCGGAACAGGTAGTTCTGGCAGCTCTCCACACCAGGCAGCTGCCCAGGAGGGAGCAGGCAGAGGTCATGGCTCAGCCCCAGCAGCACCCACAGCACCCACAGCCCCTTCCTTCCCCCAGAGCAGGAGAATCATAGAATGGCCAGGTTGGAAGGGACCATAAACATCATCTAGTTCTAACCTCCCCACACTGAGCAGGGATGCCAATCACTAGCCCAGGTCACCCAGGGCCACATCCAGCCTGGCCTTGAACACTGCCAGGGATGGAGCAGCCACAGCCTCTCTGGGCAACCTGTGCCAGTGCCTAGAACCTCCTCATAATGTCCAATCTAAATTTCCCCTCCTTCAGTTTATAACCATTCCCCCTTGTCCTATCACAGTCTGAACGCTTAAAAAGTCTCTCCCCTTCTGTCCTATAATCCCCCTTTAGGTACTGGAAAGCTGCTATAAGATCCCCTCAAAGCCTTCTCTTTTCCAGGCTGAACAATCCCAACTCTCTCAGCCTGTCTTCATAGGGGAGGTTCTCCAGTCCTTTAATCATCTTTGTGGCCTCCTCTGGACTCGCTCCAACAGCTCCACATCTTTTTGATGCTGAGGAGCCCAGCACTGGATGCAGTACTCCAGCTGAGGCCTCACAAGCACAGAGTAGAGAGGCAGAATCACCTCCCTAGCCCTGCTGCTCATGCCTCTCCTGATGCAGCCCAGGATGCTGTTGGCCTTCTGGGCTGGGAGTGCACATTGCTGCCTCATCTTCAGCTTTTCATCTCTCATGACCCCCAAGTCCTTCTCAGCACTGCTGCTTACAGTGAGCTCTCCACCCAGTCTGTACTCGTGTCTAGGGCCCAGGCCAGCCCGGGGA
Source organism: Bucco capensis (assembly GCA_013396975.1). Classification (NCBI taxonomy): domain Eukaryota; kingdom Metazoa; phylum Chordata; class Aves; order Piciformes; family Bucconidae; genus Bucco; species Bucco capensis. The sequence goes on from VWZO01008621.1 coordinate 8,172, forward strand.
CGTACCGACTCGGCGATGCGCAGCACCGCGTGCACCGTGAGGCCGAAGAGCTCCTCGCCCTTCAGGTACTCGGGGAACAGACGCAGCATGTCTGCCTCCTTCCTCATCAGGGCCACTGGCTCGATGATCCGGTTCCACACAGCTGGCCAGGAGAGGCAAGGGAAGGCTTGGCATCAGGGGGATCCCTTCACCCTTCCCAGCGCAGAACCTCCACAGCCTAGAAGCTCTCCTCGCTTCCTCCTGTCCTGGGGTAGCCTTCCCCATCCTAGCCATCAGCTGGGCAGGGGATGGAGGGCAGCAGGGGACCAAGGGCAGCAGTGTGGGGACCAAAAGTGACAAGGTGGGCAGGCATGGGGACCCAGGGCAGAGTGCAGACCCTGAAGGCAGCGGCACAGGGAGCCAGGGTGGCAGTATGAGGACACCAGGGCAGCACAGGGACCCCAAAGGTGGCACAGGGACCCTGAAGGTTCCCTGGAGGTGGCAGGGGGAACCAAAGCAACATGGGACTGGAGGGCAGCACAGGGACCCAGGGTGGGCATGGGGACCCCCAGGGCAGCATATGCACCAAGCATGGCAGGGGACACAGGGCAGCAGGAGGTGGAGGGTAGCACAGGGACTGAGGGCAGCAGGGGCCCCCCCCCGGATGGCTCAGGGCCCCAAGGTGACATAGGAGCCAGGGTGGCAGCATGAGGACCTCCAGGGTGACAGCACAGGGGACCCAGGGAAGGCACAGGCACTGAGTGTGGCAGTGGACCCAGGAGACTCCAGGGCTGCACAGGGACCCAAAGTGGCATGGGGACCTGAGGGCAGCAGCATGGGGACCTGGGGCAGCAGTACAGGACCCACGGTGGTATAGGACTGGAAGGTAGGCAGGGGACAGAGGGTGACACAGGGGACCCTAGGGCTGCACAGGAGACCCCAGGGCTGCACAGGAGACCCAAAGTGGCATGGGGACCTGAGGGCAGCAGCATGGGGACCTAAGGCAGCAGTACAGGACCCAGGGTGGTATAGGACTGGAAGGTGGGCAGAGGACAGAGGGTGACACAGGGGACCCTAGGGCTGCACAGGAGACCCCAGGGCTGCACAGGAGACCCAAAGTGGCATGAGGACCTGAGGGCAGCAGCATGGGGACCTGGGGGAGCAGCAGAGGACCCAAGGTGGTATAGGACCGGAAGGTGGGCAGAGGACAGAGGGTGACACAGGGGACCCTAGAGCTGCACAGGAGACCCCAGGGTGGCAGCAGCAGCTCGTGTTCCTCCCTCACCTTGCGGCGAGGAGTCGGAGAAGACCAAATCCTCCAGGCCCTGCTCGATGACCTGCACCACGAACTCGGGGCGCCCGTTGTTGTCGCAGATGGTGCAGCGGTAGCAGCAGCGGCGGTTGTTGGTGCGCAGGCTCCAGTAGATGCGCGTGGCCTCGTAGCCCACGGGGTAGAGGGCAGTGACACTGTGGAAGTCAGCCATCTGGTGGGGCAGCAGCTGCCCGATGGCGTGGAAGACCAAGCCGCCCACGCGGAACATGTGGAGCCGCTCGCCCCGCTGGATGATGCTGGCAATCTGCTTCACCTCGTCCCGCTCGATGTAGACGCGCCGGAAGACGGTGAAGCTGCTGAGCTCCTGCTCGCAGGGCCCCTTCAGCTTGTGCAAGGGGCACAGCATGGTCTTGTCCTTGAAGAACATGCACTTGGCGCGGATGGCGCAGGCGAAGTGGTAGACGCTGGGGCAGCGGATGCGGTTGCAGCTGTTGGTGGCTCCAGTTTTCTGGCACAGGGAGCACTTGGTTAGCAAACCCCGGTGCAAAGCCACCTCCACGTTGATCAGGGCCCCACCTTGTGTCTCGTAGACCTCCGTGGACCAGAGGGCACAGTTCAGGTGGACCCAGAGGTCCAGGTCGAGGTTGAGCAAGCGAGCTGGCCCATCCGTCGCCCCGTCGCCTTCCTCGTGGCAGAAGCAGCACTTGCGCAGGTCCCGCGGCACCTTCTCGGGCCTCAGGGTAGTGCCCAGCTTGTCGATGAACTCTGCGATCTCCTTGTCCCCATCCCGCTTGGCTCCTCCCTTCTGGATGGTGACTAGGAAGCGGAGCCTTTTCCACCTCACCCCTTTCCACTTCTTCAGCCGAGGCCTCGCTTCTTCCCCGTCCTCCGGCGGCCGCGAGCGCGGCTTGAAGCGCGGTGGAGAGTGGGGAGTCACAGCCCCTTCCTCCTGCGGGGCTGGGGATGGGGCTGGGGGCAGGGAGGGGGATGAAGGGGGTGCTGGGGCTACCTCATGGGCAGCCTCGGGGTCGGGGACCCTGGCAGCCTCAGCGGGGCTGGATGGGGAGGGGACAGAGGGGGAGAGGGGTGGGGAAGGCTCCTGGGGCATGACGGAGAGCTGCCGCACGTCCAGGTTGGAGACGTTGTTGACATAGCAGTGGTGCAAGGTCTTCTCGGGCACAGGGCTCTCCTGGGACACAGGAAAGGGGAGCAGGGGTCAGAGAGTCCCAGAGATGGAGACCTCTAACCTCCCTGCACATCTTTGATCCTGCAGGGACCAGCACTGAGCTCCCAGCCTTGCAAGGACCAACCCAAGCCCTTCCACGCAGTCCTGAGAGACTCAGGACCTGACCCCTCAGGAACCTCCTGTGCTAGCCTGCAATCATGAGGGGATTTACAAGGACCTTCAGACACATCTCTATGTGGTCACACTTAGCCCCAAAGGACTCCCTCCTGCACCTCCATGTAACCACAGCCTCACAGGCACCCCAGTGCCCCTCTCCCAGAGTCACAGAGTGTTAGGGGTTGGAAGGGACCTCTGGAGACCAGCTAATCCAACCTCCCTCCAAGAGCAGGACAACCTAGAGTAGCTTGCACAGGATGGACTGCACTCAGGTTTGGAATAGCTCCAGACATGGAGACTCCAGCAGCACCTCCCTGGGCAGCCTGGGCCACTACTCCAGCACCCTGCAAGCACTCCAGTTCCTGCTGAGCTTCAGCTGCAACTTGCTGCCTGCTCCTTTGTGCCCATTGCCTCTAGTGCTGGCCCTGGGCAGCCCAGAAGCAAGCGTGGCCCCAGCCTCCTGCCCCCAGCCTGCAAGGATTGCTAAGCATGGAGCACATCTGCCCTCAGGCTGCTCTGCTGCAGCCTAAGCAGCCCCAGCTCTCTCAGCCTCTCCCCAGCACACAGGTGTCCAAGTGCCCTCAGCATGGCAGTGTCCCTTCTCTGCAGCCTCTGCACAAGTTCCCTGTCCTTGTGGAGCAGGAGAGCCCAGAGCTGGCCCCAATGCTGCAGCTGTGGCCTCCCCAGGGCAGAGCAGAGGGGCAGCAGAAGCTCCCTGGCCCTGCTGGCCACACTCTGCTTGCTGCACCCAGGATGCCATTAGCCTGCTTGGCCCCAAGGGCACATTGCTGCCTCCTGCTCATCCTGCTGGCCACCAGCATAGCCAGGGCTTATTCCACTGAGCTGCTTGCCAGCAGATCAATCCTAACGTGTCCTGCTCCAGGAGGTTATTCCTCCCCAGGTGGGCAACTTTACACTTGCCCTGGCTGAACTTCATCAGTTTTTTCTCTGTCCAACTCTCAGCCTACCCAGCTCACTCTGGGTGGCAGCAGAGCCTCCTGAGGTGTCAGCTGCTCCTCCAGCAGTTTTCCACCATCAACAACCTTGCTGAGGGTACAACTCTAGACCTTCCTGCAAGTCACTGATGAACACTTTGACCACAAGCCCCAGGGACCCCCCCAGCCCACTGACCTGTCGGAGCAGGGTCAGGAGGTCCAGCTCTCCCTTGAGGCTGTAGCCAGGCAGCACCGCGTCGAACTGCTTCAGCCACTCCGAGCTGCTGTCTGCCACCTTCCCAGCCAGTGCTGCCTTCTCCTTGCCACCCAGCACCCCTGGGAGAGACAAAGAGAGCTCACCACAAGATGCCCACCCCACAAACACAAGGGGAACCTGTGGGGATGAGGCAGATGCTCACCAGCCATGTCTGTCTCCACCTTCTTGGCCTCCACCACGGCTGCTCGCACGGGGCCGTCGGGGAACAGCACCTCGTAGGAGCTGGGGATCTTCATGCTCAGCAGCTCAGCCATGGCCACCATCACCCCATTGAGGTTCTAGGCAGGAGGAGGACAGGATGTGTCCTGGGATACCAGCACCTGAGGCTAACCCAAGGGTCTCACCCCCACCCTGTCCCCCTCACTCACCTTGGCAGCAGCCGCAGACACGGTCAGCATGACAGAGACCTCGCTGCTCTTGCCCTTCTCCCATGGGGTGCCTGGGCCTGCTGCCCCCACCTTTCCAGGGGGACCCCCAAAGGGCTCTGCAGCCTCAAAGGGCTTTGTGTCAGGGAACACTGGTGAGGCAAAGGGGTAGAGAGGAGTTAAAGCTGTGCAGACCCAGCCCCAGGGACAGGCACCCACGAGGCACCCACGAGCCACCCTGGCGGGCGGGTACCTCTCAGGGGACAAACACTGGGCTGTGGGGACAGGGCCAGAGCACCCAGCACCAACAGGAAACCCTCAAGGAACAGCTGGGGGACCCCCCAGGAACAGGCCAGCCCTGACACACAGAGCCATACTCCAGGTTCTGCTGCCTGGGTGCAATACACCCCACAGACTCCTTCCCACGGACCTCCTCCTGCCTGGTCTGTAGGACCAATGACCTCCCCACTCTACCTTACTCTTACCTGTCTCTATTCCCCATAGACCTTCTCCTGCCTGGTCCATATGACCACAGACCCTCTCCCCATCCTACCTTACCCTTATCTGGTCTCTATGCTCCACAGACATCTTCCTGCCTGGTCTCTATGCCCCACAGACCCTCTCCTCACCCTACTTTACTCTCACCTGGTCTCTGTTCCCCGTGGACATCCTCCTGCCTAGTCCATATACTCCACAGACCCTCTCCCCACCCTACTTCATTTGTATTTGGTCTCTGCTCCCCATGGACCTCCTCCTGCCTGGCTTATATGACTACAGACCTTCTCCCCACCCTACCCTACTCTTTACCTTGTCTTTATGCCCCACAGACCTCCTCCTGCCTGGTCTATATGCCCCATAGACCTCCTCCCCATCCTTATCTAGTCTCTACACTCTCCCTGGTCTCTACATCCCATGGACCTCCTCCTGTGTGGTCCACACACACCACAAACACCTCTTGCCCTGCCTCGCCCCTGCTCCATGGTCCATATCCCTCCCCTCCAGCCCACCTGGGATACTGGCCCTGGGGATGATGGGGATGATGGGGGACAGCACACGCTCCTCCAGCTCTGGCTTGGCCTCGCTGAGCAGGGGGAAGCGCAGCAGCTCCTCGCCCAGCACGCTCTCAGGGGACGAGGCAGGGACGATGCTGTCAGGGGAGTCACTCTCCTCATCGCTCTCCATCCTGCAGAGAAGGAGGTGTTGTGACACCATAGGGGCAGGTGTCACCTATGGTGGGGCTGGTGTCACCTGTAGAGGGTCACTACGGCTGGTGGCTCACCGAACATCCTCAGTCTGGTTGTGAGGAGGAGTGGGCAGAGCTGCCAGCAGGTCCAGGCTCTTCACTTCTACAGCTGCTGTGTCTGCGTGTGGGGAAGGGGCTGGTGTCACAGAGGGGGTGATGACAGGTGGCCACAGGGACTCAGTGCCATCCGTGTACCAGCCACACTCACCTTTCTGGCTGTGGGGCTCACGGGCTGGCTCAGCATCCTTAGGCTGCTCCCCCAGCTCCTCGGGGACCGTGACACCATTCACCATCTTCTGCTGCACGGAGGGAGGTGGCGTGGGGGGCAGCGAGGAGGGTGGTGCGGGCGGGTTGCTGAGGTTGTTCTGGGGGGGGGGGGGAGGGGACGGCAGGGTGAGCACAGCAGGGTGGGCCCAGGACCCCCACACTGGGGTAGAGGGAAGGTGGCCAAAGCCCAAGCCTACCTTGGTGAGCAGCTGGGAGTAGTAGTCGGGGACGCTGTCGAGCACGGCGCTGCCGAAGGCACCCCGCAGCTGGCTCTTGCCATTGATGGGGCTGCTGCCAAAGGGCGCAAAGAGGCTGAAGTTGGCCGTGATGGTTGGTTCTGTCAGCGGCAGCAGCGACAGCTCCTGGGAGGACAGAGAGGTGAGGAGGGGACAGGAGATGTGAAAGTAGCCAGCCCCACACCGTGCCCTCCCCGGCCTATGGCTGTACCTGTTTGAGCTGCTTCATGAGGGCTTCGCTGGGACGCAAGCCCTCGTCCTTCCGCAGCTTCTTGCGGGATGCCGGGACCCGCTCGTTGCCCTTCTGCACCCGTTTGGGCTTGGTGGGTGCTGGCTTCCTGGCGATGGAGGGATCCTGGGGAGGGAGAAGGAAGTGGGCAGCATGCTGAGCACAGCCCTGCAGCCATCACCCCCCTTGTTCCACCCTGCAGCAGCGCCCTCACCTCCCGAGCCAGCAGCAGCGGCTGTGGCCGCAGCTCCGTCGCTGCACCTCGGCTCTCTGTGTGCCCGTTGAGCTCGCCTGGGCTCTGCGCCGAGAGCTGCACGTTCTTGGCTCGCAGCAGCTTCTGCAGCAGGAGGTGCCCAGCCTCGGAGCGGCCACCTGGGGCCAGCAGGTTGTTGGCTTGGCCAGCCCCAGGGTCCCCATTGGCCTCTGGTTTTGCCACCTCCTCTCCCTCCTGCTCATACTGTGCTGCTACTGCTGCTGCTGCCTCCTCCTTCGGCTCCTGCTTCACCAGCACCTGGGGGGGTTCACCTGCTGCTGGGGCTCCCTCTGCCACAGCCCCATTGACGTGGGTGTCACCAGGGTCAGCTGAGTCTGCTCCAGGTGCTTCAGGGTCCCAGGGGCCCTGTGCCGGGTCAGTGAGGCTTCCACTCGGCATTGGCATCAGCCCCTGCTCTGTGGGTGCCGCGGGGCTGGGGACAGAGGCTGGCACCCCTGGTGACATCTTCTTTGGCTCTTGGGGGCTCTGCTCAGGGCTAGCCAGGTGTTGGGGGGCACAGCCCAAGGGTGAGGGGGTTGGTGGTGTGGGGAGCCGGACGAGGCTGGGCTGGGGGCCGCGGGCAGCTAGGGCTGCCTGCACCAGCTCAGCCAAGGGCTGCTGCTGCTGCTGCTGCTGCTGCTGGGGAGGCTGCCCCAATAGCACCCGTCCCTGCTCAGCAGCAAAACCAGTTTGGGGCTCTGCTGGGGTGCCTGGCCGTGGCTGGAAGAGGGGTCCAAGTGGGCGAGGGGGCTGGCGGGCTGGGGAGCTGTAGTCCGGGGCCTGCCCGGGGAACGGGCCGGGGGCCCGGAGCGCCTGGTTCTGCTGCAGCAGGTTCTGCTGGTGCCGCTGCAGCAGGAGGGCCTGGAGCTGCTGCTGCTGCTGGGGCGTCAAGTGTCGCAGCTGGGGGTTCTTGGCCAGGACCCCCTGGAGCTGTGCCCGGATCTGGCCCATGGTGGGCCCCGCTGCTTGTCCCAGGAGAGCCGGTGGGAGCGTGGCCGTGCCCGGCGCTGGCCCCGCTTTGTGCTGCCCAGGGCTCTGGAGCCGGGGAGGCTGCGGCTGGCCCTGCAGCGAGCCTGAGGGCCCCTTGCCTGGCTGCACCATGCCCTGTGCCTGGCCAGTCCCGCAGCCCAATGATGGTTCTGTCACCCCAGCAGTGTCCCCAAGCTGCTGGGACAGCTCGGGGCGAGCGCCTGAGGCGAGCAGAGTGCCCTGCTGCATGGGGGCTGCCCGCAACACCGGCTGCGAGCCCAGGATGCCCGGCTGCGGAGAGGCCAAGAGGTGCTGCTGGCCCTGTCCCAGCTCAGTCTGGTGTTTAGGGGCTGGGGGCTCTGCACCACTCAGCCCCGGGGGGTTGAGGGCTCCTTGCTGCTCCTGGGGTGCCCCATGCAGCTGCCCCCCACTCTCGCTGCCCTCAGCGGGCAGGCTGCTGCTGTCCAGCACCCCTGGGGGCTGGTCCTTGGCAGGCAGGACGGCCGGAGCCGGCTGCATTCCCTGACTCAGGTGCAGCACGGAGGGAGCCTGGCCCACCGCCCCGTGCTGCGGAAAGTGCTGGATCGAGGCCTGCCCCTGGCCCAAGCCCAGGAGTCCTGGCTGGGTGGCCGCTGAGTTCTGCTGCTGCTGTGGGGTCAGCAGTGCCCGTGACTGCCCCAGCTGCTGGGACAAGACGAGTCTGTGGCTCAGCATCCCTGGAGTCTGTGGTGTCAGCTGGGGCGAGCCCAGCACCCGCTGCTGGTGAGGGGCCAAGAGAACCTGGCGCTGGGGCTGGGGGTGGCCCAGCACTGTCTGGTGCTGCAGCCCCGGGGCCTGCGTGTGGCCCAGTAAACTCGGTTGCTGCTGGGGGGAGAGCTGCTGCACCAGTAAGCTCTGCTGGCTGCCCATCAGCCCCGGCTGCTTCGGCACCATCGGCTGCCCCACGCTGCCTGGCTGTGGGGTCGGAGCTGGGGGCTGCTGCCCCAGTAAGCCAGCTTGCCCCACCATGGCTCCTGGTTGCATTGAAGCTTGTCCCATCACACCAGGCTGCTGCAGTGAGGTCTGTGCCATCATGCCAGGCTGTGACAGAGAGCTTTGTCCCATAACACCCTGCTGCTGCATGGATGCTTGTCCCATCACACCTGGCTGCTGCTGCATTGATGCTTGTCCCATCACTCCTGGCTGCTGCTGCATGGATGCTTGTCCCATCACTCCTGGCTGCTGTTGCTGCTGCTGCATGGAAGCTTGTCCCATCACCCCTGGCTGCTGCATCGATGTCTGGGCCATGATGCCCTGTGGCTGCATTGAAGCTTGTCCCATCACACCTGGTTGCTGCATGGATGGCTGTCCCATCACGCCCTGCTGCTGCATCGATGGCTGTCCCATCACACCTGGCTGCTGCATAGACACCTGGCCCATCACACCCTGTTGCTGCATGGATGCCTGGCCCATCACACCCGCTTGCTGGCCCATCATGCCCTGCTGCTGCTGCTGCTGCTGCTGCAGTGCTGCTTGGCCCAGCATGTTCTGCTGCTGCAGCTTCTGGGCCAGCTGCATCCTCTGGAGCTGCCTCTCCTGCATCAGGCGGCTGTCTGCAGCCAGCCCACGGAGCGCAGGGTTGCCGCTGAAGAAGGCGTTGGAGGTGCCGGGCACCGGCGCATTGCCTATGCTCTGCTGGCCCATGAAGGACAGCCCTTGCTGCACAGCCATGGACACACCACCCTGGGGCAGCCGCAGCCCCCCGGGCTGTCCCGGCTGCTGGCCCAGACCTTGAGCACCCACCACGGTCCCCGAGGGCTGCTGGACGCTGCCGTGTGCCGAGAGCAGCTGCCCAGGGAGCTTGGACATGAGGCGTGGGCTCTGCGAGGGGCTCAGGGCCATGACAGCCGAGGCCTGGTGCTGCTGCTGCTGCTTGTTGCGGTACTCAGCCATCAGGTTGGTGTGCTCCTTCTGCTGCTTCCGCACCTGCCGGCAACACGGAGCAGCTTGGGATCAGGGGGGCATGGCACTAGT
>VWZO01008622.1:0-24235 GCA_013396975.1 Bucco capensis
CCGGGTGGAAACCATAGTTACTTTCCTTCAAGCTTGTGAGGGACTTAGAGGACAACCCATATGAGGAGAGGCTGAGGGNTTAAAAAAAAAAAAAAAAGTGTGGGGTTTTTGTTTTTTTTTTAAATTGCTGCATGCTGTGAAGGCCGGCTGTACCACTAGTCCGAGCACCCTGCACTGTCCTGTGAGTCCGGTGATGCCTCACTGCTGGAGGTGGTGGTTGGAGGGAGTTGTACCACTAGTCCAAGCACCCTGCGCCGTCCTGTGAGTCCGGTGACTCGTCACTGCTGGAGGTGGGGGATGGGGGACACTGTACCACTAGTCCGAGCACCCTGCACCATCCTGTGAATCCAGTGACTCCTCACTGCTGGAGATCTTGCCTCTTCTTTTTTCCACACCCACATACCTTGCATATATTCTTCTCCAACTTTTATATTTTATTTTTTATTTCAGATGTATAACTTGCATCCTTAAAGAAAATTGTTAATTGAATTTGCTTTGGATTTATGGTATAAAACAATATTAAAGACCTACTAATATGAATTAAAATCTCTGTCAGGAAAGACAAAAGAAGATTGCTGATTATTTGGAATTTTTTCAGCTTAATACTATGTGGCAATGCTCTGAAGGATTAGGGTGAGCAGATGGTGACTTTAAGGAAATTATGGTGGGCAACTCTTTCTTTAGACAACTTGAGTCTCTCAAGAAGGGAAATGCAGGGAGTTATTAAAGACAGTTTTGTAAATCCAGGGTAGAAGGATGGTTGCATTAACATCTGTGTGTGGCTACACAGAGGAGGATGTACCTCCAGTGTTCAGTTAAAGGCAGAAGACCTCTTATGTTACCTGAATTGCCTTCTAGAGGGGCTCACTGCTCTCTACTGACCACAGTGGAAGATCTGTCTTAAGCATAAAGGTTAGATGGCTAAAGACAGGCTGTGTGAATGCTCCTTCAGAGAACATATGAATTACTTTCTGTGTGTTATGTGCTACAAGCACAGGTTATTTGTGGGTCTTGTGGATACTATGACCTTTGTAGTTATTGACTTCCATTTTAAAAACTAATGCTCTGTTGTGTTCAGTAGAGTTGTGCTAACTCATGTGGACTGTGGCTTTAGCACATGGAGCAGAGTACTGTTAGCTTTTCTGTGGATGCTCTGAGTATCCACATAGCTCAATCACATGCAATGTTAAAACAAGGCTTGATCTCGTCATGGACTTGAAGATAAATACATCTGTGCTTGCTAGTTGATGTGAGACATTTGTCAAAATTTCTGTTGCTGCCACAGGCAACATGCCTTCATTTGTTCTTATTAGAGTTTCTCATTGTCTCTTTGACATTCCTGTTCATGCTGTTAAATAGGATTTTCTCCAAAATCCTCAAAGCTTGAAACACCTCATCTCCCTTCAAAAAACTATGAAAGTCTTTAAATTAAAAACTATGAAAAGAAAGGAACTTAATTTCATTGAGAATACTTTTACTTGCAAACTCTTAAATTTACCTCTGTAGCCTTGTTTCGAACTGTCAGACATAACAGGAAAAAAAGACATATAGTATTTTAAAAGCTGTCTAGGATCACTAAGATATTCAATACTTATTAAAATTAGTAATAGTTATGACTCTATTGCAGTAATTTTTGAAAATCCTAACCATATGTACTTCTAAAAATCATTACCCAGAACTGCTTTGTGTTGTGGTCTGAATAAATATTTCTTCCCTCTTTCTGTCCCCAATTACAGCCACAAATAATAAACAGATTTTTTCATTGCATGCATTATCTGTGTATCAGTTGACAGGTTCCCAGATTCACAAATTACTTTTACATAACTTGAGATATCTGATTTATTCACACTCTTTTCAGAACTACTGGGCATGTTTTTCTATGCTTCAGAGAATCAGAGACTGCTGGAGTACTTTTATACTGTATATTTGCATATCTATTAATCCCTTTATATTCTACCTTAGCTAATAGTAAGACATTATTTTATTTATCTCATAGTTACTTTTTGTGTGTGTGTGTTTACTTCCCTTCACCTGTTTTCCTCTTCATATTAATACAGTAGTTGATTTACATTTTAAAAGCAATTTTTCTTTTGAAACTTCCTATGGGAACAGAAGAATTCTTTTTGTATTTCTGAGTTGCATTTTCTTCACAGGCAGATAAATGGCAAATGTGGAGATACTGGTAAAAAGAAAAGGCAATGACATTGGTTTGTTTTGCAGTTTCTGTATCTCCAAAATGGTTTTGGTCTTTCTGTTCCAATGAAAGGGTTCAGTGCCTTTGGTACCTTATGGGAAGGCATAACACTGCACAACAGTCAGACTAGCTCTTTTTCTGAGTGCTCCAGGGTACTTTGCAAAAACACCAACAATATCAACAACTACAATGTTTCCTATATGTTTACTTATGCTTTCTATCTGTTGGGGTATAGGCTTGAAAAAATTAATCCATTTAGGACCAAGTCTTTCAATTAGCATGTAAAAACTAGAGAATCTGATTCTTAGAAATCACATCAATGATTAAGTGTATTAGGGACAAAGCGTAACAATCAGCGTTAGCTTGGTTTTGCTCTGCCCTTTCCTACTCCTCCACTCATATCTCTTCTATCTGTGTTCACACAGTGTCTCAGACCATAAGCATTTTAGGACAGCAAGAGTCTTTCAAAGCAAGAAGTACAGTGGGGGTCAGGCTTTGTGGTACCTGCTGTCTCAGTAAAAATAACAAAAAAAAATTCCTGATTACAGGTCATCAGATGTTATTATTCCCCAAGGCAGTTCTAGCCCTGTATTTTCCTATCACAGAATCACAGAATCATTAAGGTTTGAAGAGACCTCTAAGATCATCAAGTCCAATCATACCTATCAATAACATACCACTAAATCATGTTCCTAAGTAGAGCATCTAAATATTTGTTAAACACCTCCAGGGAGGGTGACTCCACCACTTGCCTGGGCAGCCTATTCCAAGACTTAGCCCTTTCAGTAAAGAAATTCCTCCTTACATGTAATCTAAACATTCCATGGTGCAACTTGAGGCCATTTCCTCTTGTCCTTTCACTGTTAACCCTGGAGAAGAGACCTACCCCCATCTCACTACACTTTGAAGCTCCTGTAAAAGAAAAAGTCTTCTACCTTCTTTTTGAGGGGGTAGAAAAAAAAAAGGCAACATTAAATTGAGTTTATTAAAGTCCCGTCACTATAAAACGTGGTGGTATGTCCCTGTCTCATACACAATAAATAAGACTTGCTTTTACATAACAGAAAAATCTTTGCACAGCTGTTATAAATCACATGTGGAGGTCCTGTCTGTTACATCAGTCACTGTAGAAGTCACCTTAGTTATAAGAAGAGAATTGGAGAGGTGAAGGGCTTTCAGAAGGTTACCTACTACTCTGTCTGGATCCTAATTCTATGTCAGCACAGTATCAGTGATGCTGTTTCTGATAGATGCATTTCTGGGGGTTCCAGAGGTCTTTAAGAATGATATAGAAAATCTTTTCCAGTGTTTCACGATAAACCACCTGTTGAAGTGGAATTCCACAGACCTCTGGAAACAATGAAATGTGTCCCTGTGAAAAACTTGGGGCTCAGTCTGATCTTATATATATGACACCACATTTGATTATCAAACACTTGTCTTTATGCTAGAGGGATTTTAGAAGATACAGTATAATTTCAGGGTAGAAAAACATTTGTATCTTGCCATCATACCATCTGGATTTGATTTACAAATCACACTTAGCATTTCAATGTTTCTAGTTTCATTGAACATTGCATACGATATACTTGGGTGAAATTACCATTTACTGATCCTGTCAAAATGACATCAGCAGGACGTGTATCATTCCTGTGAGTGAACTTGTGAATCTGCATGCAGTTTGTGAGAAGATTGAGATTCTTCACACCTTTTTAAAGTAGCTCAGAGCTAAAACAAGGGATTCCATCCTATTATTATTCATTCTTAATCAGAATGACATTAAAAAGCATCCTTTTCTTTCAACCCAGTAGTTGAACATTTCTTTTTGAGGCTATACACATGCTAACAAAGAGCTGGGAGTAACTGTTGCTGTAGTACTATGCAGTATGCCCCAATAGTGATAGCATAAGAATAAAATTAGTTTTGAAATACCCTTTTTTCTCTCTCAAAAGAGAGATTTGCTGTTTTCTTTTGAATTGATTTCTAGTTGAGATTAGAGTATTATATCAAGTCCAGCACCAAAACATATAACATTATTTATTTCAAACTATGGTTTAAATAAATAAGCACCAAAAGACAAATTCTGATGTAAACAATGAAAGTAAGGAAAATTTTGCTTTGCATTTTTATGTCTTTCTGCTCTCAATTTTAAGTGTAATTATATTATGCTTCATAGTTTGGGATCATTTACTGCATTTAGATGTGTATAATGCAAATAAATTATTGTTAAATATGAGTGCCAAGACCAATGTATACAATATTTTGCAAATCTTGTTCCTATTCCTACCTGGAGAAATCTAACCATAAGAAATGTGCTGTGGGTGAAGTGAAGTACTGAAATATCACCAAGCCAAGCTTGAGATAACAAAAAAATGGAATAAAGGCTTCCAACTTAGCAAAAGGTGGGCTTTCACAGCACTCAGCAGGAGCTGGAAGCCAGGTAGGGCTGTGTTTTGAAGGGATTATTTGACTCTGTGAAAGTTGTGAGGGACAAAGCCCAATTTTTGGCTCATCACGGTTGCAGAATGGCAGAAAACACCCAAACCCACAAACCATCAAATAAACAAGGACCCTCGCTGTGAACATTGTGATAAGGAAAGACCCCAAGCTGTGATCTTCATAAACAACTAGGGCCTCTGGGCAGGGCCTTATCTCTGCAGGACACTGGCAGTGACCCAGCATGTTTTCCAAAGTATGAACCCCAAACCTCTACACATGCATCCAGACCCTGGGTTTTGACTGACAGGGGGCAGAAGACCCCTGAAGACCCCCAAAAAGACCCCTGCGAGACAGTACTGGGCATGCGCACCACCACCTGGTGGTGGGTGGGGTAATTCGTGGAACATGTGGGATAATTCCCAGAATGTATGGGATAGCCCCATAAAAGAAGAAGCCTCGATTGGAGAGTTTGCCATCTAGCATCTACCGGCCATCCACCTGCCTGCTGCCAGCAACCTGCCCAGACCAGCTGTCTACCATCTACTGGCCGTCCACCTGCCTGCTGCCAGCAACCTGCCAGACACCGGCCAGCTACCCGTCCACGAGGGATCCCCTGCCGGACTACTGGACTGTTCGTATAAGCTTGCTTGTTTGTGCATGTCTCTCTGTTTGCTTGCTTGCTTGCTTTTTTGCATTTTTAACAGGCTTTTCTCATTTCCACACCCCCCGCCTCAACTGCTGGTGGCATCTCCTCTCCCTTTCCTTCTCTCCTTCCTTCTTTTAACTATCATCTCCTCTCCTTTTCCTTCTTTCCTTCCTGTTTTTACCCCTACATAGTTATTTTCGGGCAAATAAACTGTTCGGCACTTGACTCCATTTTGAGTCTTAATTCTGTACCGAGTAAACAAATGAACCCCACAAACCGGTCCCTAATTGGCTTGTGACAAGAGTCCAAGACTCCTGTTGAGTTTTGAACTGTATTACTGTCTCACGGAGCTCTTAGAGCTCCTGCTGAATTCAGAATGACTGGAAATTGCTTTGTGGGAGCCATTTGCTTTAAAGAGTAAAGAGCCTGAACCTGCCATGTTTTTGTGGGAAGGAATTTTAAGTGTTCACTTTGAAAAAGTTAAGGGGTGAATGCACATCTTTTAAAAGTGTGTGGGGAATAATAGGTGGAGGGACAGAATAGCATGTCTTCTCACACCTCTTCATTAGGAACATGGGATGTAAATGCATTATAACCGACATCCTCGTGCGCAAAACTGAGTATAGCCTTGATGTTAGTAACCAAACTGCACAGTGTCATGAGCAGTCCATTTGTGTGACTATCAGTTACTAGCAATACTAAAATGGAGACTAAATCACTCTAACACACCCTCCTTGTAATCTTCCAGTTCCACAGTAAGTCTGTCTGAAACAAGTAGATATTTTCACTTTATTTAGAAAAAAAAAGTAAAAACAAACAAAAAAAGTAGTTCTTCAATTTATCTTAGAACATTTAAGATTTTTTCTAAATGAATCAGAATGCATTTACTTATGATGTGGAATGAAAGTGCCTAAATGTGCAGTTTATATGTGTTTAGTCTAAAAATGATTTATGATTTAAGGTTAAACCACTTAAACCCAAATGAAGTCAGACTCATTAAAAAGATGGATAACTCTATAGCTGTCTCTGCCAATGATTTTCTCTAATTTGTCACAACTGAATGAAATAAGAGAGGAGACAGACATGCCAATGGACAAACCCTTGTGTGTATTTGTCAAATGAAAACACAGCAATTCAGTATCCCAGCTCATTTAACACAGAATAGTCATCTATCCTGGCAGTTGCTAATGTGATTGCCTCTGAGGTAATATATACTCTTCCAGGTATTCTGTCTTCTGCTCAGAATCTCCTTTTATTACTCTGCCAACAATGTGTTGGAATTTAGCTTGGCAAAGGTGATAGTAGAAAAGACAGCTAATCTTTCTATGAAGAAGACATCCTTGATGCATCTTCTTGGTGAATGGAGCCCAACATACTTTTGATATAGTACTATAACATTTCTTGAAGAGAGATCCCAAGGACACAGAGCTCTGGCCTTTCTGCAGTGTTATTAAAAATGCTAGATCAAGATTATTGTGGTGTTTTTCTTATTTCTTAGATCATTAAAAATGAAGTAAATATTTTCACTCGCATCCTCATACAATTTAAAGTCCAAGAACCAAAGCCAGACTTCAGTAAGACCAGTGGGAGAACTAGTGATGATGCCATGTAAATGAATACATGGGGCAGATACATGAGTTCTGCCATGGATTGCAGTAGGCACGTGTGTAACCTGGTGTGACCTTTGTTGATTTAAAAAACTAGTCACAAATCAAGAGAAGATTCAGAAGAACCATCACACCAAAGGCAACTTACCTCTGAGGTCACTGGTAAAATTCTGCAAAAATGCATGTATTTTCTTGTGAAGTTGAGAGAAAAGATACTTCCTTCTGGACTAATCTCACCTGTGAACCTTCTCTTTGCCATCTGCTAACTCTGTATGTAGTATTTTGTTGCAAAAAATTGATTTGAAAGGTGCCGCCTGCAATATGACAGAAGTCTTACCTGTTAATATGGAAGTTTGTCATATGTGGTTCCTCCAAAAGTAATTTGGACTAAACTTATGGTTTCAACCCCAGCCAGCAACTAAATACCATGTAGATGCTTGCTTACTCCTCCTTCCTCCCATTGGAATGAGAACTTAAAAAAACCCCAGACTTTGGGACTGAGATAAGAACAGCTTAATAACTAAAGAGCAAAGCAAAACAAAAAAAAAAATCCAATAATAATGATAATAAAATATAATAATAATAATTAAAAGAAATGTAACAATATGGTTACATATATTTTATCTTGCATTTTAATGGTTTCTTGATCCAGTTAGATATCTAGGGTACTTCTTATGTAGCCGCAAAGGATGATAGTTAAGAATACTACCAGCATAAGTAAAACACAATATCCTCCAAGGGATGCATGTGATTAACACAGAATAGCACTTTACCTGTATCACCTTCATTTTTGCTTTTGGCAGTTTTAAGGAATTCTGTTTTATTCACAAGAATAACACAGAATCATAGAATAATTCAGGATCTCAAGAGCCTGAGACTTCAGGAGGCCTCTAGTCCTCAAGGCAGGTTTAGATATGAGATCAGAGCAGGGCTCAGGGCTTTGTCCAGTCTCATTTTGAAAACCTCTGGTGTAGATGGAGACTGCACAACTGCTCTGAGTAACCTCCTCCATTACTGGTCTGTCAACACAGAGAAAACATTTTACTTATGTCCTGTGAGAAACTCTCCTAAGACAATTTGTGCTTTCTACTATACCCCACCATGAAGAGTCTAGCTGTGTCTTCCTGATAATCTCCTTACACATACTGAGGGCAGCCATTTGGTTCTACCCAGAACTATGTCTTCTCCAGGCTGAACAAGCCCAAGTGTTTTAGCCTCTTACAGGGCAAGTACTTCAGGATCTGACCGTCTTAGTGGCCCTGTACTAAACTCTGTCCTGTTCTATGCTCTTCTTGTAGTATGGGGCCCAAAATGGCTGTGGTATTATAGACATATCACAGGACTTGAACTATTTGCTATGCTTGTGTTAGCACAGTCCAGAATGCTGTTGGCCATCCCTGCTGTCAGGGCTCACTGCTGGCTTGTGCTCAGTTCTCTGCCCATCAAGACTCCAAGGGCCTCTTCAGCAGGGCTGCTCCCCAGGCAAACAGGCCGTAGTCTGTATCATCGCCAGTAGCTCTTCCTTCCCTGGTACATGACATGACATTTGTCACAGAATCACAGAACAGAATGACAGAACAATTAAAGTTGGAAGGGACCCATAAAGGTCATTGAGTCCAACTCCTGATCCTACACTGGACACCCCAAGATTCACACCATGTGTCTGAGAGTGCTGTTGAAATGCTTCTTGAACTCTGTCAGGCTTGGTGCCATAACCGAGGCAGTTTCTCCTCTCTGCAACAGCATCTCTCTGGTTACAACTATAGAGGTTGTATGGGAAACATCTTGACTAGTTTACAGTGTCTATAGGGGTAAGAAGCTGCTTCTTTCAAGAAGCAGGAGACATGGACACCATGGAAGAGTCTCTGCTTGGCCCCTCAGAGCCGCAGTGCCATGGGCTCCCCACTACCCATCCACGTCAGTACTGAGTTATTTGACAGCAGCAGAGGAAACCACTGAGATCTACATGTTTTATAGACACATTCACCCCTAACAGTTTTATAGGGTAATATAACTAATAACTAATCACACAAGCTAAAATTAAAAAACACTTTTTAGAAGATTTAATGAGCTGTTAATCCCTGGAACAAATATTCTTTGATTAATATTCCATTTCATTTCACTAGCTGGAGAAGCAGGTGTACATCATCAAATGGCTCAGGTCATACCTGTAAGTCTTACAGCTTTTCCTATGTGTATGTGTGTGTGCATGTCTTCAAAGTAAATACTGTGATAGCATCAGTCAGTGAATTTAAATATTCCCAGCTAAACTGTCACAATCAGGATGTCTTGGTTTCAGGTGTGTGATTCATTCCTTCACAAAGTGTATGAGAGTTCAGCTAATTGACACTGAGTATGGCACTTTGACAAGATGTAAAACATGCCTGCCTTCTGTATCTGAGCTATAGATGGATGTCTTATAATAATATATGTGATAAACAACAAATAGCTTAAACTCTTGTCAGAGCTAGCTCAGGTATGTCTGGCAGTGTCGAAAAAACCCACCAAAACTCAAACAGATAAGACAGTTGAGTTTTGATTCTGTTCTCATAAAAAGTCTAGCTAGAAAGGTAGAAAAAGATATGACAGATATCCCTGGAGAATGAAAAACGACACAGCTTTCCTTAGGCAAACTGTCTATTTTAAAAAGTACACAAATAGTGTAAATAGTGACATTTTTTTAAAGATTAAGCAATTCTTACAGCAGTTTCCTATTCATAATGCTGGCATTTATCTAATTCTTCAGAGTCCTTCATGACATTACAGATGATGGCCAGTGGCTGGATCACTATGTAACAGAGATATTGTATGAATTTTAACTAAGTGTTTAGCTGTGCTCAGCTTGCTAAGTAATATGTCAAAATTAAAATGCTTAAATAACTGCCCTAATAATAAATGATCCATTATGTAACACATTCTAGTATAAGACATATATGGTAGAGAGTACAGCTAAATTATTTTTTCAAATGTATTAGTATAGACTACCTAACTCCCAACTGCCACCATCCTACTGAAAGTACATTTGCCAGAGGCATAAATTTTTTTCATATTTGTAAGAGCATTGATAAAACAATCCATCACACTGCTATTGTAGTCTGAAGTGAGTAGAATTTCCCCAAGCTTACCAAATGTACTTTTGCATTATTTACCATATTCATTTCAATTATACATAACATTTGCATGAAGAGCTATCTGTCTAGCACTGCAAATTAAATTTGAAAGGATTATAAAATATTGTTTGAAAACAGGAATGCTTTCATTAGTCTTACTCGGAAGGCAGAAGCTCTACCTTTTCAACTCATCCCTCTACTGCTGTTTGTTTTCATTAAAACTGACAAATTCACTTTGATGAACAGTCTCAGAACATGACTCCTTCCCTCCCTCTGCCACTGTATTGAAGAGGTCTATCATCAAGCACATGGTGTGGAGCACCTTGCAGTTCTAATCCCTAAAACGGCCATTACTTCCATGTATGTATATATGGCTAGGCTTCGCGAACAAAGATCCAGGGAGAGCTTCACCCATGTGCCTCATCAGCGCCTTTTACAAGCACACTGATAAAAAGAGGATAGCGGATAGCACCCTCGAGCCTGCGCAATCAATTTTTTTTAGGTGAGATACAGCATGCGCAGAGCTGGACCCACCCTTTAGTCCTAAGGTTCATCTGCCAGGGCCTAGCAAGCTTGGACGCTGGCAGCAAAGTCCTTAGGATGGAGGTTTTATTAGAGTGTCCTTCTCTTAGATGGAAGGCCTTACAGGGCTAAACGAGCTCCATCTGCCCAGGTTTGCAATCAGAGTTGTTCTTCTCCTAGGATGACTGCCAGAAGGCTAATGAGCACATCCTGCCCATACAAGGATTATAGGAACATGGGTTTCACTCCCCACACTTTACCATGGGCAATGAGTTTAATGCTCCCTCTGCTGTCGGCACAGTTATCGCACCGGGGGCCACAGGAGCCCCCGAAGTGATTTTCAGACTGTGTCTAAATTACTTCCATGGTTAAAAGGAGAAGAGCAGTGTTTTGGGGCTTACTTGAAGAAGTAATGCTGCTGAGTTTCCCATTCTGAAGAGGCTCTGAACTCCAGGTATTGGAGAACATTCATATTTTTGGTTCTCCTTTTGGAACTTAAGTACAGACAGATTATTAAAATGGCTGAAAATACCTATATATTATCATGTATCCCCTTGGCACCTGTTACGAACAAGAGAAATTGCCTTCCACTTTTCAGGAAGCCTTACCTTCCACTAGTACTAAATTGCAATTTTCACTTAAAATTTCCAGTAAGAACCTGAATTTTTTACATATCTTTATCAGTCACCAAGTTTCTTCTGTTGCTGCTAGGGAAGTGGGTGTAGACTATACATTGACAATGAATATTCAACATCATGCCTAAAGTAGCAAAGAGCATCTGTCTGGGACACTCACTGTTTCTGGGGTTGCTTTGTAAGAGTATTCCCTTTATTTCTGCAGGTCAGTGATCCTCTGGGCAAGAGCAATATCATTAACAGTCCTTAGATGAAGCCATGTTTTTATCAGACTTAACACCTGCTCAGTAACACTGGCATCAGTTTTATGTTCTGTGGCTTGAGCAAACTCAGAATTTCACAGGTATCTGCAAGCCAAGGTTAGAGTCATTGCTCTTCCAGGGTAAGGGGAAGACTGACCTTTATATAATTTTTAAGCTAGATTTTTTTTCACTTTTGAAAAATCAGCCAGGCAGTATACAATATTTCAAATCTAAAAAGGAATTTTCATTATCATAGAATGTCCTCAGTTGGAAGGGACCCACAAGGATCATCAAGTCCATCTTCTGTCTATGCCCAGGATAACCCCGAAAATCACATCATGTATCTAAGAGGATTGTCCAAATGCTTCTTGAATTCTGTCAGGCTTGATGCAGTGACTGTTTCCCTGGGGAGCCTGTTCAGTGCCTGTCCTCTGCTTGAAGAACCTTTTCCTAATAACCTAAAACTTTGTTGGCATAGCGTAATGCCGTTCCTTCATGTCCTGTTGCTGGTTACCAGAGAGAAAAGATAAGTTCCTGCCCCTCTGCTTCACATCATGAGGAAGTTATAGACCACAATGAGGCCTCCCCTCAGTCTCTTCTTCTCCAGGCTGAACAAACCAAGTGCCTTCAGCCTTTCCTCATATGGCTTCCCCTCCAGACACTTCATGACCCTCCTCTAGATATTCTCCAACAGCTTTACATCCTTCCTATACTGTGGTGCCCAAAACTGCACACAATACTTGAGGTGAGGCTGCACCAGCAGAGAGCAGAGTGGGACTATCACCTCCCTTGACCAGCTAATAATGCAGCACTTGATGCATTCTGGGACATGATTGGCCCTCTTGGCTGCCAGGGCACACTGTTGATTCATATTCAACTTGCTTTCAACCAGAACCCCCAGACCACCTCTCTGCAGGGCTGCTCTCCAGCTATTCCCCAACCTTTATGCACATCTGGGTTTGCCCCATCCCAAGTGCAAAATCTGGCACTTACCTTTGTTAAACTTCATACGGTTGGTGATTGCTCAGCCCTCAAATCTGTCAGGATCTCTCTGCAGGGCCTGTCTGACTTTGAGGAGTCAACAGCTCCTCCCAGTAAGTTTGTTTCCAGCAAACTTACTTAGTATATAATCTAGTCCTGGGCCCAAGATATTTACGAAGATATCGAAGAGCACTGGCCTTAAAATGTAGCCCTGTGGAATCCCACTAGTGACAGGCCTCCAGTCTGATGTAATGCCAGTTACTATAACCCTTGAGCCTAACCTGTCTTAGTTGTTTACCCATTGCATGATGTATTTATCTAGCTGTGTGCTGGACATTTTGTCCTGAGGGATGCTGTGGGGGACTGTATCAAAAGCCTCAGTATGAGTCACCTCAGTAGTTAGATGCGTAGATTTGATAGAAGAATCCTGAATTTCCAGGAATTTGACTTATGGAAGTAGTCCCTTCTCAAAGTTTGAGTAAATGGATTCAATAGGTTCAATAACTTAGATTCACCTACTCATTCAAGATGGCTTATTAGATTTCACTTAGATTTTTTCACTCAGGCCTTTGTTTTCCAACTCAAACTTTACAAGAAAGTCATTGGTTTCTTATCAGAAATATACTACTATATCCTGTAGAGTTCTTTCAAGGTCTCCTTTTGTAACACTTCCAAAGCCTTCAGGAACTGAATGTTCCTGCTAAGAGGATCTAGCCATCAAAGCATAGGAAGATGGGATTTGGGAGACAATGAAAATAAGAGTCTGGAATGGGAGATGCAAGAGATCATGCCTTACAAATCTGGTGGCTTTCTACAAAAGAGTAACAGTGTTGATGGATAAGGGAAGAGCAACTGATGTTACCTACCTTGACTTGTACAGAGCATTTGACACTGTCATGCACAAGATACCTGTCTCTAACTTGGAGAAACATGGATTTGAAGGATGGACCACTTGGTGGGTAAGGAATTGGCTGGATGGTTGCAATCAGAGAGATGCAGTAAACAGCTCTATGTCCAAGTGAAGACCCATGATGAGTGACATTCCTCAGGAGCTGGTACTGGGACTGGAGCTGCTTAACATCTTTGTCAGCAACATGGTGTATGGATTACCTGGCTCTTAGTTTGTGAACAAGTTTTGGTAGAGTCTAATTCATGCAAAAAATTCACGAGGGGTTGTCAGTGCCCCAGACTTGGATTGCCTTGAGGCCCTATATATGCAAAGTTGATCCATGGGGAGCTGTATGGGTAGCTCAGCCTTGAGTTGTCCATAAGCCACAGACCAAACAGGGCAGTGCTGGATCATTCAAAAAACTGAAATGTGAGCGGAGTCTTGAAATCCTTCAACAAATGATATATCCTGAGTCTCAATTCAAACCACTACTCAGTTGCATGAGAAAGTAAGATAAAGAGAAGTTGGGTGTTTTCAGTGTTGGTTTCAGCTGACAACCTTGTTTATCCAGGCAATAAAAGATCAGAAAAAGAGAAGTAAAAGGAAAAGCCACAGAAGGGAACCTCATGGATGAATAAAGATAAGGGGAAATTCCTTTACTGTGTCAAAAATAAACATTGCAGAACTATAATCCACTCAGGTATAGTCTTGCCCACAGTGATGTAAATCAGAGGATAAAAACACTAGGATGGGAGTTAGGAAAGAGGAGTCACCTCTTTAACACTACATTTTGCTTGTATGAAGACCCTTCGCCCTTGGTCAGGACACCAGCCAAGGTCACTCTTTTTGGGACTAAGAGCCCTTACCTGGAGGAGTAAGCAAATATTTAGCATACTAAAATTATATAACCTCATGTGATTAGCTAGCACACATATAGTGCTTAGCATGCTTTTTAGAATCCTGTTAACAGGGTTGGTCAAAGAATGTCACGATCTGAAGGAAAAGAATAATGTGAAATCATCTCATAATGTAATACTGTACCTTCAAACTGTAACACAAAAAGCCAACTTTATTAATAGTTTTTCTGACATATCACATCAGCATTTTTCATTTTTATGTGAAATTATTTTGTATATAATCTTAAAAATAGCACAGAAAAGAAAATCATATTGAAAAATGTAGTTTATTTTCATTTTTCTTACATTAACATTTTTGTTATTTTGAGCTCCTGATTATGAAAATAGGTGGGTTTTGTTTTTACATGGAAATAAGAACATAAATTAATGCTTCTATTGTTGTTTATTTCTCTAGGTTTGATTTAGTCTTCATGGCTAGGCTTCACGAACGAAGATCCAGGGAGGGCGCTTATGAAGAGCGTGGATGGAGCCCTCCAAGGATCTTCGTTCGCAAAGCCTAGCCATGACAGACTGACTATGACGGCTGAAAAGGCCAATGCGGGACAGACAAGAGCGGTTGCAAAAGGTACAGCAGAAGGACTCCTTAGGAGGTATAACCTGCAAGACACGATTCTTTCTATGCTGTCTTTTCTCCTCAAGAGTGATCCTGCATGCCTTCTCAAAAACATCTGCAGCATTAAAAATAGTATGTCTCCAGAATTCCCGACTGGAGGCCGGAGTAGACCGGTTAAGGTGATCAATATGACCAATGCTGAGATGTTGTTTCAGGGAGTCCTTGTATCTCCTCTTTGGGGCTCCTCTCTTGCAACAGCCAGTGGAAAGTTCACCACAGAGCATGATCCTAGGAAGGCGGTAGTTCTTCATCCTGGAGACATGACCTGCCCAACGCAGCTGCATTCTCAGAAACATGGCCTCAATGCTTGAAATTGCTGCTTATTCTAGGACAGACGTATTAGTCACATAATCTGACCANGGCCTTCAAACGCCTTAGGTTAAATAGGCTTCCATCAGTACGATATCTAATGTAGATACCATCCTGGTCATCAAATTCTGCCATGGCCCTTTGGAGCATTCATGCTGTGTGAATAGAGTTGGTGCAAGAACTCAGCCTTGTTTCATGCCATTAGTTATTAGAAAGGGCTAAGAAAGTGCATTGCTGTATCTGACTTGGCCATGCTGATTCTCATGTAATAAGATAATCATTTAAGAAACTTGGGGGGACAACCTAAACGTTCCAAAATTTAGTCTTACTAGGGATGTATTTAAACAATTTTTTTTGCTGCTGCAGAAATGTCATTTAACCTTGTTAATTATCAGGCTAAAGGATCTTTGTTATGTAGTTCAACTCCATTGAAATGTTATTTCAAGTGATAATTACATGGACTATGGACAGTGAGTTGAACAAACCTCCTTTTAATTATAACCAGGAAAGCTGTTAAGGCATTTTTCTATTTGAATTGGAGCTTTCCTTTCCTGATATTTAAAGCTCTTTATTAAAAATTTCTTTGTATAGAAGAGTTTGTGACACACCACAGAAACACAGCAGGCCTATCAAAATGTATTTTTATTTTTTTCTTTCAAAAGTAGTAATTTTCTTGCTGATGTGCTGTATTATAATTTCTGTGCATTCATTTTAAAAGAACTACATATATACCTTTCCAGATTTTAAGAAATGACTTAATATCTAGTGTTCTTTAAAATGAGATCTAGCATCATATTCAATTCTAGAAAAAAAAAAGGTTTAAAGTCATGTTATATTCCCCTTTAAAGCTAGCTGATAATTACAGCAGTGTAAGAGCATCTAGAACATAAATATATATACTGGCAGGTACTTAGCAAATTAATTTTTAAATAATTTACAATTACTGCAATAATATATTTTTGCAAGGGGCTGAGTCTGCTTAAAAATATTCAAACAGGGTTTGTTGCATTTGATAAAAAATTACCACACTGAAAAATGTTATTTTATGCCGTGAAGTGATGCCTTTTGAAGAATCTGGGTGTTTCTGAGCCATCATACAATTTTCTTTGTTTGATTTCAGAACTTCAAAATACTGGAGCAACTATTTCATACAACACTGTATAAAATTATGACAGCCTGGGGCTAGAAATGATAAGCAGTAAACAAATGCAGAGGTGATTCTATGCGTCTTATACTTGATTAGCAGAGATCTAGAAAAGAAAACTTATGAGCCTCATTTATTGCAAGCGAAGTTCAGACACCAGATTCTGTTCTCATTTTTTTCAGAAAGCCTGAGGAAATGTTGCATATTGGCAATGCTTCTGTTTTGTGTAGCATATTACAGCTTTATCATCCTATGAAGTCAGTGGTGCTATAGACAGAAATATATTTCCACCCACGTGGAGTTTACAGAAGGATGAGTGTGAGTGCTGCAGTAATTCAGTAACACCTTTATGAGTATATTGTGTCCTGGAGAGACAAGACAGTACTGAGGTGACTAGGAGAAAGTAAGAAGAGTAAAAGGATTTCAAGGCAGCTTTAAAAATGTTTACAAGAAAGGAAAAGAAAGAGAGAGGAAGGGAGAGGGGAGGGAAGAAGGGAAGGAAGAGAGGAGAGAGGAAGACAGGAAGGAAGGCAGGAAGGAAAAAAAAGATATTTCAAAAATAAAACCTATTGATTTTACAGGTACATAGAAACACAGAATCATTAAGATTGGAAGAGACCTCTAAGGTCATCAAGTCCAACCATACCTATCACTAACGTACCACTAAACTCTCGGAGGTCAAATTAATAAGCATGGACACTGCATCTCAAGGTGTAACAGCAAAGACAACTTTATTAGCAATAAATATAGCTTAAAAGGTGGGAAAGGTAACCCAAACCGGGTGTTATGTTTACCTAACCCAAAGAAAGACAAACCAGCCTCACCCACCATACAAGGAAAGAGAGCTGTTAAGGCTTTAATGGCTGGGTGATTTAGAGACAAAAGCCAACAATGAAAACATGTTTATGTTGTCCTGCTAAGTTCTGCAACCTTGCCTCCTGCTTGTGTCTCAGTAATTTTCCATACGGCTACATATCCGGGTTTTTAATTTTTAATTTTTATTTTTTTTTAAACAAAAACTCGAGAGAACATATAACAACATAGAGAAGAAACACAATAACTCCAAACAACACCACAGCAAGTATCCTCCCAGTCCTGCATTATTCTCCTTCTGAACCTCAGGTGTTAAGTCCATCAAGTCACTTTTCACAGAGTGGTGTGTCCTGGTGTAGTCCTTCTGCTGAAGAAACTCTGCTGTTCGCTTTTGCTGTGTCCATCCTTAACAGCTGCTTCTCAGCTCTCTTCTGCTGCTGGCAAACTCAGGCACATGCCAGGAGGATAGATGCAAAGTCCTCTCCAACACAGCAGTGTTTCAAAACTGCAAGGGATAACTAATAAACTCCCATCAACAGATTTACAAAACCCGAACCTATCCTGAGAGGGTAGGCTGTTATGAGGCAGTTTTAAGGAAGCATTTAGCCACCGTGTGCATGGTGCTACCACAGTGATAACACATCTTTGGCTGCAAAGGTAGACTGCACTCCTTAGCACGGTGGTTAAAGCCACTGCAGTTGTAACATCTGCCTCTTTTTCCCAAACAGGGGTTCCCTCTTGGCTGCTCATGGAGATGAACCCGAATCCCAGTTTCACACTGAAACCATTTGCAGTGGCCAGTTCTGTGCAGAACCTGGGATTCCTCTGGCAGCTTCCCAGGCTCACCTCCACTTTTACCTGCCCTTAGTGGCAAGGCATAAACGCATTTTATTCCACTTTAACCAAACTTAACAGTTCCATAACTTCCTATAAACCACTTCCAATTCATTTCAATTCAACTAACTTTACAAACCCAAAACATCTTATGAACTTATTTTATGATTCTGCTGACTCTGGGGTATCAGTGGTAGAGCACAGCAATCTGCATAAACCACTGCGACAGGAGCACCTGCAGGGAAAGCATTTACAGGAGCAAAACAAACGCATTGCAAGAATTACAACTGCAACTGTTATCAAAAGCATAATAGAAGCTGTATAATAAATTGGAATCAAAATAATTAGATCATTCACCACCATTGTCACAGCTCCCAATGACCCAAAGAAGAACAGGCTTGACTTTTCGCACGTCTACTGCTTCGCTGTGCTGAAGGTGTGGAAGAGAGGCCTATGTAGCTAGAAAATGGGTTGGAAACAGAAAGTTCTGATACTAGCAAGTGTGCATGCGTACCTGAGGGCATAAAAGGTGGGCATGTGCAGGGCACATACACACTCCATTTTCCTGAGAACGCTGAAAGGAAAACCTTACAGAATCAAGGAATGGACCAAGTGCGGCAAATAATGGAAAATGCACAATAAGCAGTTGAAAATGCAAATTTGCTGTTTGCCTGTGCTATAAGCATGGTGATACTCATTGTGGTAGTCTGCATTGCCTCTTTCATGATGGCGTGTTGGCAATATGGTGGCAACATGCAGAACCTATGCCTACTATGCAGCAAATGTTGCTCATAGAAGAATGAGGAGGACAGCCAGACTTAGGTGGCTCTGTCCCTGCACAAAGACAGCCATGCTGCTGGAGGCCACATTTCCCAGCCTGTGTGTCACTCACATGGAGAAGCTAGAGGCAGCAGACCAAGCTTTCTGCAAAAGCGATGGGAAACACGCATAAACCTCCATGGTGAGCTATGAGAAACTTCCCTCTAAAGGAGCAACCTTACAGGTTAGACACTGGGCTGTGGAGCATGGATAACTGCTTACACCCCATTTCCCTTTTTTCTTTACTCTTCTCCTGACTCTATTACCTTTTGTACCTGCTGTTGCTCTCGCAGGCTATCACCTGTTGCTGATTTTCCTGACATTAGGCACCCCATGTTATTGTCCTGTCTAAGACCCTAACCATTACCATGTCCACAGGGGAAGGAGAACTATCAGCCCTTGTTTACATGTGTGAACACCATTCAGAGACCTTACACTTCTTGCATGCAATCTGAGGGAGGATTGTTTAAGGATGAAAGAAAGAATTCAACATCAGATATATTGCAACTAATTGGAGGAAAACCTTGGGACAAACAATCAGTCTGAAGAAGAACAGAACACATGAACCCTGATAAGGACCTCAGGACACAAAGAAAGAAATTAGTAATCACTGTCAAGCTCAACTTGTGTAGGAAGTATACCTCATTATGTACATATAATGGTAAATTACTAAACCGGTAGAAAGAGTATAAAGAAACTGTCTAAGATGAATAAACTGTCTTCTCTCGCTGACTGCCTGAGGAGTCTATGCCTATCTTAATTGTCACACAATCGGTGTTTCCTTTGTAAATACAGTGACTCTGTATAATCTCAGGGCAGTCTGAAAAATAAAGACTGCTAAGTTAAAAGGTTTTGTTTTGTCAGTATCAATTACAGAATGTCAAGCTTGTGTACTGTCTAAAATAATGAAAATGTTTTTGAAAATCGAGTCCTGTTTCTTCAAGGTCAGTTGCATCGCACAGGTACACTGTCCTGTGGGTGGAAGGAGAAACTGGTGAGATAAGAAGGATTAGTTGTTTAGTATTTATTAGCAGGCACTAGGTATGCTATCTAAAGTTTCTATATAATGATTTGCTGGAAAAGAAATTATGTGTATCTAAGAGAGGTGCTGGAGAAAGCAAGTGGTTTTTGAGTAGGGGGGTTGAAAGTAGGGGGAAAATACAGGAATCAAGCAGATTTTATTTGAATTCTTACTGACTTCCCAACCTTCCGAGCAACTAACAAATTATGCTTATTGACATTAAGAGAAACAGCTTTTGAATTAGCTTCTAATATTGTACCTCTGAGTGACAAATAAGGTATCATTCACATACTGACAGATCACTGCTTGTGAAAGTTCCCCTTTTACTTAAACAATTCCTTTGCTTTGAATCCTTTCTGAAAGAAACGTTACCCAAAAATTATTTTCCAATTCTCCCCATTTATTTTTTTTTTTGGTTGTGGTTTTGGTTTTATTGTATTTTTATTTAAGAACAGTATTTGCACAATTCCTGAGAGCGATCAGTTCCCAAGACTTAGGCAAATACACATCCTATAACCCCATATCAATGAATTTATGCCAATGGTAGATCTTAATTTCAGAAAAGGATCCAGCAAGGTTGTTTGAAGCAACATACTATACAGCTTAATTTGTTAAAACAACAAATATAAACTATGGCAAAATTCTTGAGTTACTTACTGTGATAATTATTCATCTAAATAATAAATTTCAATTTATTAAAGTGAATTGAGGCAAACAAANGATGTATATACATCACACTGACTATTAGTTCTTCTCAAGACACTTATTTGAAAACATTCCCTTTTACTTAAGGAATACTTTGAATTCTTTTCTCAATGTTTTTTAAGAACAAGATATTGCGTGAGCCTGAGAATGGCCAGTTCTCAAACCCAAACAATATTTACCCTCAAAGCTTCATTCTTATCACCTTGTGCCAATTAGAAAAATCTCAGAAAAGAACCTAACAACTTATTAAAGTAATACAATACAGATTAATTTGTTATAAACTAAACATTAGATTTAATAGTTTTCTCATTTTGATTTAAAAATTCAGCACAAATACAGCTTTCCAAAGTTTGTCTTAGGAACAGTTATAATCCCTGTGTCCCTCTATTTGTTTTTGAAGCATGTCTTTGAGAGATCAGTAATCATTGTGCAAACTCAATAATCGCTTATCCTGCAGGAGAGTTTGAGGTACTGGTATCATAGATGTACTTTTCAGCACTGAAAGAATTTTGCGGTTTTTCCTGCTATACATGCAGGTTCATGGTCAGTTTTTATTTTCTGCAGAGAACATTAACTTGCAGATGTGTAGTGGCAGAGACCCGTGCTGGCAGGGAGGAATGAGGGGGCAGAAAATGGGAGATACATCCAGCAAGGGAAAGATTGGGCTTCAAAGTCGGGTTGCCAAGCAGTTTCAAAACAGTCCTCCCTTTGTTTCTTAACAGCCTCATTAAGCTCACAAAACACTATATCTCAGGGGGACCTGAAGGCAAGGAGAGGGTGGGGAGAGGGGAAGCAGCAAGACGGGCGGACTGCTCCATGACGTTTCTTGGCTTCCAATTTCTCGGTAGGTTTCCACCCTTCCCCCAGGTCAAAACTGAAGGACTCGCTCTTTAAGAGTCTCAGAGAAGGCATGCCCCTGCTGTTAAATCCTGACGGCTTATTTGTCTCCTCCAGTGGCTGCATGCCACAGGCGTGCACCAATACTGTCTCACTGAGCATTATCAAAGACGTTATTAATGTCCAATCCAGGCTGATTGCGCTGTGCTTACAGCAACAGATTTTACAAGGATTGTCCATTGGTCTTTGAGCCATACTGTTTAAGCAAGCAACCTGTGCCTCCACCGTGGGCAGTTTGCAAAGGGAAACAAGCATCAGCATTGGCCATATTGGTGTCGCTTTTTTTGAGGGCTCGAAAAGACGTGTGAGCTCCTATGCCCTTTTCCATTTTTGGCCAATTTTGACTCATTCGCGGTTGCTCACCTGCAGTCCAGTGGCGAGGTGACTGTCTCATGTGCACATTTTTTAGTTCAACCATGCACCTTCAACCAGAGCAACAGGCTTTACCTACTCTTGCTTCTCCCACAGTTCTTATATGGCAAGCTTCTAAATATTGGAAACTGAGGCTCAGTACTCCACACATAGGCGCCATTTGTCGGAGGTCAAATTAATAATCATGGACTCTGCATCTCAGGGTCTAACAGCAAAGACAACTTTATTAACAATATTTACAATATATATAGCTTAAAAGGCGGGAAATATAACCCAATCCGAGTGTTATGTTTACCTGACTCAAACAAAGACAAACCAGCCTCACCCAGCGTATAAGGAAAGAGAGCTGTTAAGGCCTTAATGGCTGGGTGATTTAGAGACAAAAGCCAACAACAAAAACATGTTTATGTTTTTCTGTTTGGTTCTGCAACCTTGCCTCCTGCTTGTGTCTCAGTAATTTTCCATACCGCTACACTAAACCATGTGCCTAAGCAGAATATCTATATATTTCTTAAACACCTCCAGGGATGGTGACTCCACCACCTCCCTGGGCAGCCTATTCCAAGACTTAACAAGGCTTTCAGTAAAGAAATTCCTCCTATATCTAATCTAAACCTCCCCTGGTGCAACTTGAGGCCATTTCCTCTCATCCTCTCACTGTTAATCCTGGAGAAGAGACCTACCCCCATCTTGCTGCCATCTCCTTTTAGGTAGTTGTAGAGAGCAATAAGGTCTCCCCTGAGTCTTCTCTTCTTCAGACAAAACAACTCCAGTTCCATCAGCTGCTCCTCATAAGACTTGTGCTCCAGACCCCTCACTAGCCTCGTTGCCCTTCTCTGGACATATTCTAATGCCTCTATGTCCTTCTTGTAATGAAGGACCCCAAACTGAACACAGTATTCCAGGTGCAGCCTCACCAGTGCTGAGTACAGGGGGATAAGCAACTCTCTAGTCCTACTGGTCACCCTATTTTTGATATAGGCCAAGATGCTGTTGGCTTTCTTGGCCACCTGGGCACACTGTTGGCTCATGTTCAGTCGACTATCAACCAGCACCCCCAGGTTCTTCTCTGCCAGGCAGCAATCTAACCACTCTTCCCCAAGCCTATAATTTTGCATGGGGTTATTGTGACCAAAGTGTAGGACCCAGCACTTAGCCTTGTTCAAGCTCATCCCATTNGCACTTAGCCTTGTTCAAGCTCATCCCATTGGCCTCAGCCCACTGATCCAGCCTATCTAGGTCCCTCTGCAGAGCCTCCCTACCCTCAAGCAGATCGACTCTCCTTCCTATCTTGGTGTGGTCTGCAAACTTACTGAGGGTACACTCAATCCCCTCTTCCAGATCATTGATAAAGGCATTGAACAGAGCTGGCCCCAACACTGAGCCCTGGGGAACACCACTGGTGACTGGCCGCCAACTAGAATGAACATCATTGACCACTACTCTCTGGACTTGGCTATTCAGCCAGTTCCTTACCCAACAAAGGGTAAATCTGTCTAAACCATGTGCTGCTCCAGCAGAATGTGGTGGGAGACTGTGTCAAAGGCCTTACTAAAATCCAAGTAAATGACATCTACTGCTTGCTCTTTGTCCACAGGTGTGTTACCTCATCATAGAAGGAGATGAGGTTAGTCATGAAGGACCTGCCTCTCATGAACCCATGCTGACTGGGCCTGATCCCTTGGTGTCCTGGACTTGCCATGTGATTGCCCTCAAAATGATCTGTTCCATGATCTTCCCTGGTACTGAGGTCAGGCTGACAGGCCTATAGTTCCCTGGATCCTCCCTCTGACCCTTCTTGTAGACAGGTGTCACATTGGCAAGCCTCCAGTCATCTGGAACCTCTCTGGTTAAACAGGACTGCTGATAAATGATACAGAGAGGCTTCATGAACACCTCCGCCAGATCTCTAAGTATCCTCAGAAGGATCCCATCTGTCCCCTTGGACTTGTTGCTGTCTAAATGGAACAGCAGGTCTCCAACCATTTCCTCCTGGATTAAGGTGGCTTTACAGTGCTCCCCATTCCTGTCTTCCAGCTCGGGATGCAGAGTACCTTGGGATTAACTAACTTGACTATTAAAGACTGAGGCAAAGAAAGCATTGAGTAACTCAGACTTCTCCCCATCCTCAGTGACCATGTTCCCCATCACATCCAATAATTGTTGGAGATTCTCCTTGGCCTTGCATTTGCTGTTAATGTAAAAACTTTTAATTATCCTTTAGTAGGGTGGCCAGATTAAAAGCTTTTGCTTTTAATAGTAACCATTTGCTTTTAATAGTAACCGTTCTAAAACCACATCTGCCCTTAAGATGAATTTCACTTCTTTTCATTCAGATTTAGATTGTACTAGACAGGAATACAAGAATATTCATAGAATCATAGAATCATTTGGGTTGGAAGGGACCTATGGAGGTCAACTAGTCCAACCCTCCTGCAGTGGGCAGGGACATCCCCAACTACATCAGGTTGCCCAGAGTCCTGTCCAGCCTCAATTTGAATTCCTCCAGGGATGGGGCCTCAACCA
>VWZO01008623.1:0-25172 GCA_013396975.1 Bucco capensis
CTTGGCTTCTGCCATGCCCCAGAGCTCCTGCCATGGCCAGGCAGGAGCTTCACACCCCTTGGGAGATGTGGAGTGAGGATGAGAACAGGCACAGGGATGCTGCAGGCAAGGAACTGCCTCTAAGTTCCCAAATTCCACTGGCAACTTGCCCCATTTCAGGTCACCTCCTCTCTGCCAGCAGCCAAGAGGCCTTTGTGCCCCCCACAAGGACCCCCTGGGACCCTCAAGGGATGCTCAGGGAGCACAGAGCAGGATCTGGGCAGGCTGAGAGCTCACCCCTAAATGTGGGGGAAACACTTTTCCTTCTGCCATCAGCAGTGAGACCCTGACACTCTGCCCCTTCCTTTGCACATCTGGAGGCTTCTGGAGGAGCTGCTCTCTGGGTGTTTCTATAGCAAGCTGCCACATTAGGCAATTAGCACCTTGGCACCTTCCTTAGTGCTCCTCACCTTGCTGCTCCCTACAGTAACACTGACACTGGAGGGGAGGAGGGGGCTCAGCAGCCCCTCAGAAGCCCTTGGAAGGGCACCAGCTGAGCCAAACTCCCAGCTGGCATCAGAGGAGCCAGAGCAACTGGCATGGCATCAGAGGAGCAAATGGCCTGGCATCAGAGGAGCAAATGGCATGGCATCAGAGGAGCCAGCACCTTGTGGCTAGGCTGGAGAGGAGCTCCCAGACCTCTCCTCAGGAAACTTCAGCCAAAGAAGCTGAAAGCCTAGGTGACAGCAGAAGAGAAGGAAAGAGAAGCTTCAAATCCCAACTCCACCAGGAGCAGGACATCTGTGTTTTGTCCCCACCAAAAGGCAGAGCTCCAACCAAGAGCTGCTGCTCAGGCTGGCTAGGAGCACACAGCTCCCAAGCCATCCCCAGGGTGACATCTGCTCAGCCCAAGCCTTTGGGGACAGCTGAAAATGAGTCAGGCATTGGTACAACTCAGTCAATTTGTGATGAAGCAGCAAGTAGGAAAAGAAAGAAGAGTGAAATGGTGCTAAGAAAGAGCTGACCCAGCTGTGAGGAGCTCCTGGGGGACCCTGGGCTGCTGCAGCCCTTGCCAGGGGAGGATGCAGTGCTGCAGCAGCCACTCCTGGCCCTGCAGGACCCCAAAACCTCTGGCCCAGGCTGCAGAGGGCTGGGCCTTGCTGCTTCCAGCAGGGCTGTCCCACTTTGCCCTGGCTGCTGCTCCTCCTGCAAGGCTTGAGGAGCTCCTGAAGCAGAGCCTTCCACCATCAGCTGAGAAGTGAAATCATCTCTTAGCCAGGAGAGGAGCTAAGTGCCTAGTAAAAATAATCCTATTAAAGCATGCAAAATCCTTTCTTTCTGCAAAAGCCTTGGAGAGAATTCCTGCAGGAGCCCAGGGAGGCCTCGTGCTGCTGGGGAGAGATCCATCCCCTGGGCTCCCCAACTCCCTGGGGTGCTGGGCCCCAAAACTGGGTGTGCTTAGGTCTGGTCCTGGATGAGGGACACACCAAAGGCAGCACTGATGCCTCAGGCATGCAGAGCTGACCTCATGCCTTCAGCTTCCTCTTCCTCACATGCTCCAGGATCCATGCTCCCTGCTGGAAAGGGGATGGGAAAGGCATCCCCAGCCCCGTGCCTGCTCCCTGGCCCTGGTGCAGGGTGCAGCAAGCCCTCCCCTGCAGCAGTGCCAGCACACACTCTTTGGGGGGAATTCAGCCCATTTCAAGGTGAATTCTGGGTGTTTTCCAAGCCAGGCCAGCTCCTGGGCTCTGTAAAGCTGCTTGCCCATCACTCCCTGCTGCAAGCAGCCCAGCAGGAGCCTGTGTGCCATCCCCAGCCCCTCAGCTCAGCTCTGGGGCTCACACCTTGCTCTTTGTCACACTCACTAGTTTCAAACCTCCCAGGCAGTCACTTCCAGCTCCCCTCTGGATCCTCTCTCTGTGCTTGCTGGCAGCTGCCTCCCCAGCATCTTTCCCCAGGGCACATACCCTGCCAAGGGCGCTGAGCTCACCCAAAGGCTGCTGTCAGCTCAGGATGCTGCCTGTGACACTGAGGGTGCAGGATGTGTCCCCTCGAGTGGGGAAGGGATGGTGGCTTCAGCCCCAAGCTGGAGTGATGGCTCCCTGATCCTCACTGCATCACACCTCCTGCACCACGCAGCCCCCTCCAAGCCCCCAGACCCTCATCCTCTGCAGGATTCCTTCCACACCACAGTGATGGAGACAAAAACAGAGCCAGGGGGGCTCTCCCCCAGCCCTCACCCCCCCGTTTGTCCTCTGAGCTTTGCTCTACCCCCTGCAGCTGTGCTGGGGGCAGAGGTGCCCGGGAGGCAGGGTCCGCACAGCTCCGAGCAGCGGGAGGGGAGCTGTGCCGGGACACGAGGCTTTGCCAGAGCATCCAGCAGGGAGGAGAGGACAGGAGAGACCTTACCGAAAATGCCGGGAGAAGCTCCGGTCCTTCCCCATTTGTCAGGGCGCGATGGGAACAAAAGGGAAGATGCTTCAGCTCCTCATGCAGCCGAGCCCCAGCCCCCGGCAGCCAGGCTAGTGCCAGCCCCTGCCCCTGGCACCAGCGGGGCCAGATGGCAAAGCCCTAGCTGGGCTCGCTCCCTGCCTCCCTTCTCCTCACCTCCCTCACTCGCTCTCTGTCCTGCCTGCAGCTTTAACATCTACCAAGTGTCTCCTCTTTTGGTTTTAGAGTAATTGAGCTTTAGTGCCAGCTCTGACCTTCCTGCCCTGCTGATGTCCTCATTATGCCCTAGTTCTGCCCCAGTTCTGCCTCAACTCTGCCCTGATTCTGCCCCAAATCTGCCCTGATTCTGCCCTAGCTCTGCCCTAGCTCAGCTCTGCTTCTGCCCTAGGTCTGCACTGATTCTGCCCCAAATCTGCCCCAGTTCTGCCCCAAATCTGCCCTGATTCTGCCCAAATCTGCCCTGATTCTGCCCAAACCTGCCCTTTTCTGCCCAAAATCTGCCCTGATTCTGCCCAAAATCTGCCCTGATTCTGCCCCAACTCTGCCCCAACTCTGTCTCTGTTCTACCAGCTCTGCCCTGACTCTGCCCTAGCTCTGCCCTGGCTCTTCCCTGCCTCAGAGCCACAAAGCCTCTCTCTTTCCCTCCAAGCTGCAGACGCTGTGCTTTGCAGCTGGAAGGATCTGGTAACAGAAAGGAGGGCACAGCTCGGCACCCAACTCCGGGGGGATGCTTCCCTGCCGCTCATTAGTTGACTTGCAAAGTGTTTCTGTTTCAATTACACACTGCCGAACAACGGGTGAGAAACCTTAAAGGCAAACGGCAGAGGCACGGAGAGGCTGGCTGCAGCTGGACATGCTCAGGATGGAGCACCACAAACAGGAGCAGGAGCAGGAGCAGGGACCACCAGGACCAGGAGCAAAAACAGGACCAGGAGCAGGAACAAGACCAGGACAAACATCAGGAGCAGGAGCAAGATCAGGGTAAAGATCAGGACCAGGAGCAAGATGAGGATGAAGATGAGGAACAGAAGCAGGAGCAGGATGAAGATGTCCAGGAACAGGAGCAGGAGCAGGATGAAGATGAGGAACAGGAGCAGGAGCAGGATGAAGATGAGGAACAGAAGCAGGAGCAGGAGCAGGACCAAAACAGCACCAGAACCAAGACTAGGACAAAGATCAGGACCAGGAGCAAGATCAGGATGAAGATGAGGAACAGAAGCAGGAGCAGGATGAAGATGAGGAACAGAAGCAGGAGCAGGACAGGACCAGAACCAAGATCAGGATCAGGACCAGCACCAAAACCAAGACCAGGACAAAGATCAGAACCAGAACTAAGATCACAAAAGCAGGACCAGGACCCAAACCAGGACAGGATTAGGAGCAGGACCAGGATCAGGATAGAGCCATGGACTCAACCCTCCCCCCACTGAGCCATGGAGCATCCTTTACCCTCAGGGTAACAAAGCAGCACTTTGCATTGGGGATAGAAGAGAAAACCTCATCTTTTATCTCCAACTCTCCACTCTCAAACACAGCACTGCTGTTTGATGATGTGAAGCTTTCCAGAGCTGCCAACATCACACACAATCTCTGGGTACCAAAGGAAGGAAAAGATAAAAAAAATGGATGCTTTAGCCCCAAAACAAAGAGCTGACCTTGAGTCTGCCAGCTGTGCAGAAAAATACATCCCAGGGTGGATTAAACCACGGAGCTAGGCTTGGATTGTGCCTGAACTGGGCTGTGGGAAAACTCTTGTATGGCTTTCCCCATAGAACAGGACTTGTGCTGAGGAACCTCAACTGCTCTCAGGCCTGACCTCCCTTGGCTGCATGGCTCAGGGCTCAGCAGCCTTGCCTGATGCTGTGGTACCCACGGGGCTGATATCCCCTTGTCCCTAGCAATGGGAGGCTCTGGAATCCCTCAGCTGGCTGCAGATGTGGCTGTTGTTGCCGTTAAATAGCAATGGAAGTGCTTCTCCATCTGACAGTGCAGACAAGGTGGGATGCAGTGGCTGTGTAGCCATCCTACTCCTCTCTGGGGACAGCCCCAAACCTCCAGTCCCATCCAGCAGCTTTTTAAGAGGGTCACCCTCTCCTGAGCCCTCCCTGCACCATCTCCAGTGAGGATGGATGCATTATCTGCTGGTAAAATCCTCCTCAGAGCAGCACCCCAGCCCATAGCTACCCTTGCCTCTCCCAAACCCAATGTCCCTGTGCCCAAACCATGCTGGGCACCAGGAGCTGGGAGCTTTGTCCTTCCCCCAGCAGGCACAGGCAGCCCCACAGCTGCTGAGGATGTGCAGACCTTCAAAGGAAGCCCCAGAGCTCAGCTGAGATGCTGAGCTTGCTTCTGCTGGGGACAGCAGCACAGAGCCATGGCTTGGTTAGGATGAAATTTGGGGGGGTGGGCTGCAAGCAGGCCAGGGCTGGTATAATCTGCAGCACAGCCCTGCTTCCATTTGTCAAAGGAAACTAATCTCCTAGCAGGAGATTGTACACTGAGGCATTTTGGTCATGACCTATTTGAGAAAAGGGACTCAGCTCTCAAGTGTTTGGCACTGGTGGCATCTTTGAGGTTGGGTGTTTGGGTGGTTTTTTTCCCCCCCCTGCTGCCCTAATTCCCTCTTTTTTGGGCAGTTGGACATATGCTGGGTTATCAGATTAGGGATTGTTGAGAACAGGGAGCAAAGCAGAGCTGCTTTTTCCTCCATTAGCATCCCCAGGAGATCCACACCACCCTGGAGAAGCCTGAACAGCCCAGGAATTATCCTCTAAGGGATGAATGTGCTCTGGAGCACATCCACTTGCTCAGCTCCAGCTTCACACGACCCTGTCTGGCTCAGCATCATTGCTAGTGGTCCAGGCAGCATCACTGCTCGTGGTCCACTCCACGCAGCAGCATCACTGCCCGTGGTCCAGGCAGCAGCTGCAGGGCACTGAGGAGCAGAGGAGATCTCAGTGTCCATCTCTCCTCAGCTCCAGCACAGAGAGATGTTCCAAAGCTAAGCACATCTGTGCCTGGAGTCAGTGCAGGGCTGGCAGTGAGCACACAGCAAACAGAGGGAGCTAGGAGACAGGGAAGGGTGCAAGGGCTAACCCCTGGGTGAGGGGATGATCCCCCAGAACTACTCAGCTCCAAGGGGCACCTGGAGCCCCAGAGCCCAGGGAACAAGCAGTGTGGATGGGGCTGGCCCCCGGCACGGCAGCTCTGCCCTGCTTTGGGAACAGCTCGCAAAGAAAAGCAGTGCTGGGACCCCAAAAGAACCCAATTCCCCCCTCGCCCCGAAGGGTGAGGCACAGGTAGCCCCTGCCCACACAGGAGAGGAGACAGAGTCTGCAGCTCCCGGAGGGTGAGCTAAAGCCCGAGCTTCCCTTGTCCCCAGCGGGGCTGCGATGCTCCGGGGCCGGGGCAGACAGCGAGGATGCTGAGAGCTCATTCCCCGGCAGCACCTCTCGCCTTTGGCGCTGCTGGGCTTGCTCTGTTTGGTGATTTAAGCTGTTTCAAAGCCATTTCTCCCTTCCCTTCCCCCTCAGCTCCCGGGAAAGGGCTGGTCCTTACTCACCCGAGGCAGCTCATCTTTCCCCCTGGCCGCTGAATCTCCTCATCGTGGAGCAGGAGCTACCCCGCTGCCCTTTGCCCAGCCATATGGGCAGGGGAGAGGCTGGCAGCTCCTGGAGCAGCACTGATCCCTGCTCTCCACAAGCCAAGGGAGGAGGAAGATGTCAGCAAATGACAATCTGCAGCAGCTTAATGCTGCCCAAATGGGATGGAAGCCATTGGAGAGAGGGAAAAAAAACAACCACCCCAGCTGGAGGAGAGCAGGGAGGAGGAGAGGGGTCTGCAGCCCTGGCTGTGCTGAGCTGGGGGGGTCTGGGCTTGGGCTGTGCTGCAGCACCTTGCTGGGAGCTTGCTAAACCCAAGAGGAGAGGACAGGCAGGGGGAGGGAGGACAGTTGGCAGCAGCAATGGGCCGAAAATAAATGCAGCTGGTGCAGAGGGAAGATCCAATCAGGCCAGTGCCAGGGTCAGCAGCAGGCAGGGACATCCTGGCTGCCTGCCTCTGCAGCCTGGTGGCCACACAGTCACCCTGGAGCCCATGGCAGCAGCACCCCAGCATCCCTCCTCAGTCCCTGGCACATGGGCACAGCCATCACTGGAGGGAAGGGGCTTATCCCACCCCCTTCCAAGGGCTCCTCTCCTCAGGGATTTGCAGGGCAGGAGGCACAGGAGAGTTGATGGTGTGCAGATGTGTGGGAATAGACTCCACATCTCGGGTGGAAAGAGCCCCCAGAGAGGCTGACCCAGCCCTGGGGGGGTCCCAAGCCCTTCCCCACATGGCTCCACAGGGATACTCCTGCAGGATGGGCCCCAGGATGCTCCCTGTCTCAGCTCAGATGGGCTCTGCTCACCCAAATTGCAATACCATAGCCTAGGGGAGGCTGCCCTGTGTCCCAGGGGTGGTGGGACAGGCACCCCAGCATCCCATCCCTGCAGGAGCCTGTGCTGGAGCCAGCAATCCCCTTGCACAAATCCTAGCCCCAGCAGCCCCCAAAATGCTTCAGAGGCCCCAGGAGCTGCTCAGCCCAAGGCAAGCCTCCTCTCCCAAGCATCTTCTTTGTGACTTCATTTCATTGAGATTAGAGAGTAAATCTTGTCCCTAAGCTCCATACTTCATCTCCATTCAAGGCAGATTAGCTGCGTGCTAAAGGGCAGCTCTCAGCCCAGCCTTGCACACAGGGGGTGGGCAGGGGGTTTGCTGTGTTCTTGGGGGGGCTAGAGCATGGCACTGCCCCTTAGCATCCCAGAGCTGGGCACAGGGCAAGCTCTGCACCATGCCAGGGGGATGGTGGCACCAGCTCCAGCCATGGAGCTCACTGGGATGAGGACATCCTGAGGGGAACCTGCTGTGCCTCTCACCCCCACAGAGGGGTTTGGGGCTGGAGGAATAGTTGGACCCATTAAAACCTCCTCTCTAGGGGAAATAATTCCATCTAACTTCCCAGGGAGGAAGCCCAAGGAGGTGTCTGTGGTGTTTGAGGCATCTTGTCGGGGAGAAGATGTTCCTTCAAGTGTGGGTGATGGTTTGTTGGGGTTTTTGTTGAACTGGGACTAGTTTGGGGTGATGGCTCAGGCTGGGGGGGTTGGTGCCATCCATCCCTCCTCCCAGCCCCAGCTGTTCCAGGTTAGGTCTCTCCAGGATGTTGGTGGGGGGGGGACAGGACAGCCTGGCCATGGGCACTTGGCCAAGGTGTGGAGCTGGCAGTGTCCCCCCCACCCC
The DNA here is from genome assembly GCA_013396975.1 of Bucco capensis. Taxonomy (NCBI): domain Eukaryota; kingdom Metazoa; phylum Chordata; class Aves; order Piciformes; family Bucconidae; genus Bucco; species Bucco capensis. Next base: position 7,708 of record VWZO01008623.1, read on the forward strand.
AGCCTGGCTCTGCAGGGGCTGTGCTCATCTCCTGCTCAGCTCCAGGGGCTCCTGAGTGCCCCACACACAGTGGTGTGAGGGCTGCTGTGTGCCAGGGGACCCTGCCCTGCTGCCACCATCCTCCCAGCAGCCTGAGGCTGTTGTTATGGTAACTCTAATATCTGCCATTCCCCCGATTAAAGCTGGGCCTGCACTGGGGGCCAGATGGAGACCTCATTCCCTAATGGCCATCATCCCAGCCTGCCCATAATCCCCAGCCAGCACGTGGCCATGCTCCAGCCCCATCCACCCTGCTGCACATCACAGCAGCAGCAAGCACTCTGCCAGGGGCTCAGGAGCTGACTAGAGACCCCCAGGCCAAGCAGAGCATTGCCAGAGCATCCCAGGATATGCTGGCCTGGAGGCAGCTCCTGGATGTGGCAGAGGACCACCCCCAGCTGCCTGTGCTGCTGGCAGCCCTGGCTCACTCCTCACTTGCCACCAGAGCCTGGCCAGGCTCCTGGAGCATCACCAGCCCTTCTGCAGCTGATCCCAGCTCCTCCAAAACAACAGCCAGCAATGGGAGACACATCCTAGGAGTGCAGGTGGAGGCAATGGCTCCATGGGGCCAGGGACCACCACCCACATCTTGCAGGGATGAGGATGGCCAGTGGTCAGTATGGTGCTAGTGACCACACACGCTGCAGGGATGAGGATGGACAGTGGTTGGGATGATGCTAGTGACCACCACTTCCTGCAGGGATGAGGATGGACAGTGGTTGGGATGATGCTAGTGACCACACACCCTGCAGGGATGAGGATGGACAGTGGTTGGGATGATGCTGGTGACCACACACCCTGCAGGGATGAGGATGGACAATGGTTGGGATGATGCTGGTGACCACCACAACTTGCCCTGCTCCCACCAAGCTCAGCTCAGCTTCTCCCTGGAAAATAGGTTGGCCCCTTCCCTGCAGGAACCTCCTGAGCTCCAGCATCCCCCCTGAGCCCTGCCAGGCAGATGGTTGCCCGTGGTGTTGTGACCACCATGGCATCAGCCTGTACCTGATGTTGTCAATGAGATGCTGGTGGGGCTCCTGGGTGAGGACCATGCAGAGGGCATAGGCCAAGCACTCCACCTTCCTCTCTGCTGCATACTGCTTCAGGAGGGTGAGCACCTTCTCCTTGACCTCTGGCTGCTCCCCGAGGATGTCATCCACCTGCAGCACAGGAGCCAGGAAAGAAAAGGGAAGGAGCATTGAGCAGCATTGCTGCAAAGAGCATCAGCAGCTTCCCACCATGCTCTCCATCGGTGACAGCCAGACTAATTAGCTAATTAGCATGCAGCCAATTAGCCTGCATGAGCCTCTCCTTAGTAACCTCTTCCCGGGTCAGGGCAGCTTGGCCTTTTGCTCTGGGGCTGTGCTGGTACCTTGGGTAGAGCAAGTGTGTGGGGTGGAGGAAACTCCTTGTTCCCAGCCCTGCCTTGGGGTTTCCCTGTGAGCTGATGGGTTTGTGCTGGCAGCAGGTCTCACTGTCTCCCTCCAGGCACTTGTCCCACTTGGCAGCTCCCTGGGGAGGGATGTCACTGTCACTGGGACCTCCTAGCCCAGCTCTCCAGGTGCCAGCAGCAGCAGCTCTTCAAGGTCACTGAATCTAGGGCAGCTGTGTCCCCTGGGCATCCTCAGAGCTTTGTCAGGCCCAAGGTCCAGCAGAGAGATGATGAAACTCGAGGTGTTCCCAGTGGGCTGAATCCCAGGATGCTGCTGGTAAGTTTTTGCCTGGGCTGAGCCTGCAGGGCTGGGTGGGAATGGTGTGGAAGGGAAGGGATTAAGCAACCCTCATGCCAGCTCAGTCCCCAGTGTGTCCCTGAGCATGCAGGGGACAAGAGGAGATGTTGATCTGAACATCTCCATCACTTCTCTGGTGATGCCCCTGGGCTGCCAGGATGCTCTGCTGCCACAGTCCCAGCCCTGGCCCTGCTGATGCAGCCACTGCTTTGCCTGCCAGGTGAGTGTGACTCCAGGAGGGGCTCTGCCAAAGGGATGAGGGTGGGAAAAGCCTGGGTGCCTCAGGTTGGTGAGTGATCTGTGGGCAGTGCAGACACAAAAAGCAAGCCACCAGCACCCTGTGACCTTCCAGCTTTGTGGTGGTCCAGGTGCTTGTATCATTTGCTCTAGCAGCACCTACCAGAGCCAAACTCCCAGCTCAAGGAGGAGCTAAAGCACCCTGCTAGGATTTTTCTGCTTCATGCTAAAAAATAGTGAAGCTCCTTAAAACAGCTGTGCCATTAACTCCCTCTGGAGAGGCTTTTTTCCCAACTGAGCTGTACTCCAGCACCCAGGATGCTCCACAAACCTCCTCCTGCCCAGGGCCATGGTGGGTGGCTTTGGTGGGCAGGGAAGGGAGGAGGCAGAGATGCTGCTGCAGGAGCTGGCAGCATTGCTCACAGCTTCAGAAGAGCTCATCCAGCAAGTGTTCCTTTGCTTTCATGAGTCTCCCTGAGATGGAAACAGTGTGGGACAAGCTCTGCTCCTCCTGTTAATCTCCTGGCAGCAGCAGGTACCTGTTTGGCACGCAATGCTCTGCCTGATGAATCCAAACCTCAGTGCTGCTCCTGAATCTTTAATGTGGGAGCTGACTGAGGGCATCCAGCTGATAGCCACCAAGCTCTTGAGCAGTGTCTCCTTCCTTTATTAGCTCAGCATCAAAAAGAAACCAAACCCCAACAACCTTCCCAGCCTGGTTATTTTCATAACAGGCTACTTTGAAATGGAAATGGGGGAAGATTGGAGAGCCAACCGGGATCAGGTTTGGAATTAGCAGGAGGTGATGGGGCTGCTGGAGCAACCCTCAGGCAGCACAATGAAGATGTCATCACATGGATGAGGGGGTGGGTTTTTTTCCCTTTTGCAGCCAAAGAGCTCAGCTCCTGCGGGATGACATGCCCAAAGTCTGGAGAGACCCCCAGGAGGGAGGGATCTGCCCCTGCCGCTTCCTGCACGCGGAGGTGTGAGCCCTTGGGCTCATCTCCCAGAGGATCCACAAGCACTTTGCAGCTTCCACGCCTTCTCCAGGTGAATTGTGTGAAGTACAGGTAACTATCAGACCCTTCTCTCGAGCGCTGAAGCCCCAAATCCACACCCAAGCCAGGAGCATCCCCGAGCCCGCTCCAAGCGCTCTGCAAGAGCCTGACAATGGCAAGCTGCAACCCTCTGGCTGCAGGGGGGTTTGGGGTGGGCAGGTAGAGTGCCAGCTGCTGACCCTACACTCTGCCCTTACCTTCTGGCTGAATTCCTGAGCTTTCTGCTTCCTCTCCTGCCGCACAGCATCGCCGCTGACCCGCGGCCGCAGCAGCCCCAGGCGCAGCCTCTGCCCGTGGCTGGAGCTCACCAGGGCTACCACCGCCTCCGGGACCAGCACCGGCATCCCATTCACTTCCAGCACGTAATCTCCGGGCTCGATCCCGCAGGCAGCGGCAGGGGACTGCGGGCTGACGCTGGCCACTCGCGGGGGGCTGCCGCTCGCCAGCTGCAAACCGAAGCATCCCGGGGGGATGTCGGTGTGCCACAGGCGGGACACCACCCCGATGCTTGGGGGGACGTTATGGCAGCTTCTGGCCACTTGCAGCAGCTCCTGGTAGCTCAAGGAGGACACGGGTTGCCCCTCGATCTCCAGCAGCTCGTCGCCCAGGCGCAGCCCTGCCGCGGCCGCGCTGCTGCCCTCCTGCACCCAGACGATGTAGCACGGAGCTGTGCCGCTCAGCCCGAAGCCAAACGCCTCGGGCCAGCCCTGGTTGGTTGCTGGCATGGCTGCAACTGGACAAGAGAAGAGATGGAAGGGGAGAAAAAAGAGTTGGGATGTGTTGTAGAATCATCATTGAGTTAGCTCTTCCCCAGCACTGAGCCATGTCCCTCAGCAGCACAGCTCCAGGGCTTTGAACCTCTCCAGGGATGGAGACTCCAGCACTGCCCTGGACAACCCTGCTGGGGAAGAAATTCTTCCTCATGTTCAACCTAAACCTCTCCAGGTGCAACTTGAGGTTATTTACTCTTCTCTCACTTCTTCCTTGGGAGAAGAGGTCAACCCCCAGCTGGCTCCAAGCTCCTGTCAGGGAGCTGGAGAGAGTGAGAAGGTCTCCCCTGAGCATCCTCTTCTCCAGCCTAACCAAGCCCAGTGCCCTCAGCTGCTCCTCTGCACACTTGTGCTCTTTGCAACTGCAAAACTACTGCAGATCCATTAGGATTTCCCAGGAACATTCCTTTGTGTGCCCTCCCTGTCCTGTGTAAAGTGTTAACCTGCTCCCAGCATCCTGAAATCCATAGATGAGGATTTTCAAAGGACTTGTTTGTGATTCCTTTGCAGGCCCAGGGCCAGCTCCATGGATGCTCAAGGAGAAATGGGACACAGCATCCCTGACCATCTGCAGGAGTTGTCTTTGCCCAAGGGAAATGGGAGCAGGTGACCTCCATGGCTCACTGGATGCCCTTTCAACACCAATGATGTGCATGTGCCTCCATCATCTCCTAACACTTCCTAATATAATTCACAAGTGGATTTTCTCCTCACTTGACCTGAGCTATCCATTGAAATGCTCTTCACTCCCATGGTTATCCTGTCTGGGTTACTGGACACATGCTAAACATTTCCAAAATTGAAAAGCAGCCTCTTTAACCTGGACAAATTATCTTGGAGACACTACAAGGACCCAGAATTCCTGACTCCAGCATGGTAGGGATGGGAAGGGACCTCTGGGGATCATCTAGTCCAACCTCCCTGCTAAAGCAGAGCAGCAGTGCTTAACAATGCACAAAAAGCAGAGATTATCCTTGTCACCTAAAGAGGAAGCAGAGCTGCTGCCCCTGCCAGCAGATTGACATGCCCAGGACCCCAGGGGAAGTGCTGAGGGTGATGACAGCAGGATGAAATCCATCTGCATCCCTGGGGGCTGCAAAACACAAGCTTTGCAGGCTCCAGCAAGAGCCCAGTAAGCCCTGGGACAGCCCCAGCACTGCTGCTCTGGGCTGAGCTCGCTGGCAAAGCCCAGAGCTGCATCACATCACTCCCTTTTAGCTACAGCTCGAGCACTTACAGAAGTCTGCAGCCATCCAAGGAGCCTGGTGTGGGCTCTCACCAGCAGCAGGTCTGTCCTGCTAAGGGCTTCAAGCTTTCTCCAGTCTCCTCCGTCTCCCCTGGAAGCATATCCCACTGGGCTCCTGGGGGCATGTCCCCAGCTCCCATGTCCTCGCTGTAGCCCTTGGGGTGCTGGGGGCACTGCCCTCGTGCCTCACACTGCTCCAGGGCTGGGTGAAGAGGGTGCCTGTCCCTTCCTGGGTGGGCTTCTCACTCAAGCCTTGCACCCTTCCAGCTGCTCTCACTCAGTTCCAGGCTCCTTCTTGCCTCTTCCTTTCCTAAGGAACTTGATTTCCCTTGCAGAGAGAAGCATGGACAGACTCACTGCTGAGCTGAGCCTGCTGCTGACCTGAGCCTGCAGATCTGGAAGGAATTAGGAGCTGGAAGGAGGTAAATCCCTTGCCCACAGGGCAAATCTAAAGCGACAGCACTCTGCAAAGCAGCAGAGACCCAGCACCCTGAGGCTGTTCCCAAGGGGCAGCTGGAGCTGCTGGGAGTGATGTGCTGATGGCAGTGGGACACCAGAGGTTTTGGGGAGTACCTCTGCCAACAAGGTGTGGTTTGCTGTAGGGATTTGAGGCTCTGGACAGACTTTTCTCCAGGCAGGCTGCTCTGTGCTGAGGAGTGGGTTCCTCCCTGCTGGAGCAGCCCAGCCCCTCCTGCTGGCACCCAGGGCTCGAAGCTGCTATTTCTGCTTTTCTTCTCTGCTTCCTCAGCACTTAGGGATCCCAGGGCTTAGCAGGCTAAGAGGTTTTAGGGTATTACACATCCTGCTGTGGCACCGGGGGAGGGGCTGGCAGCATCCCACCACAGAACCCCCGGCAAGCCTCTCTGTCCTCGGCACCGGCGTGGGAGGAGCTGGATGGGAAACAACCTTCCCGGGAAAGCTGGGAGGCTTGAGAAGGGATTGGGTAAAGCCTTGAGAAAGGAGAGCTGCAGGGTTCTGCTCTGCCTGACCTGGAGGTGAGCACAAGGTGGTGGAAGCTCTTCCTCCCAGCCCTTCGTGTTCCTAACCATCACTGCTGCACGGGGCTGGGAGAGCCCATCCTGTCCTGTCGAGCTCTGGTGTGGCTGCTGCTCAGCTAGAGATGGGACACAGCTCCTTCCCTGCAGGCTCTGCACAAGCACACATCTCCTGAGCAGCTGAGATGCCCAGGGGTGAGTTGGGGACAGCAGGCAGTGCCCTCCCAGCTTGGCACACACCTTCCTACACAGCCCCAGGGCATCTTCTGCACTCCTCACTGCCCACACAGGCAGGCAAAACTCCCACATTCCAAGGGATATCCTTTCTTTTACCAGCAAGTGAAGTAACTGCTTCTTTCCCTTCCATTTTTAAGTGGCTTGAGCACTTTAAAACCCTTGGCAGTTGATTTTAATCCTTGCAAGAAATGACTTGTGGCATTCCAAGCCAATGGGAAGTTTGTTTCCTGGAAAACTCTGCCAGACTTGGATCAGACAAGACTTTCTAACTCATTTTCCCAGCACTTGAGCCTCATCTCTCTCAGTCTCAACCTGCTGTTAAGCATTTGTTGGCTGTTTTGTCCTTGAGTACAGCCTTTAAAGCCACTTAGAGAGGTCAAAGCTTCTTGGCAGTGCTGGCCCTGGTAGCAGAGAGCACACAGAGCCACAGACAAATAAACCACCTTGCACCCACGCTGCTGCCAGACCCCATCCCGTGGCCCCTTCTACACTGCCAGGCTTGTCAGGCTCCATCCAACCTCCCAAACAACCCCACAGTGGTACCTGGAGCAGCACACGTATTTTGCTCTCAGTAGGAAGGAGGAAATTGGTTTTCTCATGATGTCCTCTTTCAGGAGCAGAGTGCCTCGAGCTGCTCTCAAGGAGAGCTGTGTGCTGGCAATGTTTTGGCTGCTTTTTCTCTCTTAGATTCTGCTTTGGTGTGTTGAGAGCTAAGAACTCGGCCGGGGTGAAAAAACCCCACCATCCCCTTCCTGAAACTCAACCTCACCTCCATCCAGCTAATTAATTTCCTCTCGGTGCCAAAGCATCCTGAGCACCCCTCAGAACTCTTACCTGTCGTGCCTAAGCTCCAGCCAGCAGCAGACTGGGACCCAGAGCTGCCAAAACCATCCCAGCAGCTTCAGCAGCTTTTTGGCTCCGTTCCCTGGTGGCCTCAAGAGGCTGAGTTTCGATGGCAAACTCGAGCCCAGGCACCGTAACCCAATCGGTGGCTCATTAGCGCCCAGCACAGCCTGGTTTCAGCTGACAGCCACCAGGGGAGGGATCAGCACAGGCCTCTGACCTCCCACAGCTTTAGTCCACCTCAGCCTGCTCCTGGGGGAGCCAGGAGCGAGCTCCCTCCTAGTTCTTACAGCGCATGGGATGGGATGAAGAGAGAGGAGGGCAGAGAGTGCTCAGAGCTCCTGTACAAAGCTAAGGGATTTGGAGATTTCAGCACATCAGAAGAGATTTGTGCAGGTTCCTATTGTGGAAAGATTTTTTTGGGAAGTTGAAAGAAGGTATGTGAAAGTCAAAAGGGGTTTATTTGTGTGTTCAGAGGTCTGGAGATAGTTGTGGATGGTGTATGGGCAGGAATTGTTTTGACTAAAGGTTTAAGGAAAGAAGTGTTTCGAGGTTGAAATGTTTTGGGAATGGAGTTTTCTGTCAAGTTTAGAGAACAGAGAGGAATGTATTTCTCTGGGTATGTTTTCAGTGCTGATTGGCCCTAGCAGCTGTTTGTGTGTTCTCCTCGTCTGTACTTTTGCTGCTCACAAAAGTGCTAGAGAGGAGTAGAGAGAATTGCGATTAGAGCTCAACAAAGAGAGAGGCCTTCTCCTTTTGAACCATCTGTATGGCTCTGTGTTGTTTTTTTACCTTCCCACTCGGAACAGGTTCCCGAAGAATGGAACCGAATGGGCCCCGGGACTGGGCAGAGTCACGCAGAGCCTCTGGAAGCAGAAGGAACCAGCGCTGGGACCGCGACAAGGAGCTCGAAGCACCCCACGCGCAGTTCCAGAAGGGATTTCACTTTTATTTCTGCTGCTTCAGCCTTGCAGGCCCCAAGGCACAGCTCTCCGCAGCCGCTCCAGCTCATTGAGCAGCTGATGCTCCTTTCGCGCTCCACTCGGACACCTTCCCCGCTACCACAACCCCAGCCCGGCCCCGGCCATCCCCTCTCAGCCCGGGGAAGGACCTGCTGCTGGCTGCTGGCATTAAAAGCAGCCCTTCCGAAGAGTTCGGACCCCGCCGGGGATGCTCTCCAGGTTACCGGAGGCTTCTCGCCATCCTCTGCATCTCACCTCCCGCTTCCGGGCAGCGGCAGGCGCTGCGGCCGAGTACCGAGCGGGTGAGGCGCGGGGCTCGGCGATCGATTAGCCGGCCTGGAGCGCGGGTAATCTAGGCCTGCGGCGCGCGGAGGGAGCTTCGTGCCCACCCCCGGTGTTCCCCCGCGGTGTCCCCTCAGGAGTCGTTCTCCCGGTGTCATGCCCTCCCCTCGGTGTGTCCCAGGACAGTGCCTTCCCCGGTCAGCGTCCCGCCGCTCTGCTGTGTCCCTTAGGACACCCTGGGCCTACCCCAGGGCTCGGAGGCCGCAGGCCCCTGGCCCACCGCCGCCGGTAGAGGCCTCCCCGGAGAGGCCCAGCTCCTCCATGCCCTCTCACCCTTAGCTCTCAATGAGTGGCAGAGCTACAGGATCGCATCAGACATCCAAATAAACGCTGTGTTGTTGTGGAGAGGGTTTGGAGAGGGCACTGGCTGGAGCTGTCCGATCCCTGGCGGGTGGTGATTAAACAGCAGGAAGCATGGCCAGGCCTGGGCACTGCTGGTAGCCAGAGGCACTAATAAGCTGCTTGTGTTCCATTGCAGGGCTCAGGATGGACTTTCTGACACTCTTCTTGATCTACTGGTGTTTTGTTCTCAGTGCTTTTGCTCTGCTCTGCCTCTGCCCGGGAAGGAAGGAGAGCTTCCTTGCAAGAAGTGTCAGTGGTGCAAGCCAGGTAAAGAACTGAGCCTCCAGAGCAATGATCTCTCTCCTGTTCTGCTCTGGCCTGGTTTATTTTGCTGAAATTAGTGTGTCTGCTGTATTTCCTCTCCATAAAAAAGGCTAGCAGGAAGGATGGAACCTCTCACAGTGCTGAAGAGACATTGTTCAGTGACACTGGAACACATCAGCTTTAAGAAATTAAGTAATAATGAGGCTCCAAGTATCTGCAGTTTGCTGCTGTCATTAGGAGGGAAAAGGTGGGAGGATGTTTGAAGGTTAAAATAAGGAGAGAATTCTAAATGGTGGCAAGTGTTTTAGGGGAAGCTTATCTCTGCTGGCATCTGTCAGCTGTGCTGGGGAAGCATATTGCAGCTGGGCAATGGCTCAGTTCTATCCCCAGCTTAACCAGTTAGCCAGTCCATAAACCTGATCTAAGCTCCTTAGAACTTTCACACATTAACCCAGATAGATTGGTCTGGGCCTGTTGGGCTCCTGAGAATGTGGAAGCTCACTCCCATTTCCCCAGCAGCATGCCAGCCTGGATCCTGAGGAGCTCAGATCCCCCTGAAAGTGAGCTTCCCCCAGTGAGCTGGCTGCAGATGTGTAACTGAGGGATTAAAGGTGACTTGTGTGCCTCTGAGCCTTCCCCAAGGCAGAAGCAATGTGGATAACACAAGTGTTTGCATTTGCTTCAGGTCTTGTCATTTGTCATCCCCCCACAACTGCAGAGAGTGACACAGAGAGGCCTTCACAGGCTCTTCCACACAAGGTACTGCACTTGCTTTTCATGCTTTTGAGATCATTTTTCACCCTAAGTGACCTCCTGGCCCCAGCAGAGCTTTCAGTGTCATCCTTAGGAAGTCTTTCAGGGCTTACAGACTCCCTTTTCTTTCTGTTCCTTGCTTGTGGATATTCAAGTCTTTCAGTGCCCTGAAATATCTGAACATGTTGAGAAGGATAATGTGGCTCAGGAGCTTCCAGTGAAGCAGATGTTGGTCTCACTAGTGGGAGGCTGCCTCCCCAGGGGAATTACAACAGCACATTGAGTGCAGACAGAGCTGGCCACCCCCATCCTCTCCCTCAAATCCCAGAAGCTCAGCTGGCTCCAGGGAAAGCTGCACAGCTGCCAGGGTGCTGCCTGCAGGATTGAGGAGAGTTTTGTAGTGTCCTGTCAACTTGGGTGCTTTAGAATCTGCTCCAGGAGTGCTGTGAAGACCATTCCTCTGGGGACAGCAGCTGCTGTGTGACAGACACTGCAGGAGTGTGACATGCCAGCTGTGGCCTGGGAGCTGCAGAGCTTTCGCTGCCTGCTGTGCAGCTTCTGTGGTGTTGGCAGAGCCCAGGAGAGAGTGGTGACACTGTCAGGGGTGCAGTTACCTGCTGGAGGGGTCACTGTTGATCTTGTGTGATTGTGTCACCTCTTTGATGGGATCATGGCATTGTTTGGGTTGGAAGAGATCTTTAGGATCATGGAGTCCAAGCATTCCCCAGCACTGCCAGCTCAGCACTGAGCCATGTTCCTCAGCAGCACAGCTCCAGGGCTTTGAACTCCTCCAGGGATGGAGACTCCAGCACTGCCCTGGGCAGCCTGGCACAGGCCTGGACAACTCTGCTGGAGAAGAAATTGTTCCTAATATCCAACCTAAACCTGTCCTGGTGCAACTTGAGGTTGTTACCTTGGGAAAAGAGCCCAAGCCCCAGCTGGCTCCAAGCTCCTTGCAGGGAGCTAGAGAGAGGGAGAAGGTCTCCCCTGCTGTGTAAAGCAGAGAAGAGCAGTGAGCATTCCTTAGCTGAGCATCCCTGGGCCAGGCTGCTGAGAGCTGCTGCTCAGTGTGCTGCCTCCCAGACAAAGCTGCATGCCAATGCTTGTGCAGCTTTCCTTCCTGCCAGGCTGGAACTGGCGTTTGCTGTTGCCAATCTCCTGCCATGCTCATTTCCTCGTGGCTGCTTATAAATACTTTGTATTTGACTCTGCTGATGGGAAAAACACCCCAAGGCCATGCCAATGAATGTAGCTGCTGTAGTTAAAGGAGTGTGTGTAGGAAGAAGAGAGGGAGAAGCCACTTGGATGAAGAAAACACTATTAATATGCTACCCATGCTGGCCTGAAAACCTAAAAGAGGTGTCTCCTTGCATTTGGAAAGTCTTTGCTGCTCACCTCTGAGTGTACTTGGCCTGTTAAGCTGAGGATTAACTCAGCTGTCCCCTTTCTGTTCCAGAAGCTGTTTCTTTGTGGTCCTGCACATAGTCTTGCAAGCTGCAGTCTTTGGGGAATACACCTGGGAAGTGTTGGTTTACTGCTGGGAGCTGCAGTTCCCCCTCCTCCTCCTCCTCCTGCCCTACCTGCTGCTGGTGGGCAACGTGGGCTGCTTCATCCTCTGCTCCAGGGCAGATCCTGGTAAGCTCATGGGGAGTGTGAGCAAGGAGCTGTTGGAAACCAGAGCCTAAAAATGTTACAAACAGCCTCATTTTCCTGGTTTTCTTGTTTCTTTCACAGGTATAATAACAAGATCAAATCATGCATCACTGCTCCAGATTTATGCCTATGATGGGGTGTTATTTCAGAAGGGCATCCTGTGTCCTACATGCAACATGGAGAAGCCAGCCAGGTCAAAACACTGCAGTAAGAACCTTCACTTCCTTGCTGAGCAGAGCAGTAATCCTTTCCCAAGTGACAGGCCAAGGGGCAATGGGCACACACTGGAAGCCAGCAGCTTGCAGCTGAGCAGCAGCAGAAACTTGTTTGTTGTGAGGGTGCAGAGCCCTGGCCCAGGCTGCCCAGAGAGCTTGGGGAGTCTCCTGGGGTGCAGAGATCCCAAAGGCACCTGCAGGGGATCCTGGGCAAGCTGCTGGGGGGGAGCCTGGGCTGGGTGATCCCCAGAGCTCCCTTCCAACCCAAACCATGCTGGGATTCTATGCCAAAGTCTCTGGTGAAGAACAGAGGAAGTGAGATACATGTCTGTGGGTTTAGCTTTGGAGGTTTGTTTAGAGAGCTATGAGCTAAGTGAGGAGCATCACTCCCAGCAATCTTTCAGCATGACTGTGTCACAAATGAGAGTGCTCCTTAGCAGATGGCAGCAGTGCCCTGTCCCTTCTCTCCCCAGCTTTCTGTGGAGTGTGTGTGCATCGTTTGGATCACCATTGTGTGTGGCTCAACAGCTGCATCGGGGCCTTCAATGCCAAGTACTTCCTGCTCTACCTCCTGACCCTGAGTGCCATGGCTGTAGCCATTGCCACCATCACAGCTGCACTGCTGCTCCACCTGGTGCTGCTCTCAGGACTGATGCAGGCCAGATATGTTGATGACCAAGGAGAAGAGCATGCTGTGGAGCTTCTCTTCCTCATTCAGGTCAGTTGACACTGTCTGGCTTTATACTGCAATGAGCACTAACTCTAGGAGCCTTTAGGAAGCAGTAAATCCCTGAGATAACATCATGGAGATGTTAAAACAGGACTCTGCCACCCTGGAATTGGATATTGGAATGTTTTCTCTCACAACACTTGTGCTCTAGACCCTTCCCCAGCTTCCTTGCCTTTCTCTGGCTACACTCCATCACCTCAGTGTCCTTCCTGGAGTGAGGAGCCCAAAGCTGTCCCCAGGATTGGAGCTCCCAGTGCCCAGGCCAGGAGGACAATCCCTGCCCTAGTCCTGCTGCCACACTAGTGCTGCTCCAAGCCAGGATGCTGCTGGCCTCCTTGGCCACACTGCTGCCTCAGCTTCCTCCTGCTGCTGACCAGCACCCCCAGGTCCTTTCCAGCTTTGCTGAAGCATTCCTGGGTTGTTGGGTGTGAATTTCAGCTGGCATCAGTGCCTCCATGGGATTGAATTCTTCAGCTCTGGAACCAAGTTGTTGTTTTCTTTCTTTGCAGCACCTTTTCCTGACCTTTCCCAGGATTGTCTTCATGCTTGGCTTTGTTGTTCTCCTGACACTCCTCCTAGGAGCATATTGCTGCTTCTCTCTCTACTTGGCCTTGACCAACCAGACCTCCAATGAATGGTATAAAGCCAGAAGAGTTGGGTGTCCTCCCCAGCACACAGCTGCCTACACAAACATCTATTCCAAAGGAATCTGGAGGAATTTCAAGGAAATCTTGAAGCCTCCTACAGGGATGCAAGGAAAGAAGAAAACATGAAGAGATTAGTCTTTCTGTGTGGATTTTTACACTTCTGGTAAGACTTTGTTTTAGAAATATGCTTTGATGCCCTAAAGAACTTGTAGAAGCAGATTACTGAGTGTCAGCTAAGTAATTAGAAACTGTTCTGAAGGTGACCAGTTCCAAGGGGATCTGTGACACTGCTGGTCCCAGTTGTGACAGTGCCTCCAGCCACCATCCCCTACAGAAAGAAGCTGGATGACAGTTAGGTTCAGCTCAAGAAGAGCAAACAAAGATCTTTTGGGGATTTTTTATGGACACTCTTTATGCTGCACAATGTACACCTCTGTGGAAGAGGCAAACTGAGCTCCTGTGCTGTACCTTACATAGATCCTCCTGCAGGAGACTTGCCTTAGCCTGCAGCTACCATCCTCTAGTGCAGATCTGTACTAGTGGGGAGCACCTTGCTTTCAGGAAGGAAACCACTGCAGGTGCTGCTTCCCCTTACCTGCTACATCTCTTGATACCTATTGAGTTCAAAATGTGATGCCATTTCAGCTTTTTTAGAGGCATGAAATCAGTGGAGTTCTGGCCCAAACTCCAGCATCCTGAAAAGGTTATCAGCAATCTGACACTGAGCTCTGGCCAGACAGGTTCTGGCAGATTACAGACATCCTCCTTTTGGTGTTTCATCTCTTTATGCTCCCAGCAAGAGGCTTCATGAAGCATGGTGTAGGCATTTCTCTGTTTGGGGCATGTTGCAGCAGAGGAAGTTTCAGCTGCTGAGGCTTTCTAGTGCTGCTCACCTGCTGTCACTGCAGAGGCCACTTCAGAAGCACAGCAGTGGTGGCATCTTCCACTTGTGCAAGGCATCAGTGTCCCTCAAGAGAAAGCTCTGCCTGAAGAGGGGAAGACAACAGTAAGTTTAACACACGAACAAGTGGCCTGCTAAAATCCCTCTACCTAGGGGTCACCTGAGAGATCCCAAAGCATGGATAGTCTTAGAGGCTTTGGGGAAGCCCCAGGGAGTTTGACTTACCCATGTCCTCCTTCTCTAGGCAATTCTGCTGCTTGAGTGAGACTAGAGCAGAACTTGGAAAAACAGAGGAAGAACTTTTTTAAATAGATTTATTTTGAAAAAGGTTATTTATTTACATGCTGAACCTGTACAAGATGCCATTAAAAATCTGTCTATGCTTTAAAAAAACAACAAAGAATCCTGTACACTATGGCTTTCCACACCAAAAGGCTAGCTCTCAGAGCAGCCTGTCTGGCAGTGCAAGGGGACAGGGAGGCATTCTTTCACAGAGCAGGACATAAGGCTACTTAGCCAGGACAGCAGAGAGACAACAATACTGCAGTACCATGCCTTAGGAGGACTAGAGGAGTGAGGCTAAAGGCATGAGAGGTGTTGTGTGGTGGTGAGCACACACCCACCCCTCTCTGTTTGGTTTTCTTGCTTGGTTTGAAATGCCTATGCTGAAGTAGGCTCTTAGGAGATCTGCTTCACTCTCTGAATCCTTTTGAGCACCAGAACACTACTGTCCTGTGGGCAGAGGTAAAATGCTTTGCAGAGAAGCTTTCCTTTATTTGAGGCAGCTGTACAGAAGAGTGAGGCTGGCAGACAGGGCCCAGCAGTCCCTTCCACTATGTCACCATGCAAAGGTTTGTAGCTACCTCCAATGCCATCTGAAGCAGCAAACCCCTCAGGGCTGTACCTTACCTGGAGAAGCCTTCTCTCCCTTCAACAATTAGCATGGCAAACTCAGGCTTAAGCAAATTGCCCAAAGTGTGGGGAAAAACCCATCCCCAGCTGTCCCTCACACAATGACAGTCTGCACTTCTACCTCCCCCTCCTGGGAGGCAATCACAAACTCTCCCGCGTGCTCCATGATCTCAATGTCCTCAGATGCCACCATGGTCACTGTCGCCTCCTGTGTCTCCAGGCCTCCCTCAGTGGTCAGCACTGCTCCTTCCCCGATGGCAGAGGCCAGGGTCATGGCCACCTGCTCTGTCAGGCTCTCAGGGGTGGCAATGGTGATGGTGTCTGCAGCATCTGGGGCTCCTGCAGCCTCTTCGGCCACGGTGACGTTCTGGACGATGATCTGGTGCCCAGAGTTGGCTTGGTTGACTATTTGCTGCACAACTTTCATGATGTGACTGTCAACCTAGAGGGAAGGGAGAAGAGGCCAGGTTATTGCTCAGTGGAGTGTGCTCTGTTGGAAGTGGTTAGCAGCAGCAGCAGGCTAGTTTCATGGCCATTTCCTCCTCCTCCTAGACCATGTCACACCTCACACTGCTCAAGGCTTTTTGTCTTTCCTACAGGAAGTCCAACTATATAGAGAAACCTTAACAAGACATTCCCAGATGTTTCAGCTGGCTGGATGCAGCTCAGCATCTGTGCAGCACCCATTGTTATTGTTATCACTCAAAAATGCCTTCTGAGACTCCTCTCCCCAAGGCTGAAGTGTCTCTGTGTCATTCTCCTCAGCAGCAGCCATGCAAGTCCTGAGCCCCCAGCCCAGAAGGGATCTGGAGTTAAGAGAGCACCATCAAGCCCACTAGGACCAGGAATATCTTTAATACAGATAGGTCTGCAAACTGCAGAGGTAGGTAAATGAATGAAGTTGGCTTTATATAGACTTTCAGACACTCAAAGTGATTAATTTAACCTACAGCAAGCCCCAAAATCAGAGGTGATGTGGCTGCCTTACCTCATGCTGTGTCCCTTCGATGATTTCAGTGGCTTCACTGGTCTCCATGTCTTCAGTAGCAGTCTGGAAAGACAAAATAGGATCATTCCCTTCTTAGGTTACTACAAAATATCTTTTCTTCCCATGATGTAAGATACTAAGATGTTTTCCAGAAGTCTTTCTGTTCCCCTCCATGATGCGGGGGACACATCTCCTTGAAATTCCTTCCCAATCCCATTATTGAGAGCTCCTTAAAAGTAATGCAGAGTGCTCACAGAGAACTGAAAGAGAACCTCCTCTCAGCAGCACTCAGCCACTCCCCCAGGAGGAAACCTATGGCACAGCTCGAGGGAGTTACTACCTGAGCCACAGCATTGTGCCTGGATGAGGACTGCTGCTGCCTCACCTGCCAAACATCTTCCCTTGTTGTCTGTTTGTTGTTTGCTTCTGGTTTACCCATTCTGGGTGAAAGCTGCTGCTTTTGGGGCTGTTTGAGACTGCTCTGTGCTAAGCTGGGCAGTGACTGGACCAGAGTCTTCTGGGCACCACAGAGTGGATTTGGTTACTAATTACACTTCCAGTTTCATTTTGGAAATTATGCTGCTCCTTTCTATACCAAAGTGAGGTTCTGAGGCTTTCTGATAAGGTGGTGATTAGCAAAATACCATGGATTTATCACTGAATTTATTAGTGATTCCCTCGACTGGGTGCTGTCAGATGAAACAAGAAGTTGTACATGCAGTTAGCCCTTGGGCCATCCAAACAGGAGAGGCTATTAAACCTGGGCTCTGTACCACAGCCAGGCTTAAAGGTCCTAGCTGCAGCACCAGCTCCTCCTTCTGGGAAGGGACAGGGGTGAGCATCTGTCATTCCTTTCTGGGCCAGCACAGCCGTAGCCCCTGTTGGTCCTACCTACTCCTAGGCCATCCAGGCAGAGGTAGCATTGCTATTGTACCTTCTGCCTCAGCCCTAGCTGAGGCCCATGCACAACTGCAGCTTGTAGCTGCTCAAACCTGAGGCTGAGGAGCCTGTTTGCCCCCACTCCTTACCTCAATGATGTACTCCTGAGTGTCTGCCACCACGGAAGAAAACTCCACCAGAACAGTGTGAGGATCTTCAGAAATGACAGTGGCAGCTAAGTTGTCAGCAGACTGACTCTCCTCAGACACCACCACCTCCTCCACCTCTTTCAAAGCAAGGAGGCAGCCACCTGAAAGGCAGGCAGAAAAACATGTTTTTTCATCACCATCTCAGCTGTAGGAGTACCTGGGAAATGCTCTGCAGCACAAACAAGACCTCTTGAAGAGGATGCTGCTGACAAGCAACCAAGCAGTCAGGCAACTGAGATGCAGGTAAACAAATGGCTTTGGATGAAGGTTGTTAGATCCACTCTGAAAAATCAGAGAATCACAGAGTGTTAGGGGTTGGAAGGGACTTCTGGAGATCATCTAGTCCAAACCCCCTGCTCCAGCAGCAGAACCTAGAGCAGCTTCCACAGGATGTGTCCAGCTGGGTTGGGAATCTCTCCAGAATGAGAGACTCCAGCACCAACCTGGGCAGCCTTGAGCCAGTACTCCAGCATCCTCCAAGGAAAGGAGAAAGGAGGAGGAAGAGAAGGAGGA